>CM074861.1:90577500-91050000 GCA_037501455.1 Lantana camara
GGGAATGGCCGTTCCCATGCGTCTGTGACCTTTTCTACTTGCTTTTTCGTACGTATTTGATTCGTTTGAGTTGCTACTTGACTTGTATGATCCGATATGACTTGGAATGCATCTCTGAACTTTAATACTTTGTTTCTTGCATGATTTACTTGAATAATTGAATTAGCCTTTGTGACCAACTTGATAAACATCATTCCATTTCACATGTCATTCATACTTTGTACGTTGTGCGTCTTACTTGGTTCATGTAGAGTCTAAGTTTGGGCTTTTGTATGTCTTGTCACAGAGTTTGGTGGTGCCGGTGAGCCCGAGGTTTAGAGTGTTTGGCCCTTCACACTCTCAGACTCTACTACTACGAGGTGAGGTTTAGGATTTTGTATAGTTATGCGACCTATGACCTTAATATGCTGATTTCAACCCTTGTATGCACGTATATCTATTATATATACGTATGTGTTGGATATGATATGTTTATGACCTTGTGAATCAACTCTGTTTTGGAAAATTAGATATGAAAGCATATGTAAGTTGTTTTGAAAAGTATGTTACGTTATGTTTCTGTAAGCGAGTTGGCCATGAAATATTGGCAATCGTATGTATGTATGTATGTATGTATGTGGATCCGAGGAGCTATGGGTAAGGAGCCCCCGGGACGGTTAGGGCCGTCGGGGATATACCTGTGCGTAGTTCCATTTGAGATATCTTCACGCGACCCATGCTATAGGGAAGGTGTGGTATCTTGAGCCTTCGGCTAAGGCCGGGGAGGACTCTTGTGGGTTCGCTACCCCTTGAGGGTATGTATGTTCTGGATGGTTTGGGGACGGCACATCTCCTCCATCATTGGAGTAACGGTTGGATTGATTCTGTATTTTATGTTTTGTTATGTTCTGAGTAAAGGTTAGAAGCTCGTACTCGCCGAGCATGTGAGCTGTTCTGTTTGGGAATCATGAATCGAGATAGAGTTTTTGAAATGCTTTCTAAAACTTATATAACTATCTTTTGGGTACTTTTGGAAATGTCTTTGGTATGCAACACCTATCTCCGGTTCATGAGTCCACCTTTATAATATGTGCTTTGCTCTATATATATATTGTAGGTGTACGTTAGCCCCCTCACTCAGTCAAGTTGACTGACCCCTCAATTACACTTTTAGCTGCAGGTATGCTGGCGTTTGCTAGGCGGAAGTGAGTCCTTTGAGTTGCACTTCGTCGGTCTAGCCTTTCTAGTTGCATTTGTCTTTCATACACTTTACTTATGTTTTGACTTTCAGACTTGAGATCATACTTTACTATTCTGTAGCCCTGCGTGGCATTCGTATTCGGCCCCTTGTGGCACTTGATGATTATTACTTATGTTGATCTATCATTCGGGACTAGGTATCTATACTAGTTGAACCCGTCACCTGTTATGTTTGTCGTTATTCGGGACTAGGTATCTATGCTAGTTGAACCCGTCACTTGTTTTGAATGTTGATTTGAATGCTTCCGCTATCTTATCTGAATGTTTGATTTTGCTTCCGCACTCTGAGTTTTGTCGAGTTAGATCCGCCTAGCATAGCGTGTGAGTTTGTCTCCCGTTCGCTCTGATTTGGATTCGGGCATGGACTTCCATTTCATGACCGGGTCTGGGTCACAGTGCGGGGGATGTGGCATCCTCTGTTTGGGGTGTTACATCCTTAAGTGGTATCAGAACTCTAGGTTGCAAAACCGAGCTCTAATGTCGTGTCGAGTCTCTCTAGTTGGTACGGCGTAGGACAATGTGATTATGTGATTCATTTACTTGAATACTTGTTTATTTCTAATACTTGTATACATACACACGTACTAATCCACATGCATAAATATTACTTGAATCTTTGAATTTCAGGATGCCTCCTAGACGCCGTGACAGAGAGGCTTCACCGGATGCGCCTAATCCGCCTCCGCCACCACCACTGGATGCGGAGAACATTGTTCAGGCACTTCTCAATCAGTTACAGCAGAATCAGAGACAGCAGACACCACGAGTTGATGGTCAGGATGGTACTATCTCAGCTGCATATAGGGAGTTTCGGAACAACAACCCTCCTAAGTGGTTAGGGGGAGATGACATTAAGGCTGAGGAGTGGTTAGCTGAGATCAGTGGTATTTGGGAGATTTGCCCAGGGAGTTCTCAGGATAGGGCTGTTTGTACTGCTCGATTCATTCAGGGACAGGCAGCTAACTGGCTCAAGGGAGTTTGATCCAGACTTGAGAGGAGTGGTATGGAGTTCACTTAGGAGACTTTTGTGCAGGAGTTCCACGAGAAGTACATACCTCATATTGCACGAGAGCGCAGACTTCAGGAGTTTTCTGAGCTGAAGTAGGGATCCAGATCTGTTGAGGACTACATTCTGGAGTTTGAGAGGCTTACTCCCTATGCTACCCACATCACTGATATTGATTCACACAGAGCCCGTCACTTCCTTCATGGACTTCGAGAGGATATTCAGAGAGCTCTTCAGGCTGTCAATGTGAGCACTTGGGATAAGGTTCCCAAGAGGGCTATTCAGGTCGAGGCTTAGAGACTGAGGCTGAGGCCCCCATCCTTCTCTTCGGGGCATGGTTCGGGTTCTGGATCGGGCAAGAAGCCCGCTACTCATACTTCTACTACTGCTACACCAGCTTTCCGTCCACAGGGCTTCATTAACAAGAAGCCCCGTCCCGCTGCTCCTACAAGACCACCAAGATTACCGGCACCAGCACCAGCTCCAGCCCGTTGCTCTCACTGTCAGGGTACTCATCCGTTGGAGAAATGTTGGAGATATTTGGGTAGATGCCTTGTGTGTGGGTCGGCTGATCACATGTTGGATGCTTGTCCGAAGAAGAGGCCGATGGTTCAGGCTCGTGCTTATGCTCTGGAGGGCGAGGAGGAGATAGCAGATATTGATCAGAATGCTATAGTGGAAGGTACAATACGTATTCATGGCATATCATTACATGCATTGTTTGATCCCGGGGCTACTCATTCTTTTATTGTTCGGGATATTATTGCTTCTTTGCCTTTGCTTGTTGAGATATCTGCGCATGTGTTTGTGGTGAGTTCTCCCTTGGGGGGAGCTTGGAGACGGACAGAGTGTTTCGTGAGTGCCCGGTGAGTTTTGAGGGTCGAGTTTTTCCTGCTGATTTGATTGTGATGCCGATGGGGAGGTTTAAGGTGATTCTTGGGATGGATTGGCTTTCCTGACATGGTGCAGTTATGGATTGCCGTCTGAAGAGGATTTCTTTTGATTCTGCGGTGTTTTCGGGAGAGAGTTTGGGACCCAGCTCGTTTATATACTTTGTTGAGGCTAGTAAGTTAGTCTGGGGTGGTGCTACAAGTTGCGTGGCTTACCTTCTGAATAAACCCAAGGATCAGGTCAAGCTTGAGGAGACGGAGGTCGTACGGGAGTATCTGGATGTGTTCCCGGAGAGTTTGGGGTCTTTACCACCAGACAGGGATATTGAGTTTGTAGTGGACCTCTACCCCGGAGCTGAGCCCTATTCGAAGACCCCATACATGATGGCTCCTTCCTAGTTGAAGGAGTTGAAGAAGTAGTTGGATGAGCTCCTAGTCAGCGGATACATTCGTCCTAGCACTTCTCCGTGGGGTGCTCCCGTCCTGTTTGTTAAGAAGAAGGATGGGACGTTAAGGATGTGTATAGACTATCGTGAGCTAAACAGGATGACAGTTAAGAACAAGTATCCATTACCCCATATTGAGGAGTTGTTTGATAGCTTGCAGGGCTCGAGAGTGTACTCCAAGTTGGATTTGAGGCACGGTTATTATCAGTTGAGGATTAGGGAGGAGGATATCTCTAAGACTGGATTCAACATGAGATATGGACATTTTGAGTTTGTGGTTATGCCGTTTGGGTTGACAAATGCTCCCGCGGTATTTATGGATATGATGCACCGGGTGTTTAGACCGTTCCTTGATAAGTTTGTGGTGATCTTTATAGACGACATCTTGGTGTATTCGAGATCGGTTGAGGAGCATGCACAGCATCTTAGGATTGTGTTGGAAACACTCAGAGAGCACAAGTTATATGCTAAGTTCAGTAAGTGTGAGTTTTGGATTGATCGAGTCACCTTTCTGGGTCACATCATCTCAGGCGATGGAATTGAGGTCGATCCCTCTAAGATTGAGACGGTGTTACATTGGGAGAGGCTTAGGAACGCCTCTGAGGTACGGAGTTTTCTGGGCTTGGCAGGTTATTATAGGAGATTTGTGATGGATTTCTCTAAGATTGCAGCCCCGTTAAACAGGTTGACTAAGAAGAAAACCAAGTTTGAATGGGATGATAGTTGTGAGAGGAGTTTTCAGACTTTAAAGGAAAGGTTGACTACGGCACCGGTTCTTACCCTACCCGAGGGAGTTGATGGTTATGCAGTTTATGTAGACGCTTCTAAAGAAGGACTGGGTTGTGTGTTGATGCGGAATGGTCGGGTTGTAGCTTATGCCTCTAGGAAGTTGAAGGTACATGAGCAGAATTACCCCACTCATGATCTAGAACTTGCTGTAGTCGTGTTTGCGTTGTCTAAATGGCGCCACTACCTCTATGGTGCTACATTTGAGGTATTCTCAGATCATAAGAGCCTTCAGTACTTGTTCACACAGAAAGAGCTTAACTTGAGACAGAGGAGATGGGTTGAGTTCTTAGAGGACTATGATTGCACGATTCAGTACCATCCGGGTAAGGCAAATGTGGTTGCCGACGCGTTGAGCAGGAAGGTCAGTATTTCGAGTTTAGTGGCTGGGTTTCCTGAGCAGAGTTCGACTGTTTTGGTTTCGGTGGCTAGGTTAGCCAACATCACGGTTTAGCCGGATTTGAAGCAGAGATTGTTGGAGGCTCAATCTACGGATCCCAAAATTCAGAGATTGGTTGCTCGTTCTAGAGATGATCCAGAGATTAAGTTTGGGTTTGATGATTCGGGTTTGTTCAGGTTTAAGGCAAGAGTGTGTGTGCCTAACCAACTCAAGAGGGTAATACTTGAGGAGGCGCACCGCTCCGGTTATTCCATTCACCCAGGATGTACGAAGATGTACCAGGACTTGAAAGAGTTATATTGGTGGAGTGGTATGAAGAGAGATGTCGCATTCTTTGTGAAGCGATGTCTGACATGCCAAATGGTTAAGGCAGAACATCAGAAACCGGGAGGTACTCTCCAACCACTTCCGATACCGGGGAGCAGGTGACTATGGACTTTGTGTCCGGCCTGCCGAGATCTAGGAGAGGATTCGATGGGATTTGGGTAGTGATAGACCGTTTGACAAAGTCTGCCCATTTCCTGAAGGTTCAGATGACGGATAAGGTACCTAAGTTGGCTGAATTGTATTGTAATGAGATAGTGAGACTACATGGAGTTCCAGCTAGCATCGTGTTAGATCGGGACCCTCGGTTTACAACTAGTTTTTGGTAGGATCTTCAGACTTAAGTTTAGCACCACATCACATCCTCAGACTGACGGACAATCAGAGCGGCTGATTAAGTATCTCGAGGATATGTTAAGGGCTTGTGCATTGGATTTTAAGGATAAATGGGATAAGCATTTGACCTTGGTTGAGTTCTCTTATAACAACCGTTACCAGGCTTCGATTGGTATGGCTCCTTACGAGGCACTCTATGGGAGAAAGTGTAGGTCGCCACTGTATTGGGATATTGAGGATTGGCGATGGACTAAGGATGGTAAGCTCACACGAGCTAAGGTCTCATCTAAGATTGAGAAGATGGTTGAGAAGGTTGAGTTGGTTCAGCAAAGAATGAAAGCGGCTTAGGATAGACAAAAGAGTTATGCGGATAAGAGGAGAAGGCCCCTCGAGTTTGAGGTCGGAGATCGTATCTTCTTGAAGGCATCTCCTAGGAAGGGTTTTTCTCGAATTGGTAGAGGAGGGAAGCTTAGCCCTCGATATCTTGGACCGTTTGAAATTTTAGAAAGGATTGGAGAGGTGGCGTATAGGTTGGACCTACCGCCGAGTGTGACTGGGATTCATAATGTGTTCCACGTTTCACAGCTTCAGAAGTTCTACCCCGATGAGTCGACGGTTTTACCGGTTGAAGAGGTACAGCTTGAGTCCGATTTGACAATTGTGAAGCACCCAGTTGAGATTCAGGATCGAAAAGTACAAGTGTTGAGAAACAAGCAGATTCCCTTGGTCAGAGTGTTGTGGAGAGATCAGAAATCTGAGGAATCGACTTGGGAAACTGAGGAGAAGATGAGGAAGTTGTATCCGGAGTTGTTTCAAGCAGCGAACCTGAGGACAGGTTCTCCTAAGGGGGGGAGGTTGTGATGCCCCGTCCGATACATCGTACAGGTATGCACCACGAGAGAGTTTACTTTACGCATTTATGTGATTTAATTCTCTTTTATGTGTTTAATTCCAACTTTGATTGAAAATGTGACTTAATTGACTAAAATCCAAAATGGTAAAATATGAATTCTTGCATGACAACTTGAGAATGGAACTTGGATGAATTTAAATTAATTGATGGAATTGGATTTAAATAGGACTTGGACCTATTTGTGTGTTTCGGGCTTAACTTGAATTAGGTGAGTTTGGATCATTCGGAACCAATATGAGCTCGGGAATTCGAATTTGAATTCCGACACCACCATTGGACTTGATTCGGTGATTCGGGTCCAATGGAATTTACTTTATACTTTTCGGAAACCGTTTAAACCTTAAACCTTTTTAATTTTGACTTATTGGACCGAAAGTCATTTACTTGAGCCCAAATACTATTTGAACCTTTAGCCTCACATTATATCTTGGAAACCCTAACCTTGACCTAAAACTATTAGCCACCATATAAATAGTTTTATCTCTTCCATTCCATTTCAAACCACACAAGTTAGCTTCAAAGAGAATCATGGAGAAATTTCAAGAGGAGATCAAGACTTGAACCATCTTTCACTCTAAGAGCTCATATTCTTTGATTCCTCATTCCTTCACAAGACAAGGTAAGCTTTGGATCTCTTTTGATGAGTATTTCATTTCTATTCTTGGATTGAAGCATGATAGTGTTAACATGAACTTGAATGATGAGATCTTGAATTCCTTGAGTAAGCTTTGATGATTTGAATGCTCCTTATGTGCCTTAGTTGCTGGAAATTCGTGTATGGAAGACTAGGTATTCATATCTTCATGTTTGGGCATGAAATTCATGAAAATGGGTGTTTTGAGATTTTGGGCAAAAACCTTCTTAAACTTGGATTAATTGATGTTTTGATGCTAAGCATGATTTATATGATGATATGCTTGAATTTCGTGATGTTTTATGGTAGATTTCGTGTTGGTTTGATGAATTTTGGTGTTCCCCTTGTTCTTCCCGAAACTGTTCAGTTTCTGCTCCAGATCTATGGCCAGAACGGCCGTTCCCGTTTGTGCTTTAAGCCCAGAACGGCCCTTCCAGGCTAGGGTTTGAGTTTTGGTGGCGAACATGGGAACGCCCGTTCCCATGTATGCTTGGACTGGGAACGACCGTTCCCAGTCTCGCTGACTTTGGGCGTGGGAAGGCCCGTTCCCATGCTATGTTGTGCATGGGAATGGCTATTCCCATGCGTCTGTGACCTTTTCTACTTGCTTTTTCATGCGTATTTGATTCGTTTGAGTTGCTACTTGACTTGTATGATCCGATATGACTTGGAATGCATCTCTGAACCTTAATACTTTGCTTCTTGCATGATTTACTTAAATAATTGAATTGGCCTTTGTGACCAACTTGATAAACATTATTCCATTTCACATGTCATTCATACTTTGTACGCCGTGTGTCTTACTTGGTTCATGTAGAGTCTAACTTTGGGCTTTTGTATGTCTTGTCACAGAGTTTGGTGGTGTCGGTGAGCCCGAGGTTTAGAGTATTTGGCCCTTCACACTCTCAGACTCTACTACTACTAGGTGAGGTTTAGGATTTTGTATAGTTATGCGACCTATGGCCTTAATATGCTGATTTCAACCCTTGTATGCGAGTATATCTATTATATATACGTATGTGTTGGATATGATATGTTTATGACCTTGTGAATCAACTCTGTTTTGGAAAATTAGATATGAAAGCATATGTAAGTTGTTTTGAAAAGTATGTTATGTTATGTTTCTGTAAGCGAGTTGGCCGTGAAATATTGGCATCTGCATGTATGTATGTATGTATGTGGATCCGAGGAGCTATGGGTAAGGAGCCCCCGGGACGGTTAGGGCCTTCGGGGATATACCTGTGCGTAGTTCCATTTGAGATATCTTCACGGGACCCGTGCTGTAGGGAAGGTGTGGTATCTTGAGCCTTCGGCTAAGGCCGAGGAGGACTCTTGTGGGTTCGCTACCCCTTGAGGGTATGTATGTTCTGGATGGTTTGGGGACGGCACATCCCCTCCATCATTGGAGTAATGGTTGGATTGATTCTGTATTTTATGTTTTGTTATGTTCTGAGGAGTAAAGGTTGGAAGCTCGTACTCGCCGAGCATGTGATCTGTTCTGTCTGGGAATCATGAATCGAGATAGAGTTTCTGAAATGTTTTCTAAAACTTATATAACTATCTTTCGAGTACTTTTGGAAATGTCTTTGGTATGCAACACCTATCTCCGGTTCATGAGTCCACCCTTATGATATGTGCTTTGCTCTATATATATATTGTGAGTGTGCGTTAGCCCCCTCACTCGGTCAAGTTGACTGACCCCTCAATTACACTTTTAGCTGCAGGTATGTTGGCGTTTGCTAGGCAGGAGCGAGTCCTTTGAGTTGTGTAACATCCCGCTCGTCCGATTTATAAGGTACGCCACGTTTCAACCTTTTAATGTGTTTAATTATGTGATTTTATATTTTTTCGTGGCCCTATTTTGAACTCTTTTAGAGTTTAGGGGTCTGTTTGTAATTTTCTCTTTTAGGGGGTTATTCGGTCATTTCTCGTTCGGTCGAGAGTTCGACCTCTTTGACCCCTTCCTTGCGTTCGGGGTATCGAAACGAGTCCGTAGACTCTAAGTTTGCCCCATTCTAACTTCGTTAGCCCGTTCTTCCGACCGTTTTTGCGTACGAGGACCCGGGATATATACCCCGAATCCTCGTAATTCGTGCAAAAGATCAGATCTCAGCCTTCAGCGTCTTCTCCAGCGATCAGCACTATTCACACAGTGGAGGTGTGATTTCACACACTTGCCCGTTCTCCCTCGTTTCTCGACGGAATTCGACGAATGAATAGTCAAAGTTTATCAACTCGACGAGCTCGTCACAATGATACCAAAATCATGGCCTGAAAATCAGCGGTGGTGGCGCTACGGCGAGCAGAAGCTGCGCTGCCACTTCGCCGCCCATTCGCGGCGGCTTCCGACGGCGATTTTTCGACACGCGGCCCTGACCCATGACGAGGACCCCCCGACGTGTTTTTCTGGACAAGCGGCGCCGCCATCGGGGCGGCGAGGAGTCCGCACGCGCCGCCCAAAGCGGACGACAGGTGGCGGCGTTATTGTAGCAGCGGCGAACTCGCCATTCCGACGAGTTTTTCAGACGGCCCTTGGTACTACCCCACCTTTTTCGACCTCCTGAGTTCGATTCCGGTGTCGATTTGAGCAAACAATGGCCGTAGGTGGCGGTTTGGGGCAACGCAGCGGTGGCGGGATTTTGGTCGCGGTTTTGGACCTTTTTCGGCAGTCTTTTGGCGACGGTTTCTTCAGAGAAGTTGTTCCTAACGTCAAGTCCGAGCTATTCGTGATGGTGATGGCCCAAGAACCGACCGGTGGCGGCGGACCGGGGCTGAACCGGCGGTCCGGTTCTCCGGTGATTTTTCCGGCATTTTGGCTAGGGGCTTTTGAAGGGCTCGTTACAAGCTTTCCAACGGTATGCTCGGATTTCATTTTCGTTTTACGGTTTGCGTTTAATTTCGATTTTCTTATTAGGGACTTAGTTCGGTTTTTCGTCAACGAAGTCCGGTCTGTTTGGTATTTTCTGAAATTGGTTGAGGGCTTTTGTCAAGCAGGCCGAGGCGCACGTTTCTGTCCTTCCGGGGATTTTTCCGACCACTGGAGGCGGTGTTCCGGTGGCGGCCGGTGGCTGTTCGGCCGGCTGCGGTGGCGGCATTCCAGCGACTTTCGGACAGTAGGTTCGTTTCGTTGTGGTGAGTCCAACGCCACTTTCCGTTCGTCAATCGGATACCCGGTTGATTTGTTATGAATTTTTGAAGTTATTGTATTTATTTTCGTTAATTGTTTTTAATTGTATAATGTGATCATGTATGAGCGATAAATGGAAATTATGAATTGTATGATATATGAGAATATGTTATGATGCATGAGAAGCTCGACTTCTAATTTATTGAATTTAATTATCTCGTTTTATGCCCACTTGATTGAGAATATTTTATTTAAGGGGTGTTCGTGTAATATTTGAAAACTATATTGATAATGTGATTATATGAAACTTGAGAAATAAATTATGAAATGATATGTTGCATGTAATTTTGAATGAATCGATCAAGCATGCTATTTGTTAGAATATCGTGAAATCTGCCAATGTGTAATTTGTATATAAATTGTTATGTAACTCACGTTTAATTTTGTGAAACTTGGTGCATGATATGATTTGAATTCTTAATGTCCTACTTTATTTTATGTAATTAATGTTATGAATTTCGTAAGTTATGCATATTTTGATATGGAATATGAATTATAATATGCTCTGAATGACTTGATTGAATAGTTATGGATTATATGTTGCATCATTTGTATTCGTGAGCATTGCCGTGCGTCTCTGTGTGGTTGTCTTAGTTGAGTCTGAGCCCTGTGTTGTGTTTGTGTGTTCAGTTGGTTCAGGTGCACCCGGGGTGGTGACAAGTGAGTCGTGCAGGTTCCGGGGTGGACCATCTGCTTTGTGTTCGGCTGCGTTTGGTACCAGGTGAGGTTAGGATATAGTTATACCCTATTGCAACGTGCCCGTTTTCGAATGCATGCGGTTTATAAGCCTTATGTATATGTAGATATGTGTGAAGTACGTATTTTGTTGGTTTTGTCATATGATTTGATTTGAAAATACGAAACGCTATGTATGAGCCTATGTATGCTTTGTTTCAGTTCTGTTATGATTCCGAGGTCAGTGTGTGATATGTACGTGTGATATGATAAGCACGATATGCATGAGATATGTCTGTCTGTCTGTGTGTGGCAAGTTAAGTTTCCGATATATGTCTGTTTATCTGTGTGATGGGCCCCGGAGATTGTGGGTAAGGGAGACCCGGGACGACCATCGGGGTTGCCGGTTACGACCCCTGTGCACTTCTCTACCAACGGGAGACGTAGTTCTCCTAGGCCGACGGAGCGCATTTTGGCATGGCCGTCGAAGGAACCGGGCAGGATCCTCCGGTTCACATGTTTCGTTCTGTGGTGGGTTGAGAGGGGCACCTCTCTTCCCCAATGGTGTGCAGGTGGGATTGTTTTATGAGTTTTGTTCTGATATGAGTAAGTGTGTTTTGTCTGTCCATCTATCATAAGTTCGTGAAACGGGGGTAGATTGTTAAATTAAGATAAAAAAAAATTGATATACTTTTAAGTTAATAAGATATGCTCTGATATGTGTGTTAAGTCTGCATGAATCTGAACTTATGTTTTAAGAACGTTTGAGTTAAGATTTGTTTGTTTGGTTTTAAGCCCCTATAAGTATACTATCACGGGAAAATATTTTGGCGTGCAAAAACTAACCCCCGGGTTCACGAATATTGCTTCTACTTTGTGTTGTGCTCTATATATATGTATAGCGTGCGTGTGTTAACCCCTCGCTCAGTCTTTGGACTGACCCCTCCCCTTTTATGTTTTAGTTCGTAGGCTTTGCTTTGGAGGTCGTTGGAGTTCGTGCTAGGCGGCTGTGTGTCGGGTCTGTCGTGTTTGTGTCCGTCTGTTTAAGTTTATTAAGTTCTGGCTCTGGTTTATGATTTGTAAATATTATATAAGTTATATTTGTGCAGGTTTGCATTTATGATTTGAATATATGGAATTCGGGACAGGTTAGGACAGGTGCTCGGATTAGTTGAACCTGTTGTGGATATATGATTGGTCGGGACAGGTTAGGACAGGTTTGCTGGATTAGTCGAACCCGTTTAGTTGATTTTGATGTTTGTATGGTACTGTATGTTTAAGGTGAAAGTTTTTGAAAGTTGGCATTTCGTACTACTTCCGCTGTCATATTTTGCATTCTTTCATACGTACAGGGTTAGTTACTGCCTAGCTAGTGGGTGTGTTTTTCGTTAGTCACCCGTTCGCTGTGACTTGGTGCATGTGCGGACTCTTCATTTCGTACACGTGTCGGGTCATAGTGCGGGGGTGTGATGCCCCACCGTTTGGGGTGTTACATCTTGAGTGGTGTCAGAGCTACCAGGTTCAGAACCGGTGCTCTGGAGTCGTGTCGTGTCATTTTAGGTCGTACGGCATAGGAATACTTGTGCATTGCATTCGCCTGATGGGAAATTTTGACTTCTCTATTTGAATTTGTCTGGGCTTATGTGATTATGTGCACATTATGATTACGATTTTTGCAAAATTATCATTTTTATGATTTAAAATTTTAGTAAATTACTTGTTGCATCTACATTAATTAGGTGCTCTTAATTATTTTCATTACTTGACATACCCACGTACTAACCCTCATGCATAGATAATTGTCCAATTTGTGAATTGCAGGGTGACATCTCGGCGCCGAATTGCAATTGATCATGACAAGACTCCCCACTTCTACAAAATTATGAAGGAAGATTTGAAACTTCCGTTTTCTGACTACTTGGAGGAAAAGTAAATGGACCTCTACAAGAATTTATAACAAGGAATCAATGCTACTGCTATGAAAACGGGTATTATGCATACATAGCATGTGCATCATGCATTGGAGTAAATTTTAATTATTTTGGACATTTGTTCTACGTGCTTGATTGTCTTCTTTGCTGGATATGAGCGCATGCCATTTACATCCCTAACCCCGCATGCATTAGTTTCGTGGTTGTATTTAGGTGACTTCCTTACTAGTTCCAACGAGGATCGATTTTAGTGGAAGCAACATTGAGATTTGAACCGGGTTGACCAGAAGATGTATGATCATGCTAACACATTCAGGGTATTGAGTGGATAAAAGAAGATACTCGAATATGAGGGAGACAAGAGATCCTTTAACTATCAAGGTGCTTTCAGGATATGTACTTACTACTTGGAGGTGCTCGGGAGTAACATGTTTTATAAGAAAGTCAAAATTTCTAACTCGGGATGGCGTGAGGTGACAATGAAGAAATCGAGACACTGGTATCATTCGGAGATTCTCAAGTGGAGGTCAGGCTGTTGTAAAGACACCAACAAGGTCAGCTATATCTGTATGAAAGGAAAAGGATAAACTTTATAAACTATAGAATTTTGGTGATGATGTCATTGAGGGTCAACTTTATCAAATACTAAGGACGGGGGACATCATTTAAAAACGATGGTGTGAAGCAGGACTGTTTGAAGATTCTCCGCTTATCTCTCCATGATTGCTCTGAGAGGTTCTACCATGGGAAGAGATAGCAATTCCCGATTACCGAGGATTTTATTGGGATTTCAAAAGATTTCACGGATCAGTATACTTCGAGAATCAAGTGAGGCGGTCCAAGACCATTTGGGTATCCGAGAATCTGAGGGACTACTAAAGGACGCAAGTTTGAACGAAGGGTTGGAACCACTGTCAGTTAAGGATTCGATTATCCTTCCAAATTAGGAATTGCCAACTCCGACTTCAATTCCACGGTGAACGGTACAGAGAGCATTCATGGCATTTGCACCCATGCATTTCATAAGTAATTTTATTATATTTTATTTTGCTTGACATATGTGACAACGCGTAATGTTTGATGTTGCTCAACTATAATAACGTGACTAACTGCTCTAATTCTCATAACTTAAAAATTTATTGTTGTTGTGAACTCTTGTAAACTGAACGGATTACGTGCTTGCGTGAACTGTTCGTGCTTCAGTGTTTGTAATTTCCTTAATGGCTCACTAACCCTTCATGCACATACATACATATTATAATTTTATTTTACAGTGATCCCATCGCGATATCCCCCTTGAGTTGAGCATGGATGATGAGTCTATACTCTAGGGATACCGATATCAGTCGTGTAAAGGTACACTATACATGCATCCCATGTTTTGCATCCAGTGTTATTGTGACGTGTGTATGTTTGAATGCTGAGTAAGTGGACTTGTGTGCTAGAGAGTTGTTGAGATCTCTCTCTATTTATGTGTTAGGGAGATGTGGGATTCTCCCTATTTATGTGATAGAAAGATGTTGGATTCTTTCTAAATTATGTGAGCAAGAGATGCTGGATTCTCTTGGAGTTAGATGTTTGGGAGATGTTGGATTCTCTCGAATCTAGGGTTTGAGAAATGCTGGATTTTCTCAAACTAGAATGTTTGGAAGATGTGGAAGTCTGCCAGACTTAGGTTGAGAGACGGGGTTCTCTCGATTACGTGGTTGAGAGACGGGGTTCTCTCAATTCTGTGCCTGAGGGACGGGGTTCTCTCTTTTGATGTGCTGGGAGACGGGGCTCTCTCTCTTGCGTGCTGAGAGATGGGATTCTCTCTTGTTTGTTGCAGCTTAGTTACAGGTGGCCAGACAACAGCTAGTAAGCGATGAGGGTGCGACGGTATCGAGCTTCGGGTGCAGTGGCCTAGTGGTGATCGAATGAGTTGAAGTGACCAACGGTCAAGTGCTCAGTGGAACTTCAATGACAACAGGTCACCATGAATAGAGTTGATGCCAGCTAAGGGACAAGTATCCTGCAGAAATTGCAGTTCGCCTAGACCAGAGTTGCGCAGCGGAAGCTTGAAGTGGAATTCGTTTCAGTCGTTCAAGATCCGACCTTAGGACATGAGGACAGGTCCTTTTGAAGGAGGGGAGTTTGTAACATCCCGCTCGTCCGATTTATAAGGTACGCCACGTTTCAACCTTTTAATGTGTTTAATTATGTGATTTTATATTTTTTCGTGGCCCTATTTTGAACTCTTTTAGAGTTTAGGGGCCTGTTTGTAATTTTCTCTTTTAGGGGGTTATTCGGTCATTTCTCGTTCGGTCGAGAGTTCGACCTCTTTGACCCCTTCCTTGCATTCGGGGCATCGAAATGAGTCCGTAGACTCTAAGCTTGCCCCATTCTGACTTCGTTAGCCCGTTCTTCCGACCGTTTTTGAGTACGAGGACCCGGGATGTATACCCCGAATCCTCGTAATTCGTGCAAAAGATCAGATCTCAGCCTTCAGCGTCTTCTCCAGCGATCAGCACTATTCACGCAGTGGAGGTGTGATTTCACACACTTGCCCGTTCTCCCTCGTTTCTCGACGGAATTCGATGAATGAATAGTCAAAGTTTATCAACTCGACGAGCCCGTCACGATGATGCCAAAATCATAGCCTGAAAATCAGTGGTGGTGGCGCTACGGCGAGCAGAAGCCGCGCCGCCACTTCGTCGCCCATTCGCGGGGGCTTTCGGCGGTGATTTTTCGACACGCGGCCCTGACCCATGACGAGGACCCCCCGACGTGTTTTTCTGGACAAGCGGTGCCGCCATCGGGGCGGCGAGGAGGCCGTACGCGCCGTCCAAAGCGGATGACAAGCGGCGGCGTTACTGTAGCAGGGCGAACTCGCCATTCCGACGAGTTTTTCAGACGGCCCTTGGTACTACCCCACCTTTTTCGACCTCCTGAGTTCGATTCCGGTGTCGGTTTGAGCAAACGATGGCCGTAGGTGGCGGTTTGGGGCAACGCAGAGGTGGCGGGATTTCGGTCGCGGTTTTGGACCTTTTCCGGCAGTCTTTTGTTAGGAATAGTGCCCTAGAAAGCCGATTGTATATCCGCTTTGTGCTTTTCCTTATTGTAATCACAGACAATCTTTGAATGAAATAACGAATTGAGCCAACACTTCTTTATATGCTCTTGTTTGGTATGCGCTTACTTTAGCTGTGCATGTATGAGAACTCCCCTAATCCTGATGACTTTAGGACTCTACCATTTAGGTGAAATGGTTCATGAAACGAGCCCTATATCACATAAGTCATGATTAGTAAAATACTCCAAGCCGATGAGTCCTACAGACAGTGGGAGTGTCAACCTGACTCCTCTAAGGCTTGCTTGTGGGATCGCGCCCTTAAGAAGGACCACCTTGTTTCATGGAGGTGCAAAGTGTATAGTTGATACGTGCGTGATACATGAGGGTGCTTACTTTAATAAGTAAGTTCACTGAGGTGCCCCGTGTGAGAACATTCCTAAATGGGAAATGAAGTTTCTATTTCAGGAAATGGAAACTTCCAGATTAGGAAATATCTCACGAGTCATTGATGTGATTAATTGATCCTTAGACTTGAGGTTCCTTCTCACTTTATGAGTTAACTCTGTAGTCTTAGGTATAAGCTTTAAAGGGTGTCGCCTTAGACAACTGATTCAAGGCTTATGCTGGGGCTGCACAAGTGACTCATGAAAGTGAATGAGAATCAAGATAGGACCTACACTTGCATTTGCAAGGTGATCTCTTATTGTGTAAGTCATTCATATGCCATATGGAGTCCTTGGCCAAGGCAGTAGATCAAGACATCAAGAAAAGGGTTTCTTGGATTGAGATCAAATGGATATGAAATGCACTTAGCTTTAAGACCGGATTATTAGGGTTCTGATTATTCCCTTACCCTAGATCTTGGTTGAGAGATAGTAAGAAGGAGGATTGTATCTCACATGAATCGATGACTTAAAGGTTCTGTCGAATCCGAACATTCCAATTCAGCTAGGGGTTAAACACCTGTTGCTAGACTATGGTCGTTTAATCTGTGGACTGATTAATTAATTAGTGAATTAATTAATTAGGGTCACTGCTAATTGAATTGAGAACCTAGAGGGTCACACACAACAACTTGGTTACATGAGTTGAGGCTTTAAAATGATTAAACGAGTTAATCGGGCCAAGAGGGTTCCACACGTGTGAAGTCACACGTGTGGCTCACGTGAGTGACACGTGTCACTGTGACACGTGTCACACACGTGTGTATAGATATATATTATATATATATTAAATAATTAATTAGTTAATTATTTAATAGACTTTGGTTTAATTTTGAATTAAAAAGAAAGTCTAATTTTGGAGAAAATAATCTAGTTAATTAATTATGAATTAATTAGATAAAAATAAGTTATTTATTTTATAATAAATAAAGTATAAAATTATCCAAAAATAGTTTGGATATTTTTAGCTCTCTTAAAAGTTGACTTGAATTAGAATTCAAAGTCAAAGTTGGAAAATACTTGATGATCAAGTAATAGGAGAGAGGGACCAAAATCCTAGCCCATAAAGGACTAGGGATTTTCGGCACCCTCTTCCCTATAAATAGGGGAGCTCGAGCTCCTTGTGGAGCGAATTTGGCAATTCTTTTGGTTCATGTGTTGAACACCTTCCTTTCTCCAAGATTAAATTAAACCCTAGGTTAAGCCTAAACACTAACTAGAGAACTAGCATCCTTACTAGTTAGATTGTGATCAAGTTGGTGGACTTTCTCTAGAGACTTCAAGTTAGAAGTTTGAAGATTCGAGCTTTACCAAGGAGAGGGGATCAAGCCGCGAGAAGAGCGTTCTTGGGTGGCTTGAAACGCTTCAAGAAAGAACAAAAGAAAAGTAAGTTTTCTATCTTTACGAATTTGGTTACACGATTGCGAGTTCAAGGTCCTTTTGTTGGGAAAATTTTTTAAATTCCGCTGCTTTCTGATTCGTGTTTTCCAACAAGTGGTATCAGAGCCACCTCGTTAATCGTGTTTCTGATTCGTCTCCATTATTCTGAATTTGGTAGAAATTCTTAGGCTTGATGCGATTGAGTATTTGCAATTGTTTTAGAAAGCCTGAATTACGAAACTGTATTTTTTCCTGAAAGTTTCTGAAAATTGGTTTTTGCAAAATTTAATTTTGAAAAACTATTTTAGATTTGAAACTGTATAAACTGTTTTTGGATTTCTTGGATTGGTTTTGCTTTTGAACGAAAACACGAAACGAAAACCCGGATTACGACGAACAAGCGAAACCCCGTGCGCGAAGGAGTCGCGCGCGCGGGCTTCGCGCGCCGCTGCCCGCCTGTGCTAGGCGTGCGCAAGGGTAACCGCCCAGCACCTCCCGCACGCCTGTGCGGGAGCCTCCCGGGCGCGCCGCCCGTCACCGCCAAACCTGGCCGGGACAGACCGGCCAGCCGCCCGCAAGCTGGGCGATAGGACTGCGCACGGCATCGCGCGCACGCTCGCGCACCGCTGTGCGTGCGGTCCCTTTCGCGTACGGGCCCCGTTGTTTTCGTAATCCATTTTCGTGTTTCGTGCAATCCAGTCCCAATTTTTATTTTAATTTTAAAATTTTATTTTTTGAATATTTATTTTAATTTTGAATAAAATTTAAAAATTGGGATTTTTTTGAGAAATTGAAACGGTTTATATTTTGGGAAAATACAATCTTTGATAAAATTATTAATTTTCAGAAATTAATTGGAATTTTATTTGTTTTGGTAATTTGGGATTTATTGAAAACTTTTATAAATAAGACTCGCATCAGGTCGTGTTTTAAGTCATTAGGACTTGAAACGAGAATTTTAATTTATTGGCTAAATTTAAATTCTCGCAAGAGCATGTTAGGTGATCATGGGTTTAGATCTATGTATGGTTTTAATTTATGCACATGGATGGTTTAAATTGGGGTTGGAGCCCTATAGTTGCGTTTTTTCAATTGAGGTTGGAGCCTCACTTATGTGCGTACTGTTATGTGATTTATTATGTGGCTTTCCATATTACTGTTTTTTAGGCCGGGGTATGCCCCGTGTAATTGTCTAAGGCCAATATGAAGATTGAGCCTTATTACTTTATGTCTTTTTCTTTTTATTGTAATTTGAGAGTAGAGATAGGTGGTGAGGTTTTATTTTCATTTTGGAGACAATGCACCCATGGAGTAAGATGGACCACATTCAAGTAACAAGGAGGCCATAAGTGAAGACCCCTCAAAATGTTAGGGAGGGGAATCTCAATTGTTAAATGTAATAGAGATAGGGCTCATATTTTGTTACCGCTTTCCCTTATGTGATTTAAACTGTTTATGTGGCATGTATGTTAGAACTTGTGATTGTGGAGTGGCTCCCACATATCACGCATAAGATAGGTAGAACCCATGATCATTACATGTTAGTATCATGCTAGGACATGTTATCTGTTTATGTGCTTGTTTGATATGCATTTAAGTGTACTTGCATTAATCAAGACTAATAAAATTGGATAACATATATGTTGGTGAGGTCGAACCGGACAACTCTCCGGTTGATTCGAAAATTCCCATTAAATATTAAGCTAATTTCGAACAAATAGGTGTTTAATTCGAGAGGCAAGTTTTGAATTAAATTCCTAGCATTCCATCAATAGGTTTTAAGTTTAGTAAGTAAAGCTAGTTATTGTCAGCGAGTCGTGGGATAGCTAGTGGAGCTTATTAGTTCTTAGTTACCTAATTAATCATTTTAAATGATCAATATTTCGTGGTCAATTTTAGCAAGGGCGATGTCCGCGAGTCGTGGGTCGTTCGAACTAAGTTTTGGTCATGATCTTATGATTGATGGGTCTAGCTTAATGCCTAAGTAAATATGGATGTCGCACGAGTCGTGGGTCCATATTGAAAGATAGGTGATGCAAAAACAATTACTAAGAGTTCTAAAGGTGTTAGAATTGGTAAGTTGTACCTACCTAGGGTTCTTACTTAGAATGTCCGCGAGTCGTGGGTTCGAGGTAAAATGCCTAGGATCTTAGTACCCATTGGGAAACGTGTTCCTCTTAGATCTTTGGGAATTCTAGATCTTTGAAAAACAGTGGGAGCTACATTAGATTAAAGACCTTATCTTTTGTATATCGTTATAATTCAGCATGCTCACCAGTTCTCTTATTTACCATTTAGGTCGTAGATTCTGTGATTCTCTACATGTTTTGAAATGGCAACCAAAAACCCTCTTGTATCGATCCTCGAGTCAAACAAGTTGACTGGTCCCAACTATTCTGATTGGCTGAGGAATCTAAAAATCATTTTAGATTCTGAGAAGAGAACTTATGTTCTCTTCGAAGGGGAGCCTAGTCCCGAAGGGGAGGCTCCCACTCGGGCCGAGCGGGACGCGATTCAGAAGTGGAAGGATGATAATCTCCAAGCCCGTTACCTTATGTTGGCTAACATGTCTCCGGACTTGCAAAGGCAACATGAGGCCATGGAATTTGCTTGGGAGATTTACGACCACTTAGAGCAACTTTACCGCCCTCATGAACGTGTTACAAGGTATAACACTTCAAAGGAATTGTTCCACTTGAGAATGAGGGAAGGTTCAAGTGTCCATGAATATGGACTCAAGTTTCTTGCCCTTACTGAGAAACTCGCTTCCATGGACATGCCACTGAAAGATGAGTTTTCAGTGGATTTGTTGCTAGCTTCGCTCCCACCATCATTCAACCCATTTGTCCTTAACTTCAACATGAATCATGCTGGTGCTACTGTAGCTGAGCTGATTAGTCAGCTTGTGACTGCTGAAAGCACGATCAAGAAGGACAATAAGGTTTTGATGGTGAATGCTCCATCTTCCTCTTCTGGGCCTTCTAAAGGTAAGGGCAAGAAAACCCAAAAGAAGAAGAAGAAACCCCTTAGGCCCACTGGTGGCATTTCGAAGGGGAAGGCCCAAAAGAAGAAGCGTGATCAGAAAGAGGATGTTTGCTTCCATTGTGGCAAAGCGGGACATTGGAGGAGAAACTGCCCAGAGTACAAGGCTACTCTAAAGAAAGGTATCTTTCTCGTTGAAGTAAATCTTTCTATTAATTCTAGTTCTTGGGTACTTGATACCGGTTGTGGAACTCATATCTGTAATGATGTACAGATGCTAAGTGAGGTCCAACAACTCAAAGAAGGAGAATGTGTCTTGAAGATCGGCAATGGCTCAAACGTTGAAGCTCGAGCTTTAGGCACAATTAGATTAGATTTAGGTAGTTTTGAGTTAGTATTAAATAAAGTCCTTTATGTACCGAGCATTATTCGTAATATAATTTCAGTTCCAATATTAGATTGTGAAGGTTATGAAACTTATATTAAGAATGGTAAATACTTTATCAAACGGAACAACTCTTCCGTTCATATCGGTACTCTAAGTAATGGACTTTACCTAACTCAAAATATCAATATTATGAATATACAACGAGAAACAAAGCGTAAGAGAGATGACAAAGTTTCAGCTTCCTTATGGCACGCTAGATTAGGACACATTTCCAAGAACAGAATTAGCAAGATAAACACTTTAGGATCATTCTCTGAAAATGATCTCCAAGAGTTAACTTCTTGCGAATCCTGTCTCAAAGGAAAAATGTCCAAAGTCCCTTTTAGAGGAACTGTGGAACGTGCCACTGAGGTTTTGGATTTGATCCATACTGATGTTTGTGGACCGCTTAGTGTAAGCACTAGAAGCAATCATCAGTATTTCATAACCTTTACTGATGACTTTAGTCGGTATGGTTATGTATACTTAATGAAGTATAAATCTGAAGCTTTTGAGAAATTCTTAGAATTTCAAAAGGAGGTTGAGAACCAAAGTGGTCACAAGATCAAAGCACTTCGATCTGATCAAGGAGGCGAGTATCTTAGTGAAGAATTCCTTAATCATCTAAAAGATAATGGGATTATCTCTCAGTGGACTCCTCCGGGAACTCCTCAGCTTGATGGAGTTTTCGAGAGAAGGAATCGAACCTTACTTGATATGGTTCGTTCCATGATGAGTTTCACTGACTTACCACCTTCTTTCTGGGGTTATGCCCTAGAAAGTGCAGCAAAGATTCTGAATCTAGTTCCCTCTAAGTCAGTCCCCAAGACGCCCTATGAAATGTGGCATGGTAAAATCCCTAGTTATTCTTACTTAAGAATTTGGGGTTGTCCTGCTTACGTGAAGAGGACAGTGGGAGATAAGTTAGAATCTCATTCTAACTTGTGCTACTTTGTAGGTTATCCTAAGGAATCCATAGGATACTACTTCTATGATCAATCTGAGCAAAAGGTGTTTGTTTCCAGAAATGCCACTTTTCTTGAGGAACCGTTCCTTAAAGAAAAGAAAAGCAAGATCATAGAATTAGAAGAAGTACAAAGTGACCCCACACCACCCACTGAAGAAACGTCCCACTCTGATCAACCACAACCAATCACGAATTTCGATACACACGAAAACCCTCCTCTAAGGCGTTCTGAACGCACTCCTAGACAGCCGGAGAGATGGTATGGATTCTTCCATGAAATCTCTCAAAAGGATAATGATCCTTCAACATATGAGGAGGCACTTTCAGATTCTGACTCTGAACAGTGGATAGAAGCCATGAAATCCGAAATGGACTCCATGAACTCCAACCAAGTTTGGACCTTGGTAGATTTGCCTGATGGGGTCAAACCCATAGGTTGCAAATGGATCTTTAAGAGAAAGCTTGGAGTTGATGGAAGCATTGCAGCCTACAAAGCAAGACTGGTTGCAAAAGGATTCACTCAAAGACCCGGCGTGGATTTTGATGAAACCTTTTCACCAGTTGCAATGCAAAAGTCTATTCGGATCATGCTTGCCATTGCTGCATATTATGACTATGAGATATGGCAAATGGATGTGAAAACTGCCTTTCTCAATGGTGACATTGATAAAGACATTTATATGGAGCAACCCATAGGTTTCACATTCAGTGGGAGTGAGCAAAAGGTTTGCAAACTCCAAAGATCAATCTATGGATTGAAACAGGCTTCTAGGAATTGGAACATTCGCTTTGATGAATCGGTCAAAGCGTTTGGCTTCATCCAAATTTCGAATGAATCATGTGTGTATAGAAAGGAATTGGAGACCTCAGTGCAATTCTTAGTACTTTATGTTGATGACATCCTTCTTATTGGGAATTCGAAGGATGACATGAAAGTGACTAAGTTATGGTTATCGAACCAATTCGAGATGAAAGATCTTGGTGATGCGTCCTATATCCTTGGAATCAAAATCTATAGAGATAGATCTAGAAGGTTAATAGGACTATCACAGTCGATGTACATTGACAAAGTATTGAAGAGATTCAATATGGAGTCAGCAAAGGTTAAGAACCTTCCTATGAGTGTAGGAACATGTCTTTCAAAGAAGATGTGTCCTAAGACTAACCTTGAGAAGGAGAGAATGACTCATACACCTTATGCATCAGCAATAGGTAGCATAATGTATGCAATGTTATGTACTCGACCGGATGTGGCTTATGCACTTAGTGTGACAAGTCGTTTCCAATCTGACCCTGGAGATGGTCACTGGGCTGCCGTGAAGAATATTCTTAAGTACTTGAAAAGTACTAAAGATTTATTCTTAGTTTACGGAGGTCAGAAAGATCTTACTGTCGAAGGATACTGCGATGCAAGCTTTGCTTCTGACTTAGATGATTTTAAGTCAATGTCAGGATACATTTTCTGCCTGAACGGCGGAGTAGTGAGTTGGAAGAGTTCCAAGCAAACTACCACTGCAGATTCGACCACTGAGGCCGAATACTTAGCTGTAAATGATGCAGCTAAGGAAGGTGTTTGGATTAGAAACTTCATTCGAGAGTTGAATGTTGTTCCTAGCATGAAAGACCCCATTACTGTGTTTTGTGACAACACTGGGGCGGTTGCTCAAGCAAGAGAACCAAGATCTCACCAACGGACCAGGCACATTATGAGGAAGTATCACCTAATCCGTGATATTATCAAAAGAGGAGATGTGCTAATTGAGAGGGTCACATCAGCAGAGAACGTGGCAGATCCACTTACTAAACCCCTTAGTCGAGAAGCTTTCCAAGGTCATCTTCAGAAGATGGGACTTAGAGTAGCTTTAGAATGGCTTTGACGGGTAAGTGGGAGATTGTTAGGAATAGTGCCCTAGAAAGCCGATTGTATATCCGCTTTGTGCTTTTCCTTATTGTAATCACAGACAATCTTTGAATGAAATAACGAATTGAGCCAACACTTCTTTATATGCTCTTGTTTGGTATGCGTTTACTTTAGCTGTGCATGTATGAGAACTCCCCTAATCTTGATGACTTTAGGACTCTACCATTTAGGTGAAATGGTTCATGAAACGAGCCCTATATCACATAAGTCATGATTAGTAGAATACTCCAAGCCGATGAGTCCTACAGACAGTGGGAGTGTCAACCTGACTCCTCTAAGGCTTGCTTGTGGGATCGCACCCTTAAGAAGGACCACCTTGTTTCATGGAGGTGCAAAGTGTATAGTTGATACGTGCGTGATACATGAGGGTGCTTACTTTAATAAGTAAGTTCACTGAGGTGCCCCGTGTGAGAACATTCCTAAATGGGAAATGAAGTTTCTATTTCAGGAAATGGAAACTTCCAGATTAGGAAATATCTCACGAGTCATTGATGTGATTAATTGATCCTTAGACTTGAGGTTCTTTCTCACTTTATGAGTTAACTCTGTAGTCTTAGGTATAAGCTTTAAAGGGTGTCGCCTTAGACAACTGATTCAAGGCTTATGCTGGGGCTGCACAAGTGACTCATGAAAGTGAATGAGAATCAAGATAGGACCTACACTTGCATTTGCAAGGTGATCTCTTATTGTGTAAGTCATTCATATGCCATATGGAGTCCTTGGCCAAGGCAGTAGATCAAGACATCAAGAAAAGGGTTTCTTGGATTGAGATCAAATGGATATGAAATGCACTTAGCTTTAAGACCGGATTATTAGGGTTCTGATTATTCCCTTGCCCTAGATCTTGGTTGAGAGATAGTAAGAAGGAGGATTGTATCTCACATGAATCGATGACTTAAAGGTTCTGTCGAATCCGAACATTCCAATTCAGCTAGGGGTTAAACACCTGTTGCTAGACTATGGTCGTTTAATCTGTGGACTGATTAATTAATTAGTGAATTAATTAATTAGGGTCACTGCTAATTGAATTGAGAACCTAGAGGGTCACACACAACAACTTGGTTACATGAGTTGAGGCTTTAAAATGATTAAACGAGTTAATCGGGTCAAGAGGGTTCCACACGTGTGAAGTCACACGTGTGGCTCACGTGAGTGATACGTGTCACTGTGACACGTGTCACACACGTGTGTATATATATATTATATATATATTAAATAATTAATTAGTTAATTATTTAATAGACTTTGGTTTAATTTTGAATTAAAAAGAAAGTCTAATTTTGGAGAAAATAATCTAGTTAATTAATTATGAATTAATTAGATAAAAATAAGTTATTTATTTTATAATAAATAAAGTATAAAATTATCCAAAAATAGTTTGGATATTTTTAACTCTCTTAAAAGTTGACTTGAATTAGAATTCAAAGTCAAAGTTGGAAAATACTTGATGATCAAGTAATAGGAGAGAGGGACCAAAATCCTAGCCCATAAAGGACTAGGGATTTTCGGCACCCCCTTCCCTATAAATAGGGGAGCTCGAGCTCCTTATGGAGCGAATTTGGCAATTCTTTTGGTTCATGTGTTGAACACCTTCCTTTCTCCAAGATTAAATTAAACCCTAGGTTAATCCTAAACACTAACTAGAGAACTAGCATCCTTACTAGTTAGATTGTGATCAAGTTGGTGGACTTTCTCTAGAGACTTCAAGTTAGAAGTTTGAAGATTCGAGTTTTACCAAGGAGAGGGGATCAAGCCGCGAGAAGAGCGTTCTTGGGTGGCTTGAAACGCTTCAAGAAAGAACAAAAGAAAAGTAAGTTTTCTATCTTTACGAATTTGGTTACACGATTGCGAGTTCAAGGTCCTTTTGTTGGGAAAATTTTTTAAATTCCGCTGCTTTCTGATTCGTGTTTTCCAACATCTTTTGGCGACGGTTTCTTCAGAGAAGTTGTTCCTAACGTCAAGTCCGAGCTATTCGTGATGGTGACGGCCCAAGAACAGGCCGGCGGCGGCGGACCGGGGCTGAACCGGCGGTCCGGTTCTCCGGCAATTTTTCCAGCATTTTGGCTAGGGGCTTTTGAAGGGCTCGCTACAAGCTTTCCAACGGTATGCTCGGATTTTATTTTCGTTTTACGGTTTGCGTTTAATTTCGATTTTCGTATTAGGGACTTAGTTCGGTTTGTCGTCAACGAAGTCCGGTGTGTTTGGTATTTTCTGAAATTGGTTGAGGGCTTTTGTCAAGCAGGCCGAGGCGCACGTTTCTGTCCTTCCGGGGATTTTTCCGACCACCGGAGGCACTGTTCCGGTGGCGGCCGGTGGCTGTTCGGCCGGTTGCGGTGGCGGCATTCCGGCGACTTTCGGACAGTAGTAGGGATGGCAACGATCCGAGTCGGCTCGCGAGCTACACGAGCCGAGCTCGAACCCGAACCCTTTATTTCTTGGCTCGTGGCTCGCGAGCCGGCTCGCGAACCCATATATTTAATTAAAAAAATAATATTTTTAATTTTTATGTATATAAATATTTTATTAATATATAATATTATATATATATATTCATTAAATTTAATACAAAATGAATAAAAAAATAATATATTTATTATATATATTCATTTAATATATATTATTATATATAAAAATATATTAAATTATTAAAAAAATTAATTTTTTAAATAAAAATAATATTAAGGGCCGAGCCTCGAGCCGAGCCCGAGCCTTGAAAAAGGGCCAAGCCCTGGCTCGGCTCGGCTCGTTGCCATCCCTAGACAGTAGGTTCGTTTCATTGTGGTGAGTCCAATGCCACTTTCCGTTCGTCAATCGGATGCCCGGTTGATTTGTTATGAATTTTTGAAGTTATTGTATTTATTTTCGTTAATTGTTTTTAATTGTATAATGTGATCATGTATGAGCGATAAATGGAAATTATGAATTGTATGATATATGAGAATATGTTATGATGCATGAGAAGCTCGACTTCTAATTTATTGAATTTAATTATCTCGTTTTATGCCCACTTGATTGAGAATATTTTATTTAAGGGGTGTTCGTGTAATATTTGAAAACTATATTGATAATGTGATTATATGAAACTTGAGAAATAAATTATGAAATGATATGTTGCATGTAATTTTGAATGAATCGATCAAGCATGCTATTTGTTAGAATATCGTGAAATCTGCCAATGTGTAATTTGTATATAAATTGTTATGTAACTCACGTTTAATTTCGTGAAACTTGGTGCATGATATGATTTGAATTCTTAATGTCCTACTTTATTTTATGTAATTAATGTTATGAATTTCGTAAGTTATGCATCTTTTGATATGGAATATGAATTATAATATGCTCTGAATGGATTGATTGAATAGTTATGGATTATATGTTGCATCATTTGTATTCGTGAGCATTGCCGTGCGTCTCTGTGTGGTTGTCTTAGTTGAGTCTAAGCCCTGTGTTGTGTTTGTGTGTTCAGTTGGTTCAGGTGCACCCGGGGTGGTGACAAGTGAGTCGTGCAGGTTCCGGGGTGGACCATCTGCTTTGTGTTCGGCTGTGTTTGGTACCAGGTGAGGTTAGGATATAGTTATACCCTATTGCAACGTGCCCGTTTTCGATTGCATGCGGTTTATAAGCCTTATGTATATGTAGATATGTGCGAAGTACGTATTTTGTTGGTTTTGTCATATGATTTGATTTGAAAATACGAAACGCTATGTATGAGCCTATGTATGCTTTGTTTCAGTTCTGTTATGATTCTGAGGTCAGTGTGTGATATGTACGTGTGATATGATAAGCACGATATGCATGAGATATGTCTGTCTGTCTGTGTGTGGCAAGTTAAGTTTCCGATATATGTCTGTTTATCTGTGTGATGGGCCCCGGAGATTGTGGGTAAGGGAGACCCGGGACGACCATCGGGGTCGCCGGTTATGACCCCTGTGCACTTCTCCACCAACGGGAGACGTAGTTCTCCTATGCTGACGGAGCGCATTTTGGCATGGCCGTCGAAGGAACCGGGTGGGATCCTCCGGTTCACATGTTTCGTTCTGTGGTGGGTTGAGAGGGGCACCTCTCTTCCCCAATGGTGTGCAGGTGGGATTGTTTTATGAGTTTTGTTCTGATATGAGTAAGTGTGTTTTGTCTGTCCGTCTGTCATAAGTTCGTGAAACGGGGGTAGATTGTTAAATTAAGATAAAAAAAAATTGATATACTTTTAAGTTAATAAGATATGCTCTGATATGTGTGTTAAGTCTGCATGAATCTGAACTTATGTTTTAAGAACGTTTGAGTTAAGATTTGTTTGTTTGGTTTTAAGCCCCTATAAGTATACTATCATGGGAAAATATTTTGGCGTGCAAAAACTAACCCCCGGGTTCACGAATATTGCTTCTACTTTGTGTTGTGCTCTACATATATGTATAGCGTGCGTGTGTTAACCCCTCGCTTAGTCTTTGGACTGACCCCTCCCCTTTTATGTTTTAGTTCGCAGGCTTTGCTTTGGAGGTCGTTGGAGTTCGTGCTAGGCGGCTGTGTGTCCGGGTCTGTCGTTTCTGTGTCCGTCTGTTTAAGTTTATTAAGTTCTGGCTCTGGTTTATGATTTGTAAATATTATATAAGTTATATTTGTGCAGGTTTGCATTTATGATTTGAATATATGGAATTCGGGACAGGTTAGGACAGGTGCTCGGATTAGTTGAACTCGTTGTGGATATATGATTGGTCGGGGCAGGTTAGGACAGGTTTGCTGGATTAGTCGAACCCGTTTAGTTGATTTTGATGTTTGTATGGTACTGTATGTTTAAGGTGAAAGTTTTTGAAAGTTGGCATTTCGTACTACTTCCGCTGTCATGTTTTGCATTCTTTCATACGTACAGGGTTAGTTACCGCCTAGCTAGTGGGTGTGTTTTTCGTTAGTCACCCGTTCGCTGTGACTTGGTGCGTGTGCGGACTCTTCATTTCGTACACGTGTCGGGTCATAGTGCGGGGGTGTGATGCCCCACCGTTTGGGGTGTTACAAGTTGCACTTCGTCGGTCTAGCCTTTCTAGTTGCATTTGTCTTTCATACACTTTACTTATGTTTTGACTTTCAGACTTGAGATCATACTTTACTATTCTATAGCCCTGCGTGGCATTCGTATTCGGCCCCTTGTGGCACTTGATGATTATTACTTATGTTAATCTATCATTCGGGACTAGGTATCTATGCTAGTTGAACCCGTCACCTGTTATGTTTGTTGATATTCGGGACTAGGTATCTATGCTAGTTGAACCCGTCACTGGTTTTGAATGTTGATTTGAATGCTTCCGCTATCTTGTCTGAATGTTTGATTTTGCTTCCGCACTCTAAGTTTTGTCGAGTTAGATCCGCCTAGCATAGCGTGTGAGTTTATCTCCCGTTCACTCTGATTCGGAATCGGGCATGGACTTCCATTTCATGACCAGGTCTGGGTTACAGTGCGGGGGATGTGGCATCCTCCGTTTGGGGTGTTACAGGGGCGAATCACATTGAATTTTCATGAAATTGAATTCCATGTATTGTTACGGCATTGTCTCATATCATAAACACTATATATATAAATAAAATAACATCAACTTTGTGTGATGGATATTTCAATCAAGAAATCAGAAATCTCATATTTGGAAGCTATTTCTTGATACTGTATCCATTTAGCATTATCTAACTTCTTTTTAATTGCATTACAATTAAAGTGGAAGCTGTTATCTAACTTCTTTTTAAGCTATTTTTAATTGCCTGGAATATGAGGACGATATATATACTCTGTATATTAGTAAATTATATTATTTATGTTGGCTGTCACATCCTTTTTATTTAACACCTAATAAAACTCGTCAAATTTTTTTTTGTAGATGGATATTAATCCACAAAGACATTGGATGTATAATAGGACATATCCTAATCGTGGGGGCATTAGGCCAGAGTTTGTGAAAGGGGTTGACTCGTTTGTAGAGCATGCTATAGGGTTAGACTATGTAATTAGGTATGGAAAATCGGATGCCCATGTAAAACATGTGTGGGGAAGGGGACTCTATTGTCCCCAACTGACATCAAAGTGCATTTGTATGAAAATGGCTTCAAACCTAATTATTGGTATTGGAGCTCGATAATCCATGTTTCTAGTATTTTATTTTCTTGTTATTGTGTTACTTGATTACCCTCTTTTTCAGCTGCTAATATTCTTTACATTCCCACTCTATTTGCTACACTGAAATCACATTTTTGTATTTTCGTAGTGAGGTTCTGGGCTCTCAACTAACCTGAACATGCACATCATTGGCACTATTTGTTGATTCGTAATTGTAGTTTTCTTCCTTAGTTAGATTTCTACTAAAATGCTATATATGTATAATTATAAATTTTTTTTGTTTGTATATATACCTGCGATATCAATATTTCAAAGTTCAAATGTGGATTGATGTATGATTCGTAATATGCCAATCAATCCGGACTCAATTTGGTATAGAAGATTTGGCAACAATTTACATGGATCTTTGTTATAGTCTTGATAATCTATTGATTCTGTTCTGATTCCAGGTTCCCTTGAGAATTTTTGGCATTTTTGGAAGTGAATGAATCTGAGCTTCTTTCCCTTGTTGAGGCTTCAAGGAATAAGTTACATTTTCTCTATTCATGAAGGAATCTATCTGTAACCCCGGACACCAAAGTGCAAGGGAATGGCTGAAATTTCTTTCTCAAGCTAAATTTTCAGATATCTCAATGATTTTCTTGGGTAAGTGCTTTTCGTGGGTGTAAGTATTGCTCTTTTGATATTTTTGAAAGTTCCTTGTCCTTCAATCATAAAATTTTCAATAACTTTTACCCAAATTTTAGTAATAATTGAATGATAAAATAACAATAGTAGTTGGAACAATAACAAAGATCATTTGAAACACACTCGCGCACATTTGATGCAAGGTGGAATAGTAAAGTACTTAAGAAACATATATAAGAGTGTTTGCAAACTCTAAAAATAAGCACTTATGAGATAAGTGCTTATTTTCAGCAGTTTTGGAGTGTTTGGAAAAGCAACTTCTGTTTTAAGTAGAAATAGGCAAGAATCCATGAGCATTGAGCAGCCTACGACATGCTTTTGGATTCTGCTTATAGATTATACGGTTTTGTGCATTTATTTAAAATTATGTTTTGACAATAATATCTTTACTAAAATATTAATATTCCTAAATTAACCTTTTAGATACAAATACAATTCTAGAGTTCAGATGTTTGTTACATCTTTTCTTTTTTCTTAAAATTTATAAATAAAGGTATATATAGAATAATTCTATGTTTGTTTAATTATGAATAATCTTATACAAAATTATAATAGTTTTTAATAATTTATATTTTATATAATACTTAAATCATATTATACCACTCAAAAATGTTTCAAAGTATTTCAGGGTAAATTAGTAACTTTATAAAAGTTAAAAGTAATTATCTACTTTTCTATGTTTGATTAATTATGAATAATCTTATACAAAATTATAATAGTCTATAATAATTTGTATTTAATATAATACTTAAATCATATTATACCACTCAAAAATGCTTCATCGTATTTCAGAGTAAATTAGTAACTTTATAAAAGTCAAAAGTAATTATTTACTTTTTTCTACAAATTATTTTTCTACTTATCACTTTTTTTCCGAACACTCGTTGCTTTTACTACTACGATTTTTTTACAGCTTCCTCACTTTTGTTTTAACTTCTTTTTATGGAATAGAGTTTGCAAACACTCCCATAATATACTTAATTTTTAGGTTCGAGTAAGGTGGACATATTCGTGATAAATTAACTGAACATGGTCCGAGGGCTTTTGTTTCGAGAATTCTCTCTCGGATCTTCTAATTGGCTCAACTTTGGGGGCTCAAGTTTGTCAGGATCTTCTTTCACTTCCTTAGCCTTTTCCACTGGTTATAGTCTTAAAGCCTTTTTTCTCGTTTTGCAGCATCTGGGGGTAGTAGTCTAGCCTCCCACTACTTGTTTCCTCCCTGCTGCCCATTTGAGTAAGCTTTTTAACTCTCATAATATTATTTATTGTTTTCCCATTTTAATCCCGAATTAACAGATTAAAAAATCGAAGTGTACTCTTGAAATTGAAAACATTAGAACACCGTTATCATTTATGGAGATGTTTGTTATTTCTTTCAAGTTTTTAGAGGAGGTGTTTGATGTAAACCGTCATTTGGGTGTTCAATACTTCCTTCCTTGTTAATGCCTATCTTGTGCAGTGAAGAAGAATTTGAAACAATCTATATCTTCTGTTGGATATCTGAAGCCAATAATCTCTCTGTTCTACAACAGCAGCAAGAGGTACACTAGCAGCAGCAGTCCATCTCGTATTTCTCCAGATCTCTTTTCTAACGGAAATAATCCTTTTTATCAATTAGAGGGGCTTCAGCATCGGTTCAAGGATTGGCAACACTTAAGAAAAAATAAACTAACAACAAGTACTTTTACTTTAGCGGTTGGTTTCTGGCCCCAGGGACGTGCCAGGTTATGGCTAGAGAAGCTTGGATTAATTGAGCAATTTCCTGGCAATGATGTTACATGTTGGAGCATCATTAGTGAAGAAGCAGCTCTCCAAAGATATAAACTAATGACGAGAAATTCTGTATCTCATCCTGAATTCCAAATTTACCGGCAAAATAGCCCTGAAGATATGTGGCTTGCAGCTTCCCCTGATGGAATTGTTCACAGCTCCGATTACTTGTCCCCTCATGGTGTTCTTGAAATTAAATGTCAATATCCTGGTAATTGTGATATGAAAGTCAAGCCATGGAAACGGATCCCTCTGTACTATATCCCTCAGGCTCGAGGTTTGATGGAAATCCTCGACCTTGATTTGGATGCACCTGTACATGTGGACTTGTAACCATAGTAATTTGGGTAGTAGTTTGTTTAGAATATATCGCGATAGGGAATACTGGGATGTTTTAAAAATAGCATTGTCCGATTTTTGATGGAATCACGTCTAACCGGCTCAAGAGATATGCAGTAGATCAGTGATCACGAATCCACTTATTGAATTAAAGTTATTCAGGCCAGCCCCTAAGCATGAACTGCGTCAGATCATTGTTCATCTCAGCAAACACGTTCTTGACGAATCTAATCTGTTGGTGCGGGAAATTGATGGCCAGCCACTGAGCATGAATTGCAGCGGCGCATGCGACAGATGCAATTGTCATCGCCGCAATCGACCTCCGCCATATAGATCAGTATACACATGAATATGTAAACTAGCTTAAGATTTAGAGAACTTGTCTTAAGAATGTTATCTACATTATATGGCCTGGTATTCATACATATAACCATAGGTCCACAGACTCTAAATTATTCACAGTTTTGGTTACATTATTGTTGAAATCATCTCTGTCAGCTGGTCTGTTGAAAGCTATAAGGTTTCTATTGCAGATGGTACACTTGCAAGTGTTGGCAAAGAGGTATATTTAATAATATGGTTTGTTATTTTTGGCTTCTATATGTTACCTTTTCTTTCAACATATGCATTCTCTAATAGTCGGAGGAATTCGAGGATTCACTATGTAACCTGAATCAACTTGTTGACCGTTCAATATGTTAGCTTATGTATTTGATAGTTGAATTCCCTTGCTAAGAGATGGACAAATATATTTATTAAAAATAAATAAATATTATATTATTATTTTATACTTTATTCATATATAATTCTTTAAAGATAATATTTTTACCTTGCTAAAGTAATTAATTATTATATTTTCTTTGTTAAATTATTATTTTATTCCTAAAATATTTATTTTATAAGATAAGAAAAAATTTTGGCTCAATTTGCTTTTACGTGGTTTCTGTGATTTTTGGTGCAATTTGCTTTTATGTGATTTCTGTGATTAAATCACACACCTGTTCTATAGTTAGTACAGGTAAAAGTGTGATTTAATTCCTATTTGCGCCTTAAATTCATTATTTAAACTTATATGAATTATTTGAATTACTTGAATTAATTGAAATTATTTGGATTATTTGAATTATGTGATCAAGTGGCTCGTTGGACCCTAAACCGATCAAACCAAACCAAACCAAACCGAATCGAAAAAATCTGGTTCAGCCCTTATTTCTTTCCCTTCTCATTTACGTGAAACATCAGCCCCAAGCCAAGGAAGAAGAGGCCAAACCCTTTAATCTCTTGATCAAGCTTCAATCACCAATATCTCTCTCGTTTCTTCACCAAACTTCGAGCTTGAGTAAGTTTTGGAAACCTAGTGACGTGCTCTTCGATTTCATACCATTATTTCCTTCTCTTTTGGTGGTCTCATTTGATTTTGAGCCAACTTGTGAATAGTAAGGGTTTTGAGCCAATTTGTTGATTATATGACTTTGGATAGTTTCTTTTAATTCTTGACTTCATTTATGAGTGATATATGGTGCCTTTGTCATATTAATTGCTTAAGTTTGGTGGTTGAATGGATTGAATGCATGTTTCCAACCTTGAGCATGAATTTCTTAAAAATGGGTTTGAATCAATATGCCTTTAATTCTCTTGTTTTCCTTGGAGTTTAAGCATGTATATATGATTCTTGCATGATATTTATGCTTGTGCATGAATTTGAATTGATTTGGTTGAGTTTTGACTGAGTTTTTAGGATTTTGCTTCGTTCCTCTGTTTTTCGAACACCTCACTGCGCTCTAGGACCGTTTCGCCCCCTTTTGAACATTGGAAACGCCCGTTTCGGTTAGGCAGGAGTTCAGACTTGAGAGTGAAAATGACCGTTCCGAGTTTTAACTGAAAATGGGAACGGCCGTTTCGGCTCGCGAGTCCGAGGTCAGTAGCATTCGAAACGCCCGTTTGGAGTTTGCACTGAAACTCGAAACGGCCATTTCGAAGCTGCCGGTTTGAGTCAGTAGCTTCGAAAACGGCCGTTTGGATTTTGAACTAAGGCCGGAAACGGGCGTTTCCAAGCCCACTGTCCGTTTTGTGATTTTTCGACTTTCTTGATTTGATTCCTTTGCTTCCTAACTGCTCTTATATGTCTTCTTTGATCCTTAATTTGTTACTTTTATGTTGTTTAACTTGGTTATGCATTAATTTGAATTTCGGATGAAATATGTGACATTCATTGCATCTCATGCATATTTTTCAATTGTCGTGCGTCGTTTTTGGTCCATGTAGAGTCTAAGTCTTGGGCTTTGTGTTTTCTTTTCAGAGGAGGATCCCGTTGACGAGCCCGAGACCTAAGTTTGTCCTTCCACACTCCTACTTTTGCCAAGCACAAGGTGAGGTTTAGGATTTGTATAGATATCGACCTAAAGCCTTTATGTGATGTTTTCATGCTTCGCATGCGAGTATATATATAAGTAAATAAGTGTTGGATATGTTATTTGTATGACCTTCTGAATCAATCTTGTTTTGAAATGGTATTATGAAGGCACATGTAAGCTAGTTTGCAAAGTTATTTCGTTTAAGTTCGGTTACGAGTTTGACCATGAAAGATTGGTATGATATGTTTATGTATATATTCATTAGGATCCAAGGAGACATGGGTAAGGAGCCCTCTGGACGGTATTGGGCAGTCGAGGTAAAGCCTGTGCATAGTCTCCATCCGAGATTTCATACGTGACCCCAAGAGCTAGGGAAGGTGTAATATCTTGATGCCTTCAGTGTGAAAACCGGGGAGGGCATGTTGTGGGTTCGCTACCCCGCGTGAGTTTGTTTAAGTTAAGTTAGATGGTTAGAGCTACGCGCGTGGCTCTTCCATCATCGGAGGGGAGGTTGGATTTATTTATGATTTATGTTTCTATTTTGTTATGAGAAGTAAGGTTGGAAGCTCGTTCTCGCCGAGCACGTGATTTGATCTGTTATGGGAAGTATGAATCAGAATAGTGCTTCAAAATGATTCTAAGTATATGTTTATTTATTTTAAAAGGATTTGGTATGCAAAACCTATTTCGGTTCATAGGTCCAATTTTGATAAGTGCTTTGCTTTATATATCTAGTGTGCGGGTGTGCGTTAGCCCCCTCACTCAGTCGGTTGACTGACCCCTCTTTCCCTTTCAGTTTCAGGTGCTTCTTTTGGCACCGAGCTAGGCGGAGAAGTGTGTGTACTTTATGCGCTTGTTGGTCTAGGTCATAATGCATGGGTTTACATACACTTCATCTTATTTTCTATATGTATGATTGTTATATCTGGAGAATTGTTACATTTTGCTTTGTTGAAGCCGGGATGGCCATGTACATGTTTGTAAATGTTGGTACTTATATGTAAATATGATATGTATATATTATGTGATGGTACCTATAAGTATTTCCGTAATGCATCTTATTGCTTTGGTTTTTGTCTAATTGCTTCCGCGCACTCTGAGTCTGTTGTTAGCTCCGCCTAGCTTAGTGAGTGAGTTGGTCTCCCGTTGGCTAAGGTTCGAATTCGGGTATGGACCTTCCATTTCATAACCGGATTTGGATCTTGGTGCGGGAGATGTGGTCCCTACGTTTGGGTGCTACAAAAATAATTAGTACTTATAATATTTAAATATTTCTTATATATATAACATTGCATTTATTTAAAATAATTAACATTGCATTTAATTAAAATTGAAAATAATTAAGCATTTATATACATATTTACTCAACAATATAATATTAATTATAAAAATTATAAAGTAATTAATAACCATACATTTTAATGAGATTTAAAAAATATCATCAAAATTTTAACACACTATAATAATATAATGTACAACTATATTTATACTATAATTATAATAGTTTATTAATATAATATTTAATTAAAATTAAAAGTAAGTTTTAACAATATCAAATAGAATTAAAAATAAAAGCTAATATCATAATAAAAAATTATTATAATAATATTTAATTATAATCATAACAATTTTAAATAGGTAAAAAATAGAATTAAAAATACAAGCTAATATCATAATAAAAAATTATTATAATAATATTTAATTATAATCATAACAATTTTAAATAGGTGTATTTAAAAAAAAAAAGTAGAATTAAAAATAAATTAACATAATTGGTATTAAAAGTAAATTTTTTACATTTTGGGACTACATTTATCCAAAAACTAAAAGTGTGAGACGATTTAAAAATTATGGGACCAAAAAAAATTAACTATTTCCTATTGGACTAAAAACGCAATTTTCTCAATTAATTATTAAGCTCAAAAACTTTTGGGGCACAAACATTAAATTTAAAAGTTCAGGGGCAAACCCCCAATTATTCCCGCATTCAATTTACAGAAAGCCTAAAATCTCCACAAAACCCTCATCTGAAGATCAAGTACGATCCGCGGGCTGAATCAACGATTCCTTTTTTCCGGCGGAGAAATTGACAGATCCAAATCGATCAACAGGATGAGCGTCTACATGAGCCGTCTGTTCCCAAGATCCAATTCAAGCTTCTTCCTCCGCAGCGGAAACGCTTTGGAAGCGAAAGTAGTGCGCTTGAGAGATGAAATGTACCTTATAGACGCCGGCGTAGGTCAGCCGAGAATCGCCACCCAAGACGAGCTCGTGAAGCCCCCGAAGACCGACGGCCCCGCCCGCTTCTCCAACAAGGTCGGATTTCTGAATCCATCGAACGCAGAAAAGCCGGTGAAAATCCTAATGTTGCAGCGATGCTTCGTCGATTTGGTGACCGGAGACTCTCGGATGAAGCAGCAGGCGGCGGCGAGGTTCGATGACATGATTGGGCAGAACGAGGCCGTCGGCGGCGGCGAGCAGCCCCTCCTCCTCCCGCGGCGGTTTAGGAAACACCGGGCGTGGTTGGAGCTGAAGAATTTGTGGAGGAACAATTCGAAAGTGAAAGGCTTTATCGCGGAGAAAGTGAGGGGAGGTTATTCAGTGGCCATTGCCGGTTACCTTGCGTTTCTCCCGCATCGGCAGGTTTGGAATAAGAGGCTGACAAACGATAAGTTTATCATCGAGAGCATAAATCCAAAGAATATGGTGGTTGCGTGGATGCCAAAGCAGGATAAAACTGCTGGTGATCCTTTCAAATTGGTGAATTTTTAGGGTTAGAATTCTTCTTCAATCCTTTGCTCTTAGATTTCTGTCATTATATCTTGTGTTTGGGCTCGCATGGGCATAGTCATATCTTTCCATTTGAGTTTTTGTTATATTGATATTATAACTGATTCCATCTTTTTGCCTGAGCTGGATAAATTCATCAATGGGTTGATTAGGTAATAATGTGATTGTGTATAATATGATCTTTAGTTGATGTCTCAGGAAGCTAAGGTAGCACGAAATATCAAACTTTGAAGCTACAGAGATACTGTCTAGTTATTTCTTTTAAGTGTAAAGATCTTATGTATGTTACCTCTACTTGTTGGACTTGGACTTATTCGATTATCATACAATTTTGAAATCCCCGGGAGTGATCTAAATAACTCTAGTTCTAGGCACAACTATTTCTCGAGCTCCCTCGAGGAATCTTGCTAGTATGATGGAGAAGAATACTGAACCTCACTGGATGGGAAGTTCTTGAATCTAAAGAATGTTTTGAATATCTCACTGCAATCAAATTAATTTTTCTTCAGATTGGGGCTTCTGGTCCATGGTTATCTGTTATCTTAAAAAGTTCATATGTTCTTTTTTTGTCTGAACCAGGTCCTCCACGGTCAATTAAAGTGACTAATTTCCCTTAAAAAGTTTCTACGTGGATGCAGTCTCTGACCCTGTTTGCTGAGAAAAAGTTTGAAACTTGTCTAGATGAAAAGCATGGCTCAAAATGACAAGTCATGAGTAAGTGAGGCCTTAATGAATTTACCTTGTGCAGTAGTTGAGTCTCTAGTTTTCTATAGTTCGATATAGATTATGATTGGTTTTTCAAAGCCCGTCTCCCTTGAAAACATGCCGCCATAAAACCACCTGCTTATGGTAATTTAGTCTCTGATTTGCTCGGCGCCATTTGGTGTATGCTACATTAGTATGGATTTTGATGATTCTGATTTCGGAATAGATTAGACTCTGTACATTTAACCATGTTGGTTTGGTTTTTGACATGCCTCCCGTTATCATCAACTAACCGGACAGCATCCAGTGTTGACATATCACACATATTGCCGTTCTCTCTGGATTCTAATGCACGGACTCCTGGATTCTAATGCACGGACTCCTCTAACAATATTATTTTGTTGGTCATATCGGACACAGTAGAAAATTTAACCCCCAAAAAAGTTCGTATCACTATATCTGTGAATTTGGTCGTCATGGTCAAGATATTCTGATAGTTATATAAGTTATATATATATTCTCGTAATAGTGTAAAGTTAACAAACATTTCACAAAAGAGTTGAATTCTAGACTAAGAAGTAGACAAACATTTCACAAAAGAGTTGAATTCTAGACTAAGTGGCCTGGAACGTCTCACATCGTTACGAGCATTATTTACAACTAGCAAGAATTTCATGCTATGCACCGGAGTCGAAGAAAAGTTGAGTTTTACACAAACACAGAGTTTTGAGCATTTTCTGTTTAAAGCCCGAATGCCACGTTTTTTACTTGAAATTTTGGTTTTCTACCACTTTTGTCCTTAATATTTTAACCGGTAATATTGGATAAATTCCCACTTGGTATCATATTTTTACTTAACTCTCTAATTGGACATCAAATTTTTATTTTACTCCCCACATGTAGTATGAATATGATATAATGAAGTATTTATACCCTATTATGTTGTATAAATTTTCACCACTCTCAAAATATGTTATATAATTTTCACATAATGTAGTATTAAAATATTTTAATGCAGTATTTATATCGTATTATATAGTATAAATTTTCGGAAAATAAAGTAAAAATCTCCAAATTGATGGAGAATTATTTAAAACTGTTCCATATTTTAAAAATAATATTGGAGTTTTTAATGTTAATAATTTAAACAAATTTTTAGTGAATTATAGTTTCTAAAATTTTAAATTTGTATCATTTTAGTTCTTAATGTTTTAAAAGTGACACATAAGTCCATATAACAATAATAATTCGTCTTGTTTAAATTCTTTAGAGCAAAATTAATATTGATGTGGCATAATGTTAGGATGACATCTAGCGCCACGTTGTATCAAACAGCGCACATCATGTTGTAGAATTTGAGAGGTCATATTCAAAATCTTCCTCATCGAAGTGGTGGGGTTGATTTTGACTAATATTTTACCATTCGAACTTTGAGTTTTGCAATTTACCATTCCAACAAACTTTCGTTACAAACCTTCATTCAATCTTTGAATTTGTAACACATCGCCATCTAAAATTCTTTTTTGGTGGTTTTGGCTAAAAAAAAATGACACGTGTCATGTTTATAAAACATACACGTCAGTTGTATTTTCACCAAATCTACCAAAAAAATAAAATAAAATTAGATGGCTGTATGTTACAAATACAAAGATTGAATGAAGTTTTGTAACAAAAGTTTGTTGGGATGGTAACTTATAAAAAGAGACAAAGTTAGGTGACAAAAAATCTTTTTTCGCTTAAATTAATATTCATTTTATAGAGTTCGCTATAATGCACTGATACGGACACTGTAAGAGTATCGGACACAATATCCAACATAATACGACATGATAAAATAATATTTTTAGAAATATTTATGCATCATAAACCCTCGGTAATATATGCATGATATTGAATGCTAGTATGCTCAATGCACTGATCTAATTAAGTTAAGTTCCGACACATAAATTTTCTTCTATATAAGAGAATTATTAATTATTTGTTCCCAATTATTCCTAATGAAGTTTAAACAATATTCACGAGCTTTGTATCATAAACAATTGCATCTTTATTTGGGTGCTTTGTGCTTTGATAAGTTATTTATGAGGAGGATCTCGTTAATAACCCTACAATTGTGATTGTCGGGTGCAAAAATACTGCCCCCACTGAAACTTGAACCCCTTATATATCAATGTAACGTATAATATATATTAATTTAAATATTCTTAATAGTTTAAAAAAAAAAGAAGTAATTATTTGTAATATTTATTCATTTATAAATCGAAGGACGCAATACAACCAACAAGCAAAATTCAACAAATATATATAATTCAAGTATTCAACAATCTCCAATAATCAATAAAAACAACTAGGACATTATTTCAACCTCTAAATTAAATCTTCTTAAATGAAAAAACTCAAATAATTTGATTATTAACTAATCCCTTTAGAAACTACTCATATAGAGACGACGACGTCCATTTGCTTAGCTCAAACCTCTTATGCTTCAAGGCAATGAATTTCTCAGCTTCTTCATCAACACTACTTCCCCTATGTATCAACACCTCATCATTATCTTCTTTTGAGTGCTTCAAACTTTGCTGCATTTTCCTCTCACTCTCGTAATAATCACCAGACTCAACCTTCACAAGCCTGCGAGGCCGGTGTTCGAGCTCGTAAAGTTCGTAAGCGTCGCGTGCCCTATGGCGTTGTGCTGTATTTGTGTTTCCGGCCCATTTCATCTCCATTGATTTTGGTAGTTCTTTTTTAGAAACTTGGAGGAATTGAAGGATATATGAGTGTATATGAAGTGTTTTGAAGGTTGTGTTGTAGAAAAGATTGCTCTTGAAAGTACGCTTATATAGTTTTTTTTTTTAAATTTGATGGGAGGGAATCTGATTCGTTTTGCCTAAAGTCGCATTTTGATGTTAATTAACGACATGTTATTTGATTCTAGACTATACTTTAGGGAGGGTTTGATAATTATATTCAAGATTATCTGGGGAAGTTTGGTCTATCTTTTATATTATGCTTTAGGGGATCATATATCTAAAGTTTCGGGTATGTTTTATATTATAGTTAGGGAAATTTGTATTTTTACTATGGTAGAAACATGTTTGATATGCAAGAAAATAAATAAAATTAAGCGTAAAAAACACAAAGGAATATTTAAAATTTTATGTTTGTTAGGTTGTCGGAGAATTTTAACAGTATTTTAGAATGTTATTCTTTTTCCCTCTAGATACACATAGAATGTTATTCTTTTTCCCTCTAGATACACATGCTTATCGGATTCAAATCCATGATCTTTTTCTGTCACGGGGTCTCCTCCTCCTCATATTAAGTACAATTTGGTGACAGTTATGTCATAAAAAAGAACTAGCATATATCCCGTGCTATGCACGGTTTTTATATATAAAAATGATTGATTTATAATATTATATATTAGTCGTAAATATTATAAACTAAGATAATGTTAAAAGATAGTTTATTTTAGAATAGAAAGTTAATTTATGTAAAATCTATAAAATAGAAAATCATCCAAATTAGGGAATAATACATTATACTGAAACTTGGTAAATTTTATTATTATTATTATTATTATTATTGTTATTATTATTATTATTATTATTGAACTAAGCATATAAAAAAATAATAAGTAACAGAAAAAATAAAAAGTAAATAATCAATTTATATAAATTAATGAAAACGAATAATAATTCAAGATAAAAAAAAAATTACATTCATATTTCAAATAAATACATAATTTCAGTAATCTAAAGTACCCAGATTTGGGAAATATTTATAATCAATGAAATAATTAATATATTAATTTATTCTAAACTTAAATGAGAAGGGAAAAAAAAACAGAAAAATGCATTTGTTTGGTTTACAATTACAACAAAGACCCTCGAACCGAAAAATATTATTAAGAAATAATGAAAATTATAAATAATTATATATTTAATAAAAAATGAAATTATTTTTAAAATTTTAATAAAAAAATGCCTACCAAATTAAAATTCGGATAAAAAAATTTAAAAAGTTGAAAAAGTTATAAATAAATAATATATAACATTCTTAAAAAAGAAAACCTAAAAGTAAATGGTATTAAAAAGTGATATTAAATATTAAAAAATAAAAATTATATGAAAATTTGTTCTTCGATTTTGGGGAAAGTAAATTAGTTGATAGAAAAGAAACATCACTCAATCACTTAGAAAAATGAATAAAAAATATTAAAAAAATTGAAATTCAAAATAAATAAAAATAATTATTAACAAAATAAATAAACATAACTATCTTAAGTATGTAGCCATAAATTAAAATGAAATTAAATTTTAAAAAAAAAATGTTCATCAATAATAAACAAAACTATACAAAAAAATTATATAAATCATAAAAATTAAATGAAATAAAGATAATAAAATAAATATATGAGAATCTGAAAAAAGAAAAATTTATTAAAATCTCAAATAAATTTATGGATAAATCAAAAAATTTTGTACTCGGCACAAATATTTTTTGAAAACTATGTAATATATGATGTGTATGCTTTTATAGATAGATACATTAAGTGAAATTTAAAAAAAAAAATGAAAAAAATAGAAATATGTTAACTTTTTTCATAGTTAAAATATAAAAAAAAATTAAACATAGTAAATAGAAAAAAATTTCATTAACAAAATCTACAACAATTAAGTAACTTGCAAAACAATTAAAAAATAAAAATTGTTAGAATACAAAATATATATATAACTAAATATTGAAGAAAAACGTAATTGGAAAAAAAAAATTTACCATTAAATTCAAATATAAACTTATTACCATTATCTATTGTCAATATCATGTCAAAAATCGATGATAAACATGATATTAATGATGAAAATAGATGAGAAATTAATGAAAAAAATAACAATGAAAAAATAAAAGCTAAAAATAATATAAAAAATAAATAAAAATGTCCTAAAATATATTAAAATTCAAAGTGAAAAAAAATATGAAATAACATTTCTTAATTGCGTGAAGAAATTATTAAATCTAACTTTTAATGTCTCCGATTATAAATATGAAATCAACTCAAAGAAAATCTTAAATCATAAATGAATGACAAAAGAACAAAAAGTTAAAAAAGCAAAAATCCTTCGATAATTTGATTAATTTTGAGCTTTTTTTTTTTTTTTTGGTAAGATAATTTTGAGCATTGAATACTATTTTATTGTACTAACTACCGCAAAAGATATATTTTACGTTAAAAACATAAATATTAAAATATTAAAAAATACATTATTCAATAATACTTCAAATGCGTCAAATAAAAAATTAATGCAAAAATTAATTGAAATGCAATAAATTCCTTTGGAAAAAAAAAATTAAAAATAAAGTATTAAAAATGATAACAACGAAAAGTTAGAATAATTAGATAAATTCATAAAACAATAAAAGTAAAAGTCCATATTCTCTAAATAAATTTCATAAAAAACATAAATAAATAGATTTCTAAAAAATGTTAAAATCGACAACAACAAAATATATATAAAAATAATAACATATCGAAACAGAAGTAAAAACTAACAAAACTTTGTGTATCAATACATAAATCTTGAATCTTCGTAATTTCTCGAGATGAAGTTTGCAACATAAAAAATAAGAAAATAATTTTGTATACCGTGATAGAGGCGAAAAAATATGAATGGAATCGAAGGTGTGAGAATAAAGAGAGAATAGGGGAGGCATGACAAAAAAAATAAGGTTTGAAAATAATAGATAAATGTTTACAACTTTTATAATAAATATAAGAAACCCTGAAAGATAAATAAGGATACAAATTTAATTGTCAATTTAAAAGATTTCGTAAATTAGGGAGATAGTTGATATGATTTATGAATTGTTTTGAAAAATTAAAGATTCCAATTATTACTATATGACCTACCATAAAAATAATTTTATCATTTAAAATAATTCAAAATAATTTTATCATTTAAAATAATTCAAAATAATTTTATCATTTAAAATATATATTAACTATTAATTTTAGATTTAAAAAAATTAATTAATTTGATGGAGTAATTTAAGAAACTTAATTAATTTTCTGTATTTTGTAATATTTGAATTTAAATTTGAAATTGTAGTGATTTTTTATGAAAATTGTATCCGTGATTTAAGTAATTAGCCATTAAAATTAATTTAATAAATATATAGAAATATCAAATACATGTATATAATATTAACGTTACTTAATTAGTAGAAATATCAAAATTAATTCCATTCGGTAAAACTTGCCAATATTAATTATTTTCCTTAGTTACTACTTTTTTTTTTACTTATTTTAATAAAAAAAATATACAAAATAAAGACAAGTCAATCACATTTTTTCTGTCTAATTAAAATCTTCAAAAAAAAACCATAAAATTTCATGTCATCAAAATGTACAATAAAAAGTCAAACATCGCTATCAAATATATAATAGTATAGATATAAATATAGATTAAATTTATTAAGTATTAATTTTAAATTTAAAAAAATTAATTAATTTGATGGAGTAATTTAATTAATTTATGTCAATTATACGTGTGTGTGTATATATATATATATATATATATATATATATATATGTATGTATGTATATATTAATTATTAATTTTAGATTAAAAAAAAACTAATTAATTTGATGGAGTAATTTAAGAAACTTAATTAATTCTCTGTATTTTGTAATATTTGAATTTAAATTTGAAATTATAGTAATTTTTTATGGAAATTGTATCGGTGGTTTAAGTAATTAGCTATTAAAATTAATTTAATAAATAAATAGAAATATCAAATACATGCATGTAATATTAACCTTACTTAGTTAGTAGAAATATCAAAATTAATTCCATTCGGTCAAACTTATCAACATTAATTATTTTCCTTAGTTACTACTTTTTTTTTTTTTACTTATTTTCATAAAAAAATAATATACAAAATAAAGATAAACCAATCACAAGTTTTCTATCTAATTAAAAACTTCAAAAAAACCACAAAATTCCACGTCATCAAAATGTACAATAAAAAGTCAAGCATCGTTATCAAATATATAATAGTATAGATATGAAATAAATAAAAAAACACGTTTTTCTTAGGTTTTTCTTATTTTTTCACCTTTTCGATCATGAAATTGGGTTTTTCGCAATTATATTATCTCTAATTATTTGTTTTTAAGCAATCAAAATAATTGTAGTCGTGATTTTCACATTCAATAACTAAGGGCGCTTTTATGGAAGTTGAAGGAACAATCATATGGGATTAGACTATAGCCATCTTAGTATTTGTCAAAGGAATTACTTTTTTTAGTTCTTTTGACAATAAAATGTGCCAAATTTTGTTAGACTAATAGCTGCCAAACCTTTCTAGGATCATTAATTTAAATGGTATTAGCAAAATTTGACACAACTCTATGAATTATAAAAGTTTTTAAAACTATAATTATAATTATTTCGAGAGCTAAAAGAAAAGTACACAATAAAAACATAAAATAAATTGGACTGTGTATATGTTGTTTTAATAATTTTCAAAAGTAGAACATTGTTCTAATCTCTAACAAACTTTTTTGAAAATATTATTTTGTCGTGTTGTATTGGACACTCCTTACATAAAAAATTTAAAAAATAAATTATATCGCTATATCCGTATTGTATTTTATCGTGTTCGTGTCGTCGAATTTGAATCCTACATCATAGGTTGTAGCACATTTTTAATTTAATTTCCATCAATTTTAAAAGCAAGATGAATACATTTACTTTAGCCAAGCCAAACTCAAAATGGATCGGAATTGCCAATTCATCGTGAAGGCTAAATTGAGTGATAACGGCGGTGGTTGATCCACAACTGCTTTAAAAAAAAATTTAGATGCTGGTATGTTATAAATATAAATATTGGATTACAGTATGCAACGAAAGTTTGTTGGATGATAAATTATAAAGAGGGGTAAAGTTCGAAAGACAAAATTCTTTTTTTTCCTCTTCTTTCAACCATTAAATTAATTTTAGATTCGAATTCCTCTAGCCATTTAGTGTGCGTGTGGTTTAAAAAAAAAAATCATTAAATTAATCTTGCAATGAAAAACCACCATTAATTCCATCTCGTAAGTACAAGCACATACGCAACATACTATCAAAATTTAAATACAATTTATTGCTATGTTCTTGCCAATGCCCTCCAAGGCTTCAACATATATAATTAAAACAATTTGTACGTAAGATTTCTTGATCATCTTTATGTACCTAAAGTATAATTAGAATTTAAAACAAGTGCGACATTAGTACTATTAATTCCAAACTCTAAATCTTCTCAAGGATTCATTCAGAAACTATTCATAATTCATGGATGACATCCACCTGCTCAGCTCGAACCTCCTATGCTTCAACGCGATGAACTCCTCAGCCTCACAATCAATACTTCCCTTATAGATTACCACGTCATTCTCTTCTTTTGAGTACTCTTTAGGAAGATGATCACAATCATGATGACTCGGAGCTTTTACGAGTGCACGCGGTGCGTGTTCGAGCTCATATAGCTCGTAGGCGTCTCGTGCCCTAAATCTTCCCTGTGTGTGCTTGTTTGCGTCTCTCTTCATCTCCATTGTTGCGGAAATGGGGTGTTCAAGTTGGGAGTTTGTGTTGCAGAAATTAATGCTCTTGGAAATACATTTATATAGTCTTTTTTGAAAAAAAGACTAAATGATTAGATGGGAATGTGATTCTTTTTTAGCCTTTGGGTTGCAATTTGAAATTAATAAATGTTATTTGATTCTTGGTTAAAACTTTAGGATTTCGGCTGTATTTTATATTGGAGATTAGGGAGGTTTAATCTGAAGTTTTTTAATATGTACTTAGATAACTAGGGATCAAATGTGTTGCCTAATATATTTTATACATAGTTGAGGAGGAAAAGGAAACACAAAAGAATATAGAATTTTATGTTTACTCTAGCTGTTAAGCAATTATGCATGGAAAATAAAGGCCAAAAACACGTTTTCAACTTGGATCTTGTTTTTCTCACATTTTTCACGATGGAATTTAGTTTCTTGCTATTACAATATGTTCCTGTCAATTCCTTATTTTATTTTTGAAAAAACCTAGCAATTAAATGGTATCTGGTGAAGGTTTTTGGAATAGAAACGTGCACAAATTCGTTAGATAAGGTCAGAGTTGTCCTATTATAACGATATATGTGCATACGAACAAACATACAGCTTTTGTATATTTGTTTCTATAAATAGATTGATTATAAATTTAAATTTTATTGAAATAATTTGGAAGACGGGAGGTAATAATAATTTTTATAAAAAATAATGAGAGACTTGAATTTCTTGAAGATAGTTGGAGTATTGATCTAAGAAAATAATAATAACGAGAAAACTTAAAAGGAAGCTAAAAACTCTATTGAAGATGTTGCCTTCTTTTCTTCAAAGAATTTAAAAGTACAGTAATTTCTTTCCTCCTAAGTCGATGTATTTTTCTTTCCTTTTTAATCTTGTCCCTCCCCTCTCCTAGGCTTCCTCACTAGAAAAGTTCTTCCTAACATAACCTTGTCTTCTGCATTTTCCATAGAGGGTGATTTATTATACTACTAATTCAATAATCCAAGTCTGTGATCATATTTACATATTGATATGAATCTTGGGTTAAATGGGTAACAACATCGGCTATATATTTAATCCTAAATTTATTAAATAACTAAAATAAAATAGAGAAAATTATCAAAATCGTCCCATAAAGTAAGTCACATACAGGTTTTGTCCAAAAAATGGGCAATGTCTTACTTTTAGCTCCATAAAATGGCATTTGTCTTAATTTTGGTCTCATTGAACTATTTCTGTCCAAAATAGACGGCAAAAAATCACGTGCTCCTCACGTATCCGTTAGTGTGGTCAAAGATTAATATGAACCCACCATTATAAACGGTTTCAGCCCCAATAGCACATTCCTCATTCAAAATTAGGGTTCGTTTCTATCAAAACTGGAAAAATGTCTTCATTTTCGTGTGAAAGAAGAGCTGTACTGTTTCTGTGGGAGAAATAAAATTTTCCGACCATTCGAGAACCCTAGAAGAATAGATTAAAATTCGGATCGAAATCCGAACCATTGCCAGACCTAGCGGAGCTCGTGTCCATTTCCTTCGGTTTTGGGCTGCCTTGCCTTTATATTTTTTAATTAAAAATATAAACTTATAAAAATATTTATATTATATATATTTTAGGGTTAATTACATCTAGACCCCTTCCGAGTTTATTATATTACAATTGGACCCCTGTTAATCATTTTATTACAGTTTGACCCCTTCTAAAATTTCAAAATTACTAAACGGTGAAGAAAAGATACAATTTCGTTAAATATTTCACGGAATATTCCAAATAATTGTGAAATAACCATTATATTCAAAATAATTGTGAAATAATTGTTGTTTAACCATTTATTTATTCTAAAAAGACGTGATTTTTTTTTTCTTACTTTTATAAAACATGATCTTAGAACCAAATATAATGGTCATTTCACAATTATTTGGAATATAACGCATTTATTTGGAATATAAAGTGAAATATTTAACGGAACCGTACCTTTTCTTCACCGTTTAGTAATTTCGAAATTGTAAAAGAGGTCAAACTGTAATAAAATGACTAACAGGAATCCAATTGTAATATACTAAACTCGAAAGGGATCTAGATATAATTAATCCTATATTTTATATATTAGAAAAAGATAAAATATGATTGATCTTAATCTCTGAATTCGTGAATCGTTCAGTCACTTCTTTACTACCAACCACCGTTTTCGCCACCACAACCACCAATCCCCGCCGCCGCCGCCAATTGCTCGGTCATGGAGGCGGAACTTCGAAGCAGCCACCGGCGACCGCAGCGCCGAGCACCGGTTAAGCCTCACTACACCTGGTAAGTTTTCTTTTCTTCTCCTTTTATTGCTTTTCTGAGTTTTCCTATCCTGATTTTGGGCAACGCATCATTTGCTATTTTCCAGGTTTTAGGTTTAGAAAACTACCCTAATGAATGTAGTTTAGGGATATGGAATTGAAGTTAGCTTACGGTGTTCTTGGATATTTGCTCGTGGAATTGAGGTATTTTTTGGGTAAAATGTTGTGGATGGTGGAGTGTTGCTGTAACTGTATTGTCTGGTTTATGGGATATACTAAATTTAGAAGAAAAAATTAAAGAATGGTTGAGATATTAAGTGTCGGAATTGTACTTGTATTTTGTTTGGTTAAATGGTGGAATTAGGTGGAGGGGTTCCCAAATCACTCACAGTATCGAGAGCTAGGGGTCAAGATAAATGTAGGTATGATATGTTTGCATATACGAATCACAATGGGAAAATAGTAGCTGGATATCTAATAGCTTTCGGTGAAAGCTACATTTGGATTAGAGTAAATGGACTTAAAAGTTTCAAATTCCCTAAAATACGAGGGCTCCCTTTGGCTAAGATTGAAGTCGAATGCATTAAGCTTGTTGGACAGTTTCACGTTATAATGGATTTTGAATTTGTCGCCTCCTCACTTCGAGCTACCCTTTGAGTTATTGCAGTGATTAATCCTTATTGCATTTAATGATTTTAGTGAACTCAAATATATAATTTGGCTTTCGGTGACTATCAGAAGATGGAGTAATGTATGTTCTCGCAGTGTAGCTTTTTTGCTTTATCTTCCCTTTATAACAATAAAACAATAATCGGCCTTTTGTTCAGCTTTAATTGTTACAAGATCTGTTTTTAGCTCTGGCCTCATATGTATTTATGAAATCGAATTGTATTTACACTAGATGAAAATATTTAGTGGTTTTAGTTGGAATATTGAATGCTTTGAATTTTTGTCTTAGGTTTTCAAGTTTGACTTTAATCTTCATAGAAAGCTGACATTGATACTTAATTTTCCTTTACACCTATTGAATAAAAGTTGTTTTATAAAAGTTGAGAAAACATAAGTTAATTTTCTTATGTATTATGTTGCTCTTTTAGTTCTTGGAAGCGTCGTTTTCCTTAGAAACTAGAAAGTAAACTCATTAGTGTCACTTGCATCGTTCTCAATAATTTTAAGCTAGCTTTACACAACATTTCTCAATTAGTTTGAACAAAATTACTATGCTTTTCTCGTTCTCAACCTTTTCAGGTTTTCTCCAGTATTTTGGCTAATATTATCCAGAAACTGAAACATATTCCAACAAAAAATGCTATCTTCAGCCCAAACCCCACGACTCCTCCGATCCCCAACCACCACCACCACCACCACCCTAAATGCCTCCACTACTCCACGCTTCCTACCTCCACCACAACTCCATCACCACCCTCTCAGATTCTCACCACGCGCAAACCCCTACTCTCTCGCCAATTCTCCACAGTGGATCTTGCCAAGTCATTTCTACACCGCTTCCAACAAACTGAGCCCCAGCTCAACAGCTTCCTTCATTTATCTCCTGATGAGGCTGTTTTAAAGCAGGCTGAGGAGTTGGATAACAAGATCAAGCAGAACGAGGAGGTGGGGCCCCTTGCTAGGGTTTTTGTTGGAGTTAAGGATAATATTTGTACAATTGATATGCCCTCGACTGCAGCATCGAGGCTTTTGGAAAATTATAAGCCACCATTCGATGCCACGGTGGTGAGGAAGCTGAGGGAGAGTGGAGCTATTGTTGTTGGAAAGACCAATTTGGATGAGTTTGGTATGGGCAGTACAACAGAAGGCTCTGCTTATCAAGTTAGTTCCGTTTTATCTTTAATTCGTCTCTTTTTTTTGGTATGAAATTTGGTTGTGTGTGTGTGTGGCACGGTAGGGTGCCTGGATCTGTTGCAATTATAAGAGTGGATATGATATGGAGACTGACTTGCACTTTTAATAATATGATTAATCACTCTGTACATGTCTTCTTAAAATGTGAAATTATCAATTACCTTTAAATTTCCCGACATAAGGCGATAACGTTAGCAGAAAAAAGTTCAAGTAGTTGTTCATTGCAATTATTTAGGTTTTACTATGATTTATGTGATTTTAATTACGAAATGCCACTATCCATGTGACATATACCAAAATTGGTGTCATCGAACGAGCCTGTCTGTCAATTAGTCCAAGGAAGTTTTGGTTTGAAACAATGACTGAAAATCTTTCTATTCATTAGGTGACTGCTAATCCTTGGGATTTGTCAAGAGTTCCAGGAGGGTCATCAGCTGGCTCAGCAGCAGCTATTTCTGCTAGACAATGCACGGTGGCATTGGGAAGTGATACAGGTGGCAGTATCAGACAATCAGCTTCGTTCTGTGGAGTTGTTGGGCTGAAGCCAACATATGGCCGTGTTTCAAGATATGGACTTGTAGCCAACGCGTCATCCTTGGATGTTATTGGATGTTTTGGTTTTTCAGTTGCTGATGCTGGAATTCTCCTTAATGCAGTTTCCGGTCATGATAGGTTTGATGCAACTAGCAGCAACCGAGTAAAATTTTCAATCGTTATTATTGCTTCATTTGGATTTAATTGTTCTAAAGTCATATTTTTAGGAGTTTATTTATTTTAATCTTGTAAAAAGTTATGCTTTTCAGGAAGTCCCCAACTATGCTTCTTAATTTGTTGAAATAGATTCCATGGAATCTAATCCTTTGAAAGGAGTGAGAGTTGGTGTTATTCGTGAAACCCTTGAAGAAAGAGTTGATTCTGAAGTAATCTCTTCAGTACGTGATGCTGTTTCCCATTTGGAACAACTTGGATGCACTATTACAAAGGTGTCTTTGCCATCATTTTCTCTTGGATTGCCGGCATACTACATTCTTGCTTCATCTGAATCACCATCCAATTTGTCTCGTTATGACGGTGTCAGGTTATCATTCTGACCTTGTCTATTTTCATACATATTGTAATAAATAAATTCATATGGAAATAACTTCAAAAAATTGCTATGAAGATTGCATGTACAATCCATATGTTGCTATTATATATATGCAGATATGGAAACCAAGTACTTGGGCATGAGCTCAATTCTCTTTACGGGGATTCCCGTGCTCAAGGGTTTGGTTCTGAGGTTCAAATTCTGTGACATAAAGTATATGATTGTGGAAAACATTCTTTTAGTCATTGTTTCATCTACTTTATGGGCTGAAGGAAAATCTTTCCTATTATTGACTTCGCCATATTTATTTCACTAATACAGGTCAAAATGAGGATTCTAATGGGTACATACGCTCTTTCGGCTGGTTACTATGATGCTTATTACAAGCGTGCCCAGCAGGTTTGAAACATTATTTGTACAAACTCAGTTCTGAAAAGCCCTACCACATATGTTTGATACATCCATTTGGGCACCATGAAAATTTGAGATTCTAGTTTGAAAAAACTGTCGACTTTGGCCCCAAAACTCTAGTAGCAATTTCATGTAATTGCTTCTTGAATCTCATTTTTCTTTGAATAGATGCATTTGTTGTATGAGAGAAAATTTGAGGGATGATGCTGATATTTAAGGTGAGGACGATAATTCGCAATAGCTTCAAAGAAGCTTTGGACCAAAATGATATCTTGATATCTCCTGCTACTCCATCTGTTCCTTATAAAATTGGCGAAAAGGAAAATGACCCATTGGCCATGTATGCAGGGGACATAATGACTGTGAGTCTCTCTTTATATTACATTGTCTTTAATATTTTTTTATTTGGTTTTGTTTGTCTATGATTTTCCTTTACATTCTTGCTTCTCTTTATAAATTTAATGATGCAGGTTAATGTGAACTTGGTCGGTCTGCCTGCCTTGGTCTTACCGTGTGGATTTGTGTCTGCTGGCCTACCTGTTGGATTTCAAATGATTGGAGCAGCATTCGATGAGGTGAGGGCATATATTCTTATTTTGTTTGTACAATGTAAATGAAACAAAATATGAAGTCGCATTCTTGAATCTTGTTGCAGGAAAAGTTGTTGAAAATAGGCCATATCTTCGAGCAGACTCTCGAGGGATGTTCTTTCGTCCCCCCAATTTGTAGTTGATCACCTGACTTGTTAATTCTTGAATAATCATCGGATTCTTTTTGGTAAAATTCATTGAGTTGCTGGGGCAAGAATGAAAGAAATTCATGCTGAAATGGAGTATCAAGTGCAGTATTGAGGTACCTAGAATTATCTTCCAACTTGGTGTAGTTTATGTAGTTTTTTAGCATAATAAATTCTATCTTTTGAATGGGGTACAAATACATTTTGGGGTTTAATGAAACTGGCCCCAAGAATTTTGTAAATTGCATTCAGAGCTTTATATGTGAGCTGAATTTGAGGCTTAGAGCTATGATTTGCATTATTCACTCTCTCTCTCTCTCTCTCTCTCTCTCTCTCTCAACATATATATATATATATATATAAATATATATATGTGTGTGCGTGCGTGTGTGTGTGTGTGTGTGTGTGGCTATCCCTAGCTTGAAATATTCAGTGATCAACTTGGGGCTAGGATATTTAGAATTTTGTAATCTTGCGTAGATGACATCCATTGCCTTTGCTCTAACTTGTCATGCTCCCACTCGATGAACTCCTCAGCCTCAACATCGATATCATTTGCATTATGAATACCCTCATTGCCTTCTCTCGAAGCAGTCCTGAATTTTTCGGATGCCCGAGACTTATCAGCACTATCCCTTGGATCTGCTTTTACAAGTGTGTGTGGCATGTGCTCGAGTTCATAAAGCTCGTACGCATCTCGTGCCTTATGTCCACGCTTGTGATCCCTGTGGTTCTCATTCATTTTCCTTTTTGTTTTTGGATGATTTGAATATAAAAGGAAGTTTCAGTATAGTAGTAGAATGAGATGTTTTGTGGAAGGTTTGTGAATGGTTGCTCTTGGACATAGATTTATATAGTCTTGTCATGAACTTATTCTTGTTTGAAATGATAGCAATTACCTAAGTCGGAATCCGATTCTTTTTGCCTTTAGTTTTGCAGTTTCAAATTCTAACAAGTCACTTGATTCTTGGTTGAAAAAGACTGTAAAGATTGAGTTTTGTCGATCTTTTCGTTTTATGCATGACTTGTTTTCTAGACTCAATAGAGGCCTCAACCATAGGCAACCTTTTTTTTTCCCTTTCACACACACACCCCAAGTGGCCCAAGAGATTCGAACCCGGGACCTTGCCGAATTTTGACTTTAAACTTCATAGAAAGCTGACATTGATACTTAATTTTCCTTTACACCTATTGAATAAAAGTTGAGAAAACAGAAGTTAATTTTCTTATGTATTATGTGCTCTTTTAGTTCTTGGAAGCTTCGTTTTCCTTAGAAACTAGAAAGTAAACTCATTAGTGTCACTTGCATCGATCTCAATAATTTTAAGCTAGCTTTACACAACATTTCTCAATTAGTTTGAACTAAATTACTATGCTTTTCTCGTTCTCAACCTTTTCAGGTTTTCTCCAGTATTTTGGCTAATATTATCCAAAAATGAAACATATTCCAACAAAAAATGCTATCTTCAGCCCAAACCCCACGACTCCTCCGATCCCCAGCCACCACCACCACCCTCAAATGCCTCCACTCCTCCACGCTTCCTACCTCCGCCACAACTCCATCACCACCCTCTCAGATTCTCACCACGCGCAAATCCCTACTCTCTCGCCAATTCTCCACAGTGGATCTTGCCAAGTCATTTCTACACCGCATCCGCCAAACCGAGCCCCAGCTCAACAGCTTCCTTCATTTGTCTCCTGATGAGGCTGTTTTAAAGTAGGTTGAGGAGTTGGATAACAAGATCAAGCAGAACGAGGAGGTGGGGCCTCTTGCTGGGGTTTTTGTTAGAGTTAAGGATAATATTTGTACAATTAATATGCCCTCGACTGCAGGATCGAGGCTTTTGGAAAATTATAGGCCACCATTCGATGCCACGGTGGTGAGGAAGCTGAGGGAGAGTGGAGCTATTGTTGTTGGGAAGACCAATTTGGATAAGTTTGGTATGGGCAGTACAACAGAAGGCTCTGCTTATCAAGTTAGTTCCGTTTTATCTTTAATTCGTCTCTTTTTTTGGTATGAAATTTGGTTGTGTGTGTGTGTGGCATGGTAGGGGGCGTGGATCTGTTGCAATTATAAGAGTGGACATGATATGGAGACTGACTTGCACTTTTAATAATATGATTAATCACTCTGTACATGTCTTCTTAAAAAGTGAAATTATCAATTACCTTTAAATATCCCGACATAAGGCGATAACGTTAGCAGAAAAAAGTTCAAGTAGTTGTTCATTGCAATTATTTAGGTTTTACTATAATTTATGTGATTTTAAATACGAAATGCCACTATCCATGTGACATATACCAAAATTGGTGTCATCGAACGAGCCTTTGTGTCAATTGGTCCAAGGAAGTTTCGGTTTGAAACAATGACTGAAAATCTTTCTATTCATTAGGTGACTGCTAATCCTTGGGATTTGTCAAGAGTTCCAGGAGGGTCATCAGGTGGCTCAGCAGCAGCTGTTTCTGCTAGACAATGCACGGTGGCATTGGGAAGTGATACAGGTGGCAGTGTCAGACAACCAGCTTCGTTCTGTGGATTTGTTGGGCTGAAGCCAACATATGGCCGTGTTTCAAGATATGGACTTGAAGCCTACGCGTCATCCTTGGATGTTATTGGATGTTTTGGTTCTTCAGTTGCTGATGCTGGAATTCCCCTTAATGCAGTTTCCGGTCATGATAGGTTTGATGCAACGAGCACCAACCGAGTAAAATTTTCAATCGTTATTATTGCTTCATTTGGATTTAATTGTTCTAAAGTCATATTTTTAGGAGTTTATTTATTTTAATCTTGTAAAAAGTTATGCTTTTCAGGAAGTCCCCAACTATGCTTCTCAATTTGTTGAAATAGATTCCATGGAATCTAATCCTTTGAAAGGAGTGAGAGTTGGTGTTATTCGTGAAACCCTTGAAGAAGGAGTTGATTCTGAAGTAATCTCTTCAGTACGTGATGCTGTTTCCCATTTGGAACAACTTGGATGCACTATTACAGAGGTGTCTTTGCCATCATTTTCTCTTGGATTGCCGGCATACTACATTCTTGCTTCATCTGAATCATCATTCAATTTGTCTCGCTATGACGGTGTTAGGTTATCATTCTGACCTTGTCTATTTTCATACATATTGTAATAAATACATTCATATGGAAATAACTTCAAAAAATTGCTATGAAGATTGTATGTACAATCCATATGTTGCTATTATGCAGATATGGAAACCAAGTACTTGGGGATGAGCTCAATTCTCTTTACGGGGATTCCCGTGCTCAAGGGTTTGGCTCTGAGGCACAAATTCTGTAACATAAAGTATATGATTGTGGAAAACATTCTTTTAGTCATTGTTTCATCTACTTTATGGGCTGAAGGAAAATCTTTCCTATTATTGACTTCGCCACATTTATTTCACTAATACAGGTCAAAATGAGGATTCTAATGGGCACATACGCTCTTTCGGTTGGTTACTATGATGCTTATTACAAGCGTGCCCAGCAGGTTTGATACATCATTTGTACAAACTCAATTCTGAAAAGCTCTACCACATATGTTTGATACATCCATTTGGGCACCATGAAAATTTGAGATTCTAGTTTGAAAAAACTGTCGACTTTGGCCCCAAAACTCTAGTAGCAATTTCATGTAATTGCTTCTTGAATCTCATTTTTCTTTGAATAGATGCATTTGTTGTATGAGAGAAAATTTGAGGGATGATGCTGATATTTCAGGTGAGGACGATAATTCGCAATAGCTTCAAAGAAGCTTTGGACCAAAATGATATCTTGATATCTCCTGCTACTCCATCTGTTGCTTATAAAATAGGCGAAAAGAAAAATGACCCATTGGCCATGTATGCAGGGGACATAATGATTGTGAGTCTCTCTTCATATTACATTGCCTTTAATATTTTTTTATTTGGTTTTGTTTGTTTATGATTTTCCTTTACATTCTTGCTTTTGACATTATTTATAAATTTAATGATGTAGGTTAATGTGAACTTGGCCGGTCTGCCCGCCTTGGTCTTACCGTGTGGATTTGTGTCTACTGGCCTACCTGTTGGATTTCAAATGATTGGAGCAGCATTCGATGAGGTGAGGGCATATATTCTTATTTTGTTTGTACAATGTAAATGAGACAAAACATGAAGTTACATTCTTGAATCTGGTTGCAGGAAAAGTTGTTGAAAATAGACTACATCTTCGAGCAAACTCTCGAGGGATGTTCTTTCGTCCCCCCAATTTGTAGTTGATGACCTGACTTGTTAATTCTTGAATAATCATCGGATTCTTTTTGGTAAAATTCATTGAGTTGCTGGGGCAAGAATGAAAGAAATTCATGCTGAAATGGGGGATCAAGTGCAGTATTGAGGTACCTAGAATTATCTTCCAACTTGGTGTAGTTTATGTAGCTTTTTAGCATAATAAATTCTATCTTTTGAATGGGGTACAAATACATTTTGAGTTTAATGAAACTGGCCCCATATGTGAGCTGAATCTGAGGCTTAGAGCTATGATTTGCATTATTCACTCTCTCTCTCTCTCTCTCTCTATATATATATATATATATATATGTCCGTGTATGTGTGTGTGTTTGTGTGTGTGTGGCTATCCCTAGCTTGAAATATTCAGTGATCAACTTGGGGGCTAGGATATTTAGAATTTAGTAATTTTTCATAGATGACATCCATTGCCTTTGCTCTAACTTGTCATGCTCCAACTCGATGAACTCCTCAGCCTCAACATCGATATCATTTGCATTATGAATACCCTCATTGCCTTCTCTCGAAGCAGCCCTGAATTCTTCAGATGCCCGAGACTTATCAGCACCATCCCTTGGATCTGCTTTTACAAGTGTGTGTGGCATGTGCTCAAGTTCATAAAGCTCGTACGCATCTCGTGCCTTATGTCCACGCTTGTGATCCCGGTGGTTCTCATTCATTTTCCTTTTTGTTTATGGATGATTTGAATATAAAAGGAAGTTTCAGTATAGTAGTAGAATGAGATGTTTTGTGGAAGGTTTGTGAATGGTTGCTCTTGGACATAGATTTATATAGTCTTGTCATGAACTTATTCTTGTTTGAAATGATAGCAATTACCTAAGTTGGAATCCGATTCAGTTTGCCTGTAGTTTTGCAGTTTCAAATTCTAACAAGTCACTTGATTCTTGGTTGAAAAAGACTGTAAAGATTGAGTTTTGTCGATCTTTTCATTTTAGGCATGACTTGTTTTCTAGACTCAATAGAGGCCTCACACATAGGCAACCTTTTTTTTTTTTTTTTTTTTTTCCCTTTCACACACACACCCCAAGTGGCCCAAGAGATTCGAACCCGGGACCTTGCCGAAGTTTGACTTTAATCTTCATAGAAAGCTGACATTGATACTTAATTTTCCTTTACACCTATTGAATAAAAGTTGTTTTATAAAAGTTGAGAAAACAGAAGTTAATTTTCTTATGTATTATGTTGCTCTTTTAGTTCTTGGAAGCTTCGTTTTCCTTAGAAACGAGAAAGTAAACTCATTAGGTCACTTGCATCGATCTCAATAATTTTAAGCTAGCTTTACACAACATTTCTCAATTAGTTTGAACAAAATTACTATGCTTTTCTCGTTCTCAACCTTTTCAGGTTTTCTCCAGTATTTTGGCTAATATTATCCAGAAACTGAAACATATTCCAACAAAAAATGCTATCTTCAGCCCAAACCCCACGACTCCTCCGATCCCCAGCCACCACCACCACCCTCAAATGCCTCCACTCCTTCACGCTTTCTACCTCCGCCACAACTCCATCGCCACCCTCTCAGATTCTCACCACGCGCAAATCCCTACTCTCTCGCCAATCCTCCACAGTGGATCTTGCCAAGTCATTTCTACACCGCATCCGCCAAACCGAGCCCCAGCTCAACAGCTTCCTTCATTTGTCTCCTGATGAGGTTGTTTTAAAGTAGGCTGAGGAGTTGGATAACAAGATCAAGCAGAACGAGGAGGTGGGGCCCCTTGCTGGGTTTTTTGTTGGAGTTAAGGATAATATTTGTACAATTGATATGCCCTCGACTGCAACATCGAGGCTTTTGGAAAATTATAGGCCACCATTCGATGCCACGGTGGTGAGGAAGCTGAGGGAGTGTGGAGCTATTGTTGTTGGGAAGACCAATTTGGTTGAGTTTGGTATGGGCAGTACAACAGAAGGCTCTGCTTATCAAGTTAGTTCCGTTTTATCTTTAATTCGTCTCTTTTTTTGGTATGAAATTTGGTTGTGTGTGTGTGTGGCATGGTAGGGGGCGTGGATCTGTTGCAATTATAAGAGTGGACATGATATGGAGACTGACTTGCACTTTTAATAATATGATTAATCACTCTGTACATGTCTTCTTAAAAAGTGAAATTATCAATTACCTTTAAATATCCCGGCATAAGGCGATAACGTTAGCAGAAAAAAGTTCAAGTAGTTGTTCATTGCAATTATTTAGGTTTTACTATAATTTATGTGATTTTAAATACGAAATGCCACTATCCATGTGACATATACCAAAATTGGTGTCATCGAACGAGCCTTTGTGTCAATTGGTCCAAGGAAGTTTCGGTTTGAAACAATGACTGAAAATCTTTCTATTCATTAGGTGACTGCTAATCCTTGGGATTTGTCAAGAGTTCCAGGAGGGTCATCAGGTGGCTCAGCAGCAGCTGTTTCTGCTAGACAATGCACGGTGGCATTGGGAAGTGATACAGGTGGCAGTGTCAGACAACCAGCTTCGTTCTGTGGAGTTGTTGGGCTGAAGCCAACATATGGCCGTGTTTCAAGATATGGACTTGAAGCCTACGCGTCATCCTTGGATGTTATTGGATGTTTTGGTTCTTCAGTTGCTGATGCTGGAATTCCCCTTAATGCAGTTTCCGGTCATGATAGGTTTGATGCAACTAGCACCAACCGAGTAAAATTTTCAATCGTTATTATTGCTTCATTTGGATTTAATTGTTCTAAAGTCATATTTTTAGGAGTTTATTTATTTTAATCTTGTAAAAAGTTATGCTTTTCAGGAAGTCCCCAACTATGCTTCTCAATTTGTTGAAATAGATTCCATGGAATCTAATCCTTTGAAAGGAGTGAGAGTTGGTGTTATTCGTGAAACCCTTGAAGAAGGAGTTGATTCTGAAGTAATCTCTTCAGTACGTGATGCTGTTTCCCATTTGGAACAACTTGGATGCACTATTACAAAGGTGTCTTTGCCATCATTTTCTCTTGGATTGCCGGCATGCTACATTCTTGCTTCATCTGAATCATCATTCAATTTGTCTCGCTATGACGGTGTCAGGTTATCATTCTGACCTTGTCTATTTTCATACATATTGTAATAAATAAATTCATATGGAAATAACTTCAAAAAATTGCTATGAAGATTGCATGTACAATCCATATGTTGCTATTATATATATGCAGATATGGAAACCAAGTACTTGGGGATGAGCTCAATTCTCTTTACGGGGATTCCCGTGCTCAAGGGTTTGGTTCTGAGGTTCAAATTCTGTAACATAAAGTATATGATTGTGGAAAACATTCTTTTAGTCATTGTTTCATCTACTTTATGGGCTGAAGGAAAATCTTTCCTATTATTGACTTTGCCATATTTATTTCACTAATACAGGTCAAAATGAGGATTCTAATGGGTACATACGCTCTGTCGGCTGGTTACTATGATGCTTATTACAAGCGTGCCCAGCAGGTTTGAAACATTATTTGTACAAACTCAGTTCTGAAAAGCCCTACCACATATGTTTGATACATCCATTTGGGCACCATGAAAATTTGAGATTCTAGTTGGAAAAAACTGTCGACTTTGGCCCCAAAACTCTAGTAGCAATTTCATGTAATTGCTTCTTGAATCTCATTTTTCTTTGAATAGATGCATTTGTTGTATGAGAGAAAATTTGAGGGATGATGCTGATATTTCAACTGAGGACGATAATTCGCAATAGCTTCAAAGAAGCTTTGGACCAAAATGATATCTTGATATCTCCTGCTACTCCATCTGTTGCTTATAAAATAGGCGAAAAGAAAAATGACCCCTTGGCCATGTATGCAGGGGACATAATGATTGTGAGTCTCTCTTCATATTACATTGCCTTTAATATTTTTTTATTTGGTTTTGTTTGTTTATGATTTTCCTTTACATTCTTGCTTCTAACATTATTTATAAATTTAATGATGCAGGTTAATGTGAACTTGGCCGGTCTGCACGCCTTGGTCTTACCGTGTGGATTTGTGTCTGTTGGCCTACCTGTTGGATTTCAAATGATTGGAGCAGCATTCGATGAGGTGAGGGCATATATTCTTATTTTGTTTGTACAATGTAAATGAAACAAAATATGAAGTTACATTCTTGAATCTTGTTGCAGGAAAAGTTGTTGAAAATAGGCCACATCTTCGAGCAAACTCTCGAGGGATGTTCTTTCGTCCCCCCAATTTGTAGTTGATGACTTGACTTTTTAATTCTTGAATAATCATCGGATTCTTTTTGGTAAAATTCATTGAGTTGCTGGGGCAAGAATGAAAGAAATTCATGCTGAAATGGAGGATCAAGTGCAGTATTGAGGTACCTAGAATTATCTTCCAACTTGGTGTAGTTTATGTAGCTTTTTAGCATAATAAATTCTATCTTTTGAATGGGGTACAAATACATTTTGAGGTTTAATGAAACTGGCCCCAAGAATTTTGTAAATTGCATTCAGTGCTTTATTTGTGAGCTGAATTTGTGGCTAAGAGCTATGATTTGCATTATTCACTCTCTCTCTCTCTCTCTCTATATATATATATATATATATATATATATATATATATATATGTGCGTGTCTGTGTGTGTGTGTGGCTATCCCTAGCTTGAAATATTCAGTGATCAACTTGGGGGCTAGGATATTTAGAATTTAGTAATCTTTCATAGATGACATCCATTGCCTTTGCTCTAACTTGTCATGCTCCCACTCGATGAACTCCTCAGCCTCAACATCGATATCATTTGCATTATGAATACCCTCATTGCCTTCTCTCGAAGCAGCCCTGAATTCTTCAGATGCCCGAGACATATCAGCACCATCCCTTGGATCTGCTTTTACAAGTGTGTGTAGCATGTGCTCGAGTTCATACAACTCGTACGCATCTCGTGCCTTATGTCCACGCTTGTGATCCCCGTGGTTCTCATTCATTTTCCTTTTTGTTTTTGGATGATTTGAATATAAAAGGAAGTTTCAGTATAGTAGTAGAATGAGATGTTTCGTGGAAGGTTTGTGAATGGTTGCTCTTGGACATAGATTTATATAGTCTTGTCATGAACTTATTCTTGTTTGAAATGATAGCAATTACCTAAGTTGGAATCCGATTCTTTTTGCCTTTAGTTTTGCAGTTTCAAATTCTAACAAGTCACTTGATTCTTGGTTGAAAAAGACTGTAAAGATTGAGTTTTGTCGATCTTTTCATTTTAGGCATGACTTGTTTTCTAGACTCAATAGAGGCCTCAGTAGGGATGCAAACGAGCCGAGCCTTGGCCTTTTTTTCTGACTCGAGCTCGACTCGACCAAGACTCGAGACTCGGCTCGGCTCGGCTCGAGCCAAATGAATATTATACTATTTTTAATTAAAAATTAGTTTTTTTAAATAATTTAATATATTTTTATATATAATAATATATATTTATTAAATATATATACATATATATTATAAATATATTAATTTTATATAAAAATCAATAAAAATATATATAATATTATATAAAAATAAAAATATTTATATATATAAAAATAAAAATATTATTTTTTAATTAAATATCTTGGCTCGCGAGCCACGAGCCTAACTAAAAGGGGCTTGAGTTCGGGCTTGGCTCGAGCTTGTCACCAGGCTCACGAGCCGGCTCGGCTCGTTTGCATCCCTAGGCCTCACACATAGGCAACCTTTTTTTTTTTTCTTCCTTTCACACATACACCCCAAGTGGCCCAAGAGATTCGAACCCGGGACCTTGCCTTCGAGAAAGAACCTCAGACCACTTGACCAACCTCACACATAGGCAACTTACATGGGTGTATGTTCATCTATCTTTGTGCGGACTTAACTTTTTGTAAATTTGTAAGATGGGCCTCTAATATGCTCATATATGATGTTTATTCTATATTTTTTTCAGGTACTTTTAATGTGTTATCTTTTAAATATGGACGACTCACGAGTACAGCAGTTAGCTTATTTCCTCGACACGAGGCTTTAGAAAGCAAATAAACTCAGCTTCTTCTAGAGACCAGATCAATGCAACATTTTTGTCTATGAAAGATGAATTTTAAATTTTTGATTTAATATATGATTATTATGAAATGATGAAATTAGGTTATTATTATCAATAGTTAAATAAAATCAAGTTTTTATATATAAAGTTAAATAAAATAATATTATAAACATAATTATTTTTAAAAAAAATTATTAAACGCTTTAAGGTGTTTCTGCACTGTCATTTTATTAAAATTTTGTGAATTGATGCATTCATACCCGTATCCGTTCGCGCATCCGCATTAAGTGACTTAGGATACAACGTACCTAGATTAAGATTTTAGAAACTAAAATGAAGGCAGCATATTTTTACAAATATAAAAGGCATGAACAAAAGACATATTTGAATATACTTAGAACCTAAAGAACCTCTTTCACAATTTTGCGAAAGCTGCGTCTGTGGATAGCTAGGAATCTAATGGAGAAAGACGTCAAACCTTTTGAATTAAACACATGCTAAAATATTAAGTATAGTGTTGCGTAAAATTATTTTCTTTTTTACAGTGTATTTTGTTTAGATTGTAAAATAAAGTAATATTATGTATAAAATAATCTTAAATTTTAATTAAATAAAAAAATGAAATCCGCAATTTTTTTTCCCTCTAGACATATGTTCATTTTGAAACTATAAATGATGAAGTTAAATTAAAATGATTGTAAAGTTATTAATAATATAATCAAGCATAGTGTTTGGTAAAATTATTTTACTTATATTATTTCTTAAAGTTTATTTAGTATTGAATATTAAATAAATTAATATTATATTTAAATAATCTTAATTAATTTTTATTAAACGCATGTAGGGCACTCTTGTATTATATGAAACAATGTATGGAGAGAATTACTAAATTCTTCCCATTCTCATGAATTTACTAAACATTTTCCCATAGCAACCAGTCTTTTTCCAATATTATATATTATGTATAATTGCACCCTATCTATTTTTTTTATTAATACAATCAAATATACACACATATATAAGATTATTAACTAATAAAAATATGATCATAGATTTAAATTTAATACTATTTTCTCTCGGTTAATTATGCTAATTATATTCAGATAAATTACGGATTAGAATCCTTTCGGTTGATTACTCTAGCTAGGCCGGTTTGGAGTTCCCCTTCCCTCGCTGCATAACACACGAAACGAATATAATGATATATTTTTAAAAAAAATTTCACATGAAAAGTGTCTGTTATGATTGTTCGATAAAATACGATAAGATACGAGAAAATATTAATAATATTTTTTGAAGTATACGTGCAGTAGAGAGTTGAGTTGTTCGGACAAACGTAAGACTGGAAATGGTGAAGAATTTTATTGATTGATGAAGTGAGATTTAAAAATACATTACACACAAACTAACCAAACAATTAATTAAAAACACAACAATAACTATTCAGAATCTTGCCAATATTTCATGGCTTTCCCTTAAAAGTATTTCAAATAATTCAAGGACTAAATTGCTTCAGTAATATCCATTCATGGACATCCATTTACTCAGTTCGAACTTCTTATGCTCCAAAGCAATGAACTCTTCTGCTTCAGCATCAATATCTTCCTTACAATTTCCCCCCTCATCTTCTTCTTCTTTAGGGCGACCTCGATATTTCTGCTGCACTGTTCTTCCCGAGGTCTCGTTATTCACACGAGTCTTAGCACGATTATCGCTCGGAACCCTTAAAAGCGTAGTCGGCCTATGCTCGAGCTCGTAAAGCTCGTAAGCGTCCCATGCCTGATGTCTTCTCTGTCCATGCTTGTTCATGTTGTGCTTTGTGTCCCTTGTCATCTCCATTGCTTAATCTGTTGAATCCTTAAAAGATGGCTTGTTTTAGATGGTGAAATGAGGTGTTTGGAGTTGATATATTTATAGGGCAAGTTTTCTGGCTCGTTTAGAATGGTTACAAGAAAGAAAATTCAAAGAATGTTGGGTTGGAATGGTAGGATGGAATCAGATTCCTTTTACCAATATATGGTTGCAAGTTCTAATTAAGTAACTTGTTGCAATTGGCTAGAAACTATTATTCAAGTTTTTGTAAATTGTTTAACTTTAATTTCTACTTCTTTATGTGAAGGGCTTTCTCTTATTCATCTTTTATTTTTAGATATAATTGTCGGGGAAAACACTGTGAAAAATACTAAAAATGCGAAATAAATATCATATTTCAAAAATTAGCATAAAAAATCCTGTATTTTATAAAAATGAGCAATAAAAATCCTCACGCATTTTTTGAGTCACATGTGTCAGGAAATTCGTTTTTAAATATGAAAATTATCCTACTGATGAAAATAAAAGTAAAAATTAGACAACAAATATTTATAAATCAAAATTTTCAAAGAATTATGAAGGAATTTAAAAGAAAATATTGGAAATTATATATAAAAGAAATCAATGAAGAATATAAATAGCATGAAATTTTTATTGGCAAGCAAAAAATGACAGTCGATGGTTTATGATGAAATATCACCATGAATAGACAATAATATACTATAAAAACAAAGATTTATTCTATTAACGCGTAAGGGTTTTTGTTGCTCATTTTTACAAAACATAGGATTTTTAGGCTAATTTTTAAAACATAAAATTTATTTCGTATTTTTTATATTTATATATATATATATATATAAAAGTTGAATATTCAATTGCTTAATTAGCTTTAGGACTGAATATTTGCCCAACTTTGTTAGGCGACTACTAATCTTTTTAGAAACAAAAACGCTGCTTTCCTCTCCCATGGTTTTTTACAATTTTAGATGCGGTCTTCTAAATTTCAATTTTTTAATAATTAAGTACTAATAGGGTTGTATATGAATGAGGTGCTGCTTATTCATTTAACTTCAAAATAACCCTGTAAGGTTTTTAAATTGGGTGTCGAAATGAAAGTCATAGTGGCGACCGATATGACATTATAATTAAGTAATAATTAAATATAAATATAATTATATAGATAATATTATATATATTAATTAAAAATAGTAAAATAGTGCAACGGGGTGGTGCGGTGGAAGAAAGAAATGCACGTGTTTCAAATTATTAAAGAGTGTCTCAGAATTTTTAAAAAAAATTGTCCAGTTAGCGGTTTGATCTCATGTTTCTTATTCCACTAGAGTTTTAACATAAAATGATGACATTTATTTGACACGTTCAGATTCTAGATTAAGGTGTTTTTTCACTTTCCATTCGAGTTTCGTAATCACCGTAAATTTGAAAGATCAAGAAGGGAGAGTTGGTGAGATTTATGCTTCAGACTTCAGAGGGGATGTTTGTGTAATTAATCTTATAAATATGTGTGGAGTGTTTGTATCTCTACGTCTGTCCACTTTTGCTTTAACATCATGATGTATTTTTAATCTAGGAACTTAAAGAAGAACAAAAGGGTGTGAACGCATGCATGCATGGTAGGTATTATGATCAAAGCCGTAAATGGATTTCCGAAAATTCAATATTCGTTCGCATCCAAATTTATTTAAAGAGGATATTATCCGTATCCATTCAAAGAGAATATTATCCATATCCGATCATAGACATCCGAATTATAAATGGATAAATATATGGTAATTACACATCTGATCCATTCAGTGGCGGAGCCAAAAAAAAATTTCAGGGGGGTCGATCAAATCATAATAGTAAAGAAAAAATAACAAGTGAAATTTAATTTTTTATTTAAAGCACTTACAAGTGGGCTCTTTGTATATATATATATTTTTTTGCCCATTTGTATATTGAGTTTGTATTTTTTTTCTTTGGCCCATCCATTAGTATATTTGATGGGGTCAAAACACGCTCATCCACTTTCTCAGCACGTGGCGCCTTGGGATGATGACACTTGCCTCTCCAAGATTGCATCAGACGTATACGAGCGCTGACATCCCACAAGGACACGTGTCAGCTCTGTTGTGGATACGTGTGCATCAACAATATTGCTCTTACCGCTCTTCCACAAGCGTCGTTGATACAGCATGAGTAGTACCTCAATCAATCTAAGTAAGTCTACTTCGAGCGCTACACTCCCTCGGAGAGGCTCCCGCTTCAATCTCTTACGACAAGCTCCAGCCCTCATCCCCTAGCGGATATCTTGGCCTCCAAGGCTTCTGGTTGTCACGAGCGCGCTCTTAAGCCCTCGTTACCAACCTCTCAAACGGCTCTCTGACACATCGTACATGCCCGCGCACCTGCCACTGTTGCCAACACTAACTTCCAGCAGCTTTTGCAGAAGATTCCTCCTAGGTTTCTCTCTCACAGCGCCACGTGTTAGGGCAACATTCGGCCAGGACCACATGCGGCAAATGACCAAAGGGTCCCTGACCCTCAACTATAAATAGGAGTCTTCATCTCCTTCACGGTAAGCGATCTCCATTACTGCAACTCCTCCTTAGCTTACATTTCCTCTTTCAGATCATCGTCTGACTTGAGCGTCGGAGAGCCAAACTGGGAATCACCCCCAGTTCCCCCAGCTTGGCCTTCTGACTTTTCTTGTGTTTGTCCTAGCAGGTAGAACCCCCCTCTTTTCCGACGTACCTTCCGGCTATTTCCCCACTCAAATAAATTCTAAAGTGATCGGATTCTAACCCTCATATTTGGAACCCATCATTTTTGGCGCCGTCTGTGGGAAACCAGCTCTCAGCCTCTTTCTTCTCTTCTGCTAGTTGAAAAGCAAACACCCCGAAATCTTCACAACTATGGTTGCTACAAGGTCCAGCGCTGCGGGAGGATGAGATAACACTTCCCATGATGTCAACACCATCGTTCCCTCCATCCCTGTGGGCGGAGGCCCACCCCCTACCGTCACTGAAGGTGGGGTACCCCCCACCGGAGTGACCACGCAGGCAGAATCTTCCGTTCCCCCACCAGCACCGCCGGCACCACCAGCACCGCCGGCACCACCAGCTTCCGGAGCCGCCGGAGGAATTCTTCGCTCTGCTCTTTCACAGCCTCCCCAAACTCAATGGGTACATGCCCATGCAAACCCAGGAGGTCAGGGTTACATGATGCCGCCGCTGGGATACACGCTTACTCCCACTATTATGGTGCCGCCGGTTCAACCGTACCTCGCCGGCCAAATCCAGCTCCCTGTGGTGATTCCCAGGGAGGTCGAAGGAGTAGAGTTACCTCCACTAACTACTCAGCAATTGAGGGCTCTTTATGCCCAGTGTGAGGTTCAGGCGGCTCAGGGGGCATGGGAAAGATTCCATTCCATGTACTTCCCCTCTGGGTAGGCCACTCAAACCGCCGCCCCTTTGGGCGGATTGCAAACTTTCCCTATTAGGGAAACTCAGATAGAAACAGGGAGCACCCTGCCAAGGCGAAAACGTGCAACCCCCTGTAGATAGAAACAGGGAGCCCACTGAGAGGGTCAACGAGAATGAAGGGGACTCCCACGTTTCCAGGAGGGTTTCCCGTGCCGCCAGGCAAGGAGACAGAGAAGGGGATGCAAACCCTAACATCCTCGCGGCTGTGCAAGACCAGCTGCAGGGTTTCAAGGACATGGTCGGACAGCTCTCTCGAGCACGGTCTCTGATCTCCCACAGTAGGGATGAACGAGCCGATGACAGAGACGCTCGTCCCAAGGACCGACAGCCGCAGGTCCCTCGCCGAAAGGAACCGGAGGAGAACTTCTGCACTTACGACTATCATCCGTTAGCGAGGGGCTCCCCCCTCGTGGAAGAAGTTTTGATGGCCCAAGCAGGAATGGCCAAAATCCCCACTTCTATCAACCGCTACGACGGTACAACCGATCCGGCAGAACATTTGGATCATTTTTTACATCTGATGCACCTCTACGAGCATTCCAGCAACTACTGGGCCAAGGTTTTTATCACTTCCCTAGTAGGAATGGCACAGGAGTGGTACAAGAGACTGCCCCCACGATCAATACACTCCTACAAAGAGTTAGCTGATGCTTTTCTCAACCACTTCAATTCTCTGAAGGCCCCAGTCACTGCGCCCACGGCCCTTTACAACGTGGTTCAGGGCAAGAATGAGTCTTTTCGCTCGTTCTTCGCCCGCTTCAACAAAGAAATTCTGCAAGTGGAAAGGCCGTCCATGGACTTCTTGATCCCGGTGCTCTTTCAGGCTGTGGATCACAAGCAATATGTGAGCAAGAAATTTGTTGATGCTATCGTGGAGAGAAGACCAGGGACACTTATGGCCTTAAGGGAGGTGGCCGAGCCGTTTTTCACGCTCGAAGACATGTACGGGACGAATGGGCCCAGACATCACAGCCCAGCAAGAAATGAGCGCCACCCTGAACGAGGGCGCGAGATCAATGTTAAGAAAGAGCGTCATCAGGAGCGCAAAAGGTCGCCGCTGCCCCCTCGACGTTTCGAGCGTATTCCACTTACCCGACCGAACTCCGAGGTCTATAACCTCTCTGACAAAAAGCTCTTTAAGAGACCCATCAAGATGAGAGAGACTGAGTCGCTGAAACGTTCCAACAAGTACTATACCTTCCACAAGCAGAAGGGGCATGACACGGATGAATGTCGCCAGCTGGAAGCTGAGATTCAGAGGCTCGTTGCCGGGGGGGGGGGGTATCTGAAGGAATTTGTGAAAATTCTAGAACGCTTTGATGAGCGCTGTCGGGATCGTTCCAGGGAAAGAAGAAGGAGCCCGTCCCGGTCAAGAAGTCCACGAGGAAGAGGCCCCCCCTGAGACCAGCAGCCATCGGGGCAACAAAAGAAAGGCCCCTGACCAGGAGAATACGCCTTTTGCGGTCATCAACATGATAGCGGGAGACTCTTCAGGGGGAGATTCCAATGCCGTTCGGCGGAGGTATGTCCGGAGTTATGACCAACGCTCATCCATGCCCAAGTCTGTTTATACTATACAAAAGGCCAAGGATCAGCACTCCCGAGAGAATGATGTAATAGGCTTTGATGATAGGGATCTAGAGCACATTGTAACGCCCCATGGGGAAGGTGAAACTTCTGACTGCCCCATGGTGGTTAGTGGAAGCTCTGTTAATGTTTTGCCTTACTCCACATTTTTAAAGATGAATGCTGACCTCCCTCTCGAACCTCTCAAAACGGCTCTCGTTGGCTTTGGGGGATCAGAAGTTATCCCACGAGGGCAAATACGTCTGGCCACCTCATTTGGCCGAGCCCCCCAGTGTAGGATGCTCACAGTCACATACGCCGTGGTAGAGATTGATATTCCCTATAACATCATAATTGGGCGCCCAACCCTCGTTGATTTCAAAGCCATCATCTCCACCTATCACCAAAAGATCAAGTTCCCTACCGCCGAGGGCGTTGGAGAAGTACTGTGCAATGTGCGAGAGGCTTGGGAATGTTACATCTTGTCCTTCAGAAAGCCTAGGGCGGAGAAAACCTTCCAGATCGGATCCACCAAAAATCCTTGAACAGATTCATCTCGCGCTCGGCGGATAGGAATCTTCCCTTCTTCAAGATTTTGAGGAATGCCCGGAATTTTGCTTGGACTGAGGAGTGTGAGAGAGCATTGCAAGACATGAAGGCTTATCTAGCGAGCGCCCCGCTAATGACTAAACCTATTGAAGGCGAGAAGCTATTTATATACCTTTCTGTTTCGGCCGAGGCTACGAGCGCTGTGCTGATAGCTATACGAGAGCGGAAACATTTGCCCGTTTATTACTTAAGTAAGACGCTACAGGGAGCTGAGAAGAAATATTTGGAAATCGAGAAATTTGCATTCGCCCTCATTAACGCATCAAGACGTTTGAGGCCGTACTTTCAAGCACACTCAATAACGGTACTCACTGATCAACCCTTGAGACAAGTTTTGTCCAAACCAGACGTGTCAGGGAGACTGATAAAATGGGCCATTGAATTGAGCCAATTTGATTTATGCTTCTAGCCCAGAACTGCCATACAGGCTCAGGTTGTAGCTGACTTGTTGGTTGAGCGCTTTGGATTGGAGCCCGCTGTTCCTAAGGACGAAGGATTATGGGTCCTGCACACGGATGGTTCCTCAACCTCTCAAGGGGGAGGAGCAGGGGTAGCCCTCAGAGACCCCAATGGGATTGAGCTGGACTTTGCGATCAGGTTGGATTTTCAGGTCACAAATAATGAGGCAGAGTATGAAGCCCTAGTACAGGGATTGAGGATTGCTTCTCAGAATGGGGCTTCTAGAATTACTACGTATGTGGATTCGCAGTTAATTGCGAGCCAAATTGTAGGAATTTATGAGGCTCGAGAAACCACCATGATGCAGTACTTAAGCATAGCCAGGGAGATCATTGGAAAATTCAAAGAATTTCATTTGCTCCAAGTCCCGTGAGCCGAGAACGAGCGTGCCGATGCTCTTTCAAAATTCGCTTCAGCATTGGAAGGCACTTCCGGGTGCTCGGTGACGTTCCTCAGAACGGAAGAGCCTCTGATCAAGGAGAAAATTGCCAAAGAGGCGGTCGTTACGATCGACCCGCTTGAACCATGTTGGATGGATGACATCATCAGGTTCCTTAGAGACGGTATCTGTCCCACTGATAAGGTAGAGGCTCGGAAAATAAGAAGCAAAGCCCCTCGATTCTCTTTGGACTCTGAGGAAAGACTGTTCAAGAAATCGTTTCAAGGACCTCCGTTGAGGTGTTTAAGGCCCTCGCAGGCGAAAGAAACGCTTGAGCTCATTCACAGTAGGAGCTGCGGAAATCACTCAGGAGGGCGTATCCTGGCTAAGAAGATCCTAAGGAGTGGGTTTTATTGGCCCACGGTTCTACATGACGCCCTCGAATTTTCCAAAAGGTGTCCAAAGTGTCAATTCCATTCTAATCTCCCTCAACTGCTAGCCGCTCGAATGGTCCCGATAGAGGTCTCCTGGCCCTTTGACCAGTGGGGAATAGACATTGTTGGCCCCTTGCCCATCGCTGTTGGACAGAAGAAGTTTGTCATTTTGGCTGTCGATTATTTCACCAAATGGGCCGAGGCCGAGGCCATGGCGAAAATCACCTTCAGGGTGGTGAGGGATTTTATTTGGAAAAACATCATATGCAGGTACGACATTCCAAGAGTGCTTATTTCTGATAACGGATCCCAGTTCATAGCTGCCGACACACGAGAGTGGTGCTCGGAATTGGGGATCGAACAACGTTTTACCTCCGTAGGCCATTCCCAAGCCAATGAACAAGCAGAGGTCACCAACAGAGTCATTTTACAACACCTGAAAACAATGCTAGAGAGTAAAAAGAGTGAATGGGCGGAAGAGTTACAAGGAGCGCTTTGGGCTTATCGCACTACCCCACGAGCGGCCACCGGCAAGACGCCTTTCGCGCTCGTATATGGGTCAGAAGCAATGATACCAGCTGAGATTGAAAATGAATTCGCTCGTGTAGCTTATTTCGAGCCTCAGCTTAACGAGAGTAACAGAAGCCTGGAATTGGACTTATTGGATGAAAAAAGAAACCAAGCTTGGGCCAAGATGCACCAGTATAAGGCAACTGTGGCTCGACAGTACAACAAGCGTGTGAAGGAAAGAACCTTCCATTTGGGAGACTTGGTTCTAAAGAAAGTCGAAATATCCAGACATGTGGGGAAGTTAGACCCCAACTGGGAAGGGCCGTTCAAGGTAATACAAATCAGAGCTAACAACACCTACACCCTGGAGACACTTCAAGGAGAGCGCTTGCCTCGCCCTTGGAACGCATGCAACCTCCGGCGGTTTTACGTTTAAAAGCTCTCTGAGAATGATGTAACCACCTCGTTAATGAGCCCTATGTACTCCAAATCGCAAGTAAGATATGATATAACCCTCTCAGTACCTTTGGATCTTACGCTTCTTTATTTTTCATAATAGTATAAATCCCACTTCCCTCGTCTTCACGAGCGTAATGTATCACTGGCATTGAACATGGGTTACGCTTGCCAGCTTTCTACTCCACGTGGGGGGACGCCCTCACAAGAGACTGGTAACGCTCACAACCAACTTAGTAAAATGGAAGGAGAACACAGCAAAAATCCCAGTAGGCCTTGGTTGTTTGTCATAACGCCTTGCGCTCGAAAGCGGGATCATTTGTGAATCAAAGGACGAGGCTAGTACTATCACGCTCGCCCAACAGCGACGTCGTTATAAAAGGAAAATTCACAAAGTCTTGAGTAGGGGGCAATCACTCAGTAAGACCCTCGTAAACACTCAAGACTTAGCCAAAATTTTCAGGAATAAGAAGGAAATTCCACCAAGTCTTGAGTAGGGGGCAATCACTCAGTAAGACCCTCGTAAACACTCAAGACTTAGCCAAAATTTTCAGGAATAAGAAGGAAATTCCACCAAGTCTTGAGTAGGGGGCAATCACTCAGTAAGACCCTCGTAAACACTCAAGACTTAGCCAAAATTTTCAGGAATAAGAAGGAAATTCCACCAAGTCTTGAGTAGGGGGCAATCACTCAGTAAGACCCTCGTAAACACTCTAGTCTTAGCAAAATTTTTCAGGAATAGGAAGAAAATTCCACCAAGTCTTGAGTAGGGGGCAATCACTCAGTAAGACCCTCGTAAACACTCAAGACTTAGCAAAATCTCCAGGAATAAGAAGAAATTTCACCAGTCTTGAGTAGGGGGCAATCACTCGGGTCTCACTCAGTAAGACCCGCGTATGTACTCAAGACTTAGCCAAAATTTTAAGAACAAAAGCAAAAATTTACACAAAGTTTTGAATAAGGGGCATTCTCATCATAAGACCCCCGTAATTACTCAAGACTTAGATAGATTTTTCAGAACTATTTAATGGAATCTTTCAAGTTCCAAGGATTTTATCTGAATAATGCGATTTTCACTAAGCATGTTAACACACAATCTTACAACTACAAGATTTGTCCACAACAATCGCAAGATGAAAAATCACAATCAAAGAAATGGTAAAGAAACATAGTACTCTGAAGGAAAGGAGGAATTGTCATTCATAAAAGGCTTTCGCCTAAACTACAAAATAGAGGCTCAAAGGCCCATGAGTTCCTTAACAAAGCTGAAAAGCATTAAAATAAGGAAAAGCTTCAAGCGGCAGGAGCAACATCTTCATCAAGAACCACCAGTACGTTCCGGGCCACGGGGCCATAAACGGGGCCTTCTGGTTCTTGGGGTAGGGCAGCTCGTGGCTCAGGCGCTTGAGGGTCGTTGGGCTCATTGGCAATCGCGTTGGCACCCTCAGCAGCTGAGGCGTGGGCATCCTCCCCGACAGGCACTTGAGGCTCGTTTTCGGGCGGGTCATTCTGTGCGGGCTGAGGAGCATGACTCGCCGGATGGGCACCCATGTATTCGTCTTGGAGGAGCTTAACCAAGAAGTCATACTCCAGTTCAGCAATGGAGTCTGCGGGGTCATCCTCATTTTCATCATCTTCCTCGCAGCGCTCATTGAACATGAGCCCTGTGCCTTCCGCCTCTCTCATAGCCGGGTTGGTTAGCCCCTTGTGGATGCCCTGGTCGATGGCAAGGTTGAAGGCTTTCTGGGCCACGTCCAAGCAGTTCAAGGAAGCCACAAAGTTGAAGGCCTTAGAGTGACAGAACTTGATGAGGGCCTCCTTGCTCGCTCGTTAAAGGCTGCGGGGCCATTCATTCATAGTATCGTTGAACTTCCTCTCAGCCTCTAGAGCCCTCGTTCTCCAGCTGTCACGCTCGGCCTATGCCTTCTTAAAGCCCTCACCCACTCGGGCCAACTCACCGCTCAAGCCGTTTCGAGCGCTCTCCACCGCCACGAAATCCTCCTTCAACTTCTTCAACTCCGCCTCCGTCTTTCTGTATAAGTCCTTGAGACACTCATACTTGGCTATTTCCGTATCCAGCTCCACCTGAATTTGAGCCGGATCGTTAGCACGGGCCATCTTCTTGTACTTGGCCTTGCGATCAGCATAGACGGAGGCCCGCATTTGCATGTTTTTGAGCCTGGGGAGTACTTGCTGCGCGGGCTCGAAAGAAGGGAAATATTAGCAAGGTATTTACCAGAGATAGTGATGGAGTAAGAAAGCAAAGGCTTACGGAGATTAATGCGTGGGCTGCGTCGTTGGCCAGTGTCTCCACAGACTCATAGAAAAGATGCCTGTGATCCGCCGTGTATTGGGCCCTGTTGTAGAGGCCCTTGCTGATGGTTTGGGCGACCTTGCCGGGCCTTAGCAGAACTGGCCCACCGTCGGGGGCGCCCGAGAAGTCCTTGTCCCCTCGTCTTGGGAACTCCCACAAGTGCTCTTCCTCTGAAGAGGAAGTTTCCCCACCACCTTTGGGGCCCTCAACTACTCGCTTTCCTTTGCCCTTTATTGCTACAGTGTCGGGCATCCTCTTCCTCTTACGAGAAGGTCTACTGGAACTGGGCACGGTCTCGTTTATAGCTAAGGGGGACCGCTCCTGGTTAGCATTGATAGGGTCGGACACCCTCGATTCCGCCGGAGGAGGTGGTGGCCTCACCATCATTCTGTTCTCAGAGTTGGCCGCACGGTTTTCTTCTCGGCCCCGAGGGGGTTGCACGTTCGAGGATGAGCCCGAACCACGAGCGTCGCCCCTACTACCGCGGTTTCGGGGGCGTTGTTGCTCCCCCTGTTGGGTTTGGTTTCTGTTGGCATGAGCAAAACGAGCAGCGTGCCTAATTCCTCCTGCCATTGCTAAGATACTTGCTCCTACAAGGAAAACGAGTACTAAGAGTTAAAAATCCGTAAACAAATTAGTCATGGTGCAAGGCGGTAAAAAGGAAAAAGCAGTTAGTGTCCCTATCTAAGAGTCAGTGCCCTAGGAATCTAACCATCTCTCTTCATGTCACGAGCTGGGGGATTGTCAACATAGTAAGGGTCGTAAGAAAGACCACACAAAAACATGAGCTCTGCGTCATCTATCCAATCTTTTGCTTCAATAAGGTGACCCTGGTCCCTTAGAGCCTCAGCCAAGCTCTTGGCCCAATCCTTGGGAAGGGAAGATTCCAGGCGACTCTTTGAGACCGAGCCCCAACTTGTAGGCACCCCAAAGCCTTCTTCCGCAGGAGCCTTGACAAAGATGAATTTTTCCTTCCAGTTGGGACCGTAGGTGCTGGAGGGAGAGTTGATTAGCTTCGTGTGAGCCTTCGCTTGAATATAATAGAAGCCCACCTCAGGAGATGAGCGTGATGAAGAAACTACTTGGAAGAGTGCGTGAAAGTTCCGCACGAAGGGCTCGTAACCGACGCTTTTCATCAGAATTACGAAGCTTGTTAATAAGGCTAGGCCGTTGGGCACAATTTGGGAAGGACAGAGGTGCAGGTCATTCAGTAAACGGGCCATTGGGGCCGAAATGGGGAACCTCAAACCCCCAGAGCTGACAGCATCCACATAAACGGCCATCTCACCAGGAGGAGGATGATTGGCGCGCTCGTGCTCAACGGGGACTCTCCATATAAAGCGCTCGTCCCTGAAGATAGGTGCCAGCATTGTTTTCACCCCCCTAGAGTAACCGTGCTAGGAGTTTCGTCCGGGGTGCGCTCGGTTGCCTGGTAGCCTGAGTCTTCTCCCTCCTTGGACCCTCTGGATTTCTTGGTTTTTCTGGGCTTTTGGGGTTTTTTGGCCTTTCCTTTATCGCGGACCCTTTCGGAGGGCCCCGCTGCCTCTTCCACCACCGGCGCAGGAGCGGCCCTTGCCACCGTCACAGCATAGCGGTGAGGATGGGTGGCACTCTCAGTTATTGGAAGAGTCCCCCCCTGTCTCTTTGCCTCCATTACCAAGTTCATCTCTTTGAAAATAGGTTCAACCCCTTCTGGGTCCCTTACATCTATGACAGTCATGGCCCCTGCCAACCCTTCATCCCTGGAAGAATCCGAAGGAGATGAATTTTGGGTAGCCATCTCCCCGACTTCACGGGCAGATTCTTCAACGTGTTGATCGGCCATGGTAATGGGGAGATTGGGGAAGGTTATAGAAAACCTGGAAGATGGGATTTTTCTAAAAGAAAAGAACAAGGATTCTTGGAGAAATCAAGCTTGGGAAGTTACTCAATCCTAATGATGATCCTAAAATTAATGAAGTTAGAAAGTTTCACAGGATGTTACCTTGAGATTTCTGGGAAAAACTTGGAGGAAAGAAGGAATGCTCTGGAACTGGTATGCAAAGAGTTTTTCTGCAAAGGAATGCTCAGGAGATAAGTTCGCGTAAAAGATGGGGTGGTTTCAGAATCCCTTATTTATAGGGATGGGAGTTGGTACGTTTATGACAAGAAATTCAAAATAGGTAATCATTTCCCGCCTAGGAAACAGTTCACTTTATGGAAACGTCGCGCATTTCCCAAGTCTCACGCGTCCCACGCGCATCAGCATTTAATGCTTATACGTTCCAAAGGGTCAGAAAAGAGGACAGCATTTAATGCTTGGGTATATCAATCGATCAGATGAAAGGACCGCCTTAATGGCGCTGTCAGAAAGGATATTGCTCAACACGCTAAAGACCCTCCCGAAGCATCACGCTCGGAGGATCGAACATGATGAATTCTGCAGCCCTTATTACAAAGGACTACAGAATTGGGGGGCAAAATGATGGGGTCAAAACACGCTCATCCACTTTCTCGGCACGTGGCGCCTTGGGATGATGACACTTGCCTCTCCAAGATTGCATCAGACGTATACGAGCACTGACATCCCGCAAGGACACGTGTCAGCTCTGTTGTGGATACGTGTGCATCAACAATATTGCTCTTACCGCTCTTCCACAAGCATCGTTGATACAGCATGAGTAGTACCTCAATCAATCTAAGTAAGTCTACTACGAGCGCTACACTCCCTCGGAGAGGCTCCCGCTTCAATCTCTTACGACAAGCTCCAGCCCTCATCCCCTAGCGGATATCTCGGCCTCCAAGGCTCCTGGTTGTCATGAGCGCGCTCTTAAGCCCTCGTTACCAACCTCTCAAACGTCTCTCTGACACATCGTACATGCCCGCGCACCTGCCACTGTTGCCAACACTAACTTCCAGCAGCTTTTGTAGAAGATTCCTCCTAGGTTTCTCTTTCACAGTGCCACGTGTTAGGGCAACATTCTGCCAGGACCACATGCGGCAAATGACCAAAGGGTCCCTGACCCTCAACTATAAATAGGAGTCTTCATCTCCTTCACGGTAAGCGATCTCCATTACTGCAACTCCTCCTTAGCTTACATTTCCTCTTTCAGATCATCGTCTGACTTGAGCGTCGGAGAGCCAAACTGGGAATCACCCCCAGTTCCCCCAGCTTGGCCTTCTGACTTTTCTTGTGTTTGTCCTAGCAGGTAGAACCCCCCTCTTTTCCGAGGTACCTTCCGGCGGTTTCCCCACTCAAATAAATTCTAAAGTGATTGGATTCTAACCCTCATATTTGGAACCTATCAATATTGAGTTTGTGTTTTTTTTTTTTTTAGCCTATTAGTCATTGGGCTAAATATATATATAAATATAATATTTTATTTTTTTATCCCAATTATTATTATTTTATATTTTTTTATCTCAATTATTATTAATTTACTATATTGACCCTCACTAGTATTAATTTTAATTTTGTTGAGGGGGATCAATAATAAAAAAATACGAAAAAATTACATACACAATACACAAATATATATATATATATATATATATATATATATATATATATACACACACATTACAAAAATATATATATATATATATTTTGAGGGGGGTCAATTGTACCCCCTCAAATGAAAGTGGCTCCGCCACTGGATCCATTTAATATTTGATTCGTATATATATCCGTTAGATATAATTTGTATCCGATCACATATATATCTATATATTTTTTTATATTTTGATGAAACATATATTAATTTATGCATTATATAATTATTTGAGAATTATAAAAAAAATAATAACAATAAACATATATCATATCATTTATAATAATAAACTTCATTTAATAATAGTGAACATGTATTATAAATTATATATTATCCTTATGAGTTAATGTTTGTATAAATTTAATAGATTTATAGTTAGTTATATTAATATTTAATTGTATTGTGAAATTTTAATTTATTATTTTTATTAGAAAATATATGTAAACGTGTAAACAGATTCGAATCTCACTTGGGTGGTTAATGAGTTTATTCTTCAGGGTAAAGTCTCAGGTTCGGATCCCAGTTGGTTGTGCATGTGTTAAAAAAATAAAAAAACAAGTAAACGGATTCGGATTCAGATTCGAATATAAGATTCAGATCATTCACTAATTGGATATCCTCACAAATACGGATAATCTGATATTCGGATAATATCCATCAGCTTCGGATATGAATAGTATTTTTATTGTCCGTCAGATAACAAATACGGATTCAAATAACGAATATACTAAAGGGATTCAAATTCGAATATTACACATCCTCTCTGTTTATTATCCATTTACAACCCTAATTATGATAAACAAATAGTAAACTTATGAGATTCTGAAGAATTGTTAATAATGTAATCTTGGAAATAAGGTAGGTATACTTTGGTGGAATCTACTTTAGAGAAAGGCGTGGAATATTCGCAATAAACTAATACATTACACCTAATTTTTTAATTAATTAAAATTTTTATTATTTTAATTCGGATTCAAATTTTATCTGATCAATTTGTTCTGAATTATGAATATTTACAAATTATTTGGTTCATATGTTATCCTAGATTAGCCAACGGGATAGTCCAAATAATTTTTTAATAGACAATGACCCAAATTCAAATTCCACGAAATAAACTGTGATATCCTACATTAAGATTAGTTAGGAGCATGGTCCAGCCCATGCAAGCTCACATTATATCTTCATATGACTCTATGCATATAGGTTGGCCCATGGTCTTGGGCCCATTAAACTTTAATAGTTACAGACCCAATTAAAAGGGTAATTCGTAATATAGGTTTGCTTGAATACTACATTAGATACAAAGTTACGGACCCATTTGGGATTATGTAAACTTAATCAAAGATCTTATATTTGAATTTATAAGTTTGCAACTATTAGAGTCTTTACTTTTGCTTCTATTGGCAGTTATATACGATTATCTATCATTAGTTCTCGTTTACATATCATGTGTTTTGGACTTGTTTACATATTGTTGATAAGCTCAAGCCCGTAGGTTGTGCAAGATTTTGGAGAGGATTTATCACATGTATTTTTGGCTTGTGATAAAAGATATAATTTAATTTGGGTGTGTCTAAAGATAACTTTGTCCATAACTTTTGAAAATTTGCAAATATTATCACCAAGTAAAATATAGTCTACACCCTCTCAATAACAGAATGAAGAAAAAACCCTTCGTTGAGAAGGGTACAGACTCCACCTAAATGTTTTCTCAATTTTATAAATCTTTTTATTTCTTGTCCGATTAACTTATTTGTTTTTAGTGGTGCCCTAGGTTTTCTATATTTTACTTTCAAAATTTTGGGGGAAAAAAAATAAAACATAGATAAAAAAAAATGGGGTTGCAAATTTCTTACCTTGGCATTTGAAATATCCCAGCCGCAGAATGTGAATTTTTTTATAATACTTCACTCCAACATCGGACGAAATTGGTAGGAACCAATTTGATTTTGATGAGAAAAAGTTTTAATGTTAAGAAATACGCGAGGGTGGGATACAACGAATGAAAAGGAGAGATGTTTGTATAGATTTTTTGGAAAGAGTAAGACAAATTTGCGCCAACTCTCACTAAGATTCTGCTCGTGAGCGCAATGGTATAAGCTTGTCTGACTGTGAGACCGACTAGTCGAACAGAGACGAAAGTCGTGGAAATATAAGGGTAATTTGGTAACTTACAACAACCCTCCATTATTTTTCATATAAAAGTAAACAAACAAAATAATAGACATTCAGAAAACATATTAAACATCTATAATATATGGTAAGTAAACCAACAAAAATATATTTAAAACATAAATATTATCCACCATTATACAAAATCCTCCCTGACATAAGTAAACTCTCCTTCATTCCACCTTACTTTGTAAAGAAGTTCCAGAGATCACAGTGAGAATTGATTTAGAAACGATTTTCCTTTAACTTTTCTCAGGAGAACAAGATTATTTACACTATAAGAAAAACAAAAATGTGTGTGTAGAACTGCGGATGCTCTATCTCACAAAGAACATATGGTGCGGGGTACAATGTTGTTTAATACGCCTGACAAGAATATTGAGATCCTTCTTGACGAGAATATTTTTTTTATAATTAGCTAGTGGGTAATTTTTGCAAAATAAAAAGATAAAAATTAGTAAGGAAAACTTAGATAACTCAGTTCCCATATTGCAATATGATATTATATGCTTTCGGATTCGCTCAAAGCCTTTCAATGGGCCCAAGTTTTCCATTCTTCCAAGTGCTCCCGTGAAAGGAACTCGGATGGAGTAAGTGGGGAAGAGCGAGGGTATCTTTTTACTGGTGTAGAACCATCCCCCTCTACCTTTATCTTATTGGTCTAGGGTTCCCTCTTCTTTTTGAGCCCTTCGTAGCCTGCCTATCTATTCTTCGAGTTCAGTTCCTTCTGCAGCCTTTTTGAGCTGCATGTCTATATCTGATCAGGCAAACCTCGATGCTTATTCCCCATCCTATAGCCCTTTTCTGGACCATTTGTACATGTGATCTACTCCCTTTAGTTCGCTAACGCTCACCCTGATCTACGACCAGCCTCCTTGCCTCACCCTGAGATGAGAGGGAAGATCGATTTGACTCGATCTAGACTTGATCTTTAATCCTACACCGGTATTTGATGCGATGGAGAAGTTTTTCTTTTTCTTTTTCTTTTTCTTTTATTTTCATTTTTTTTTTGTCACACTCTCTCTCTTCCTCTGATGTTATTCTTTTTGGTATATTTTTTTACATGTTTTTTCTATTGTTTTTTGGTCCAAACTTTTTCTTTTTATTTAATACTGCAATTTATAAGTTTCATAATATATATTTCAATAAAAATTTTAAACTTTTATGTTATTTTTTTTTACTTAAGTATATAATTCAATTATATTTATATTTAAGATGAGGGTGACTTATTAACACATAAAAGAAATGAAATTAAAGAGTAAATTAATTACATCTAACTCCAATTTAGGTGGAGTAATTATAAGTAATATTTTATATTTAAATATAATTAAAGTTATCCCTTATTCAAAAAATCTTAATTACGCATAAGCCCACAAATAATGCATTAATTATATATAAATCCCATACCAATATATTAATTACGTATAAAATAGGATATGTTTGAAAGGTAATGTAATTCAATTTTTTTAAAAGAAATAAAAGTGTAATTATATTTAAAAGTGTGATACTATTTGTAATTTATTTTATTATTATTATTAAATTGTTTGTTTTCCTATGTTTGATAAATTTATATATATATTTGTTTTATTGTGTTTTTACAGACTCATAGTGATGCCAAGGGATTAAGGAATAAGCAGTTCCCATATTATTATGAACTTCAACATTTATTTGGAAATAGAAGTACAAGGAAGAGGATTAATGATGAGTTTGATGGTGATAAAACACTTGATGATGATGAGGATGAGGATGCAGGGGAGGAGGAAAATGAGAACAATGTCATTATGATGGTAGATGATTCTTTTGAAGAAGATGATAGAGGAAATCACGAGGCATTCGACAATGCTGACATCTCGATTGAGCATTATAAAAATAGAAAAACAAAGAGGGCTGCATCAAATTGTACCATATTGCCTGATCACGAGGAGGCCAATGATCAGTCTGAGGATTCAACTAGGACGTTTAGATCAAACGGCGAGAATCTTTTGACAGATGCCATTATTCGAACAGAAACACAGCAACCTCGTGCTTCAACTGTTAAAAACAGTGGATCATGTGAAATCGGGGAGTTGGGAAAGATATTTGGTACCTTTCTTGAAAAATATCAAGAGCATCTTTCTGTTTTGACTGAATTAATTGGTAAGGAAACTGCTGCAGAGAAGATAGCTGGTGAAAAAAGAGCAAAATTAAATGAAGAATTGAAAAAGTTGCCTAATCTTAATTTACAGGCCCGTCTTAGAGCGACATCTTTGTTAGTAACTGATCGCACAAAAGTTGATCTCTTTTACAGTCTCTCCGAAGAGGAAAGAAGTGAGTGGGTATCAGTGTTGCTCTCTGGACTTATATGACTGCATGGGAATTTTGTATATAATATATTTTATTTTGCACGTTCGATTTCGTAATATGCTTTTCGGTTCTACTTTATTATCTAGTAGAGTAATTGGGACCTATTTTTTTGTGATGATCTTAAATCTTGATTAGAGATAATTGATAAAAGGGATGAAAACATTTTACACTTTACCTCCTAAACTTTCATTTGATGTTGATTGTCACCTAAAGCTTGCATTTTGTTGCAATTTAATTCCTGACCCACTTTTCCCGCGGAAACTGTGGCCAAATATTGTCTACGTATATGACTTCATTGGCCCTTTTTGCCGGAAAAGTGGGGTTAAGAGGTAAATTGCAACAAGCTGTTGCCAAATTTTTAAAAAAGAGTGAATAATTTGGATGGTAAATTGTTTATATCCCCGAATAGAATAATTATATTTTTCAAGAAATAGTTCAACTGAGTAAATCAGAATTATCAGATTGGATTATGTGCTTATATCATATAACATTCCTCTGCCCTTTGTGAGGTTTGGAGAAGCAGCTTTTGTGTACCATGAGCATGATGCATTACATAACATTTCTTGTTCTCAGAAAGATGATACAGATACATAAAAGTATATTATTGTTCATGTAGTCCTTGCTGCTATAGCATTTACCTTATTCAATCTATAGATGCTTTCAAATTTTGTTGGAAGAGATTGTTATGGACAAGCGGAATCTCTCTCTCTCTCTCTATATATATATTTATATATATAAATATATATATATAGATGAAGTTTTAATGAAGTGATGACTTTCTCAGTCTTTGACGCCTTTAGCACGCCAGGCGGGAGCAGAAGAACCTCCTCCCTTGGTCTGCGCATAATGGTACTGAAGTTGATCCCCTTCGTCGGCCCCATATTCGATGACATCATCCGCCATGGGCGCCGTGTATTGGTAAGCATTGACCTGCTTCCCATGGCCTGGATATTTGTTTCTGCTGTTGTTCCAGTTGTCATACTACTGATCTTCATGATGCTGCATTTGCTGTTGGTGATAGTTATGCCTCGGCGGCGGTGGGCCCCACTGTTCTGGCTTCATCTGCATAGGCATCTGCTTCTGTGGTGGTGGAGCCCACTGCTCAGGCCTCATCTGCCTTGGCATTTGCTTTTGTGGCGATGGTGGTGGGATCCACTGCTGACCGGACTTCATCGGCATGCTTGAGCCGCCGTTGTTGTTGTAGTACTCATAGTCGTTCCCTCTGATCCTTTCTTGTGGTGGTGGGACCCACTGGTTGGGTTTCATCTGCATGCTCGGGTTGTTGTAGTACTGATAGTTGCCCCCCTTGATCGTCTCTTCAGGTTGTGGGACCCATTGCTGATTAGGCATCATTTGCATCTGGTTGTTGTTGTTGTTGTTGTAGTACTGGTAATCATCGTCGGGCTGTGGGACCCATGGATCGGCTTTCATCCGCATAGGTGAGCCATTGCCGTACTGATAGTTCCCCGGCTTCGGTGGTGGTGGGGCCCACTGGTCGGACGTCACCATTTGCATGCCGGGCGGTTTGTTGTAGTTGTTCGGGGGTTGGACCCACTGCTGTTCGGGTCTAACCTTCATGGCCAAGTTGTTGTAGTCGTCCCGCTTGTTTGGAGGAGGAATCCACTCATCATCGTTGGGTTTCATCTGCATGCTCTGCTGGTGATATGCGTTGCTGTTGTTGTATTGATAATCACTGTCGTCCTCATTTCCGTAGCCGTTCGGTGTCAAACCCATCTCCTTTCTTGAAGGTTTTGTTTTCTTTCTTAGTGCTAATTTTGCAGTTGATTGAAGTTGAAGATGGCTAGTTATATAGTATGAAAGGAATATAGACCACTGCTGGAATGTGAAGTCTTATCATGTCAAAGTTTGAAAGGCATCAATGCTTTCATGGCGTGTGCATGGTTCTAAGTGGAAATATTGACCCAATATTTATTCTCCAACTTGAGTGGGTGAGGAATTTGTTTTTCTTGGCTTGCTTTGGTACCATACCTTGAGGATCTTAGCACAAAATCAACTTTTTCTAAGTGAATATGACTTCTACCCCATGTTGCACAGATAAGGCGACATGGATATGGGGACAAGATTTTTTTTGTGAATTTTTCACTTAAAAAGTATTGTACACGGTGTCCAACACGACACGGTATAATACGAAAAAATGATACTTTTTGAAGTGTCGGTGCATTAAAGCCTTTGCCCCTATCTCAATTGGGAAAATATATGAACTTTTATTTACAAATATTGACATGACATAACACGTAATGATGACGTCTATCAGCGAAGTTCGCTCGGAAACGAAAGGATGAGGTTCGAGCCGTTCGAACTATCATATGGTCAGGGAGGCTCAACCCCTCCGATTAAGGCTCCGACTACTCAATACATGGGTCATTTGCGGTGTATCTAATATTGCTCACTTCACGTGTATATCTAAATATAAAAGTGAGTTATTCGATCGTAGTATGATCATGTAGTAAAGTAAAATGACGATATCATCATATATGACCTAACGATTTGTAATGCAGTTGGGTATGGAGTAGAGTCGGGTCGGCTCACTAGAGGGGCATAGTGTAATAAGAAGATTTTAGAGATGCTAAAGTAATGCCTAAAATTACTTGAGTGCTTTTTTTTTTTCTTTGTAATTTTTTCCTATGCCCTTTTATTTAATTAATACTAGCACTTCCACAATAACCATATCAATTCACAACGTTTTATGTATGTCTATCTAGATAAACATTTAAATATCAATAAAGTTAATATTCTTGAATGCGTGGTGGATTTTCATTTCTATGGTTGGTTATTTATGATGCACGGATACGATTACGATAATATTGATATAACAATATAGATTCTTTTTTAAAATTTTCATGTGCGAAATATTAGACATAATATTCAATATGAATCCGACATGACATGATACGACAAAATAATATTTTTAAAAATGTTCCTTATATTAATGTTACTTATTGTCTTTCATCCTCACCACTTTCTCTTATATTCCAAGATACCTTTCAATGGGTTTTCACTGTTATTCAAGGATATCCGATATATCATGGTTAGGAATTTACTTGAAAAGTCAAAAAAATAAAAATTAAGTATTCAATTTAACAAATAATTATTTATTTAGTCTAATGAATATATATCTATATAATAAAGCAAAAGAATTGATTGAGGGGTGTCATAAAAGGCAAAAATGGAAAGTTGGTCCTGCAAGTTAGTAATTTTAGCAATTTTGTCATGTTGGTTTCAAAATTTGCAATTAAGTTCTATAAGTTTGTAATTTTGATAATTTTGGTCCTGTCCATTTTGAAATTTGCAATTAAGTCCCGTAAATTCTAACATTTTGTAATTTATTTTCAATTTTCACAGGAAAATTTATTAGTTGTCGGAATTGGTCACATGACTCATTTCTTTACTGACTTGGCGGGATGAAATGACGAAAATATTTGACTTGTATAAAAAAATTATTATACATGTGGCTTATCTAATAAAAAAAATTTTTAATAGAGAAACATAATTATATTTAAACGAAAATATCGTGTCGTCCAGCGAAGCCTATAAGAAAGTGATTCGCTTAGATAACTGACTTTTTTTCAATAGAAAAGAATAGCCAAACCACCCCAACTAACTGGCAAATATCGAAGATCTTATCGGTTACAAACCAAAAAAGGACGACTATGGTCCCACGAAAATCTTTACGTACTTGTTCTACTTCAGGACAAGTGAGATCTTTTGGTTTGCGTGCATGGAAGCAGCTCAAACAAAGAAGAGTCTGTGTCAATTTGAATTCAGGCATGTCTCGTGCTGTGTGAATTCGGACATAAATTACAAAATTTTAGAACTTACAAGATTTAATTGTAAATTTCAAAACGGACATGACCAAAATTGCCAAAATTACAAATTTACATAACTTAATTATAAATTTTGAAATGTGATATGGCATAAAATGACCGAGCCACGCGGCATTCCCTAAGAGGAGCCACGTGATCACTTTGCCACCTCAAGCATTTCGGGATCCCGACCCGCCTTAGGGGTCATGGGAGATCGGGCCGGATGGGATCGAACCCGACCCGTACGTGCTCAGGGATTGAAATCGATCCCCATATGCGAAGGGGATCGAACTCGATCCCTACCCGCCGATGGGATCAACTTCGATCCCTATCCGCCAACGGGACTGCCCAGGCCGGCCACCTTACGGGATCGAACTCGATCCCTACCCGCAAAGGGATCGAACTCGATCCCCTCCACCAATGGGATCGACTCGATCCCTTTCCACCTAAGGGGACGCATGGTTCCCACGCTGAGGCGCGAGCCCGTCAACAGGTTTGGGATTGAGGTTGATCCGAATGGGCTTAGTACCATTGTGAGCTCCTCAGGCGGAAAGGGATCAAACTTGATCCCCTCCACCAATGGGATCGACTCGATCCCTTTCCGCCTAAAGAGCTCACAATGGTACTAAGCCCATTCGGATAAACCTTAATCCCAAACCTGTTGACGGGCTCGCGCCTCAGCGTGGGAACCATGCGTCCCTCAGGCCAAGCGTCCTAGTCCAGTGCCGGGCACGGGATCGAAATCGATCCCATCAACAGCTTCCTCATTTCGGACACGCTTTATCACGATACGCTTGATTCGGCCTCACCGGTCGAGATCTTACGTCACCAAGCATCAAGATGCCATAAAGCATCTTCGTCGGGACACGCGTAGCTCCCTTATTCGCTGCAACTAGACGCGCTACAGTGCATTAAATGCCCACAGTACGTGTCTACGCCGAAAGGGGAAACCAAGTACACTCGACCCCAAGTTATCTGCTCAGGCGTCCACCAATGGACCGATCGAATGCAGAGCAATTAATGCATAGTCGTGGTACACGCACTACTGTGTTAATTGCTCTTGACTATAAATACCCATGCCTTGAACAGTGTTTGGTAAGCAATTACGAGCATTTATTTCGCTTCTCTAGCATTTATTTCTCTCTCTAAGAGTCTCCAACTGACTTGAGCGTCAGTGTGCCAAACTTGGGTCCCACCCCAGGTCCCCAATTTGGCTTTGAGCTCACGTTCGTTTAAGTGTTTTCAGATCGACTAAAGAGACCACCTTACAAATTCTTAACTGATTGACCCGAGATTGCCATCTGGACCTCCAACTTAGCTGAACCATTTTCGAGCCGGATCAGTTTAGTGCCGTCTGTAGGAAACTACATCTCTCTCTTTACCCCGATCTTGAGAAAAACACTTTCCCTCTTCTTGCAATCATGGTGAACATACGGAAGACCCGACAGGAGGAGGACTTGGAGGAAGTCACCAAAGGCAGGCACGACACCAATGCGCTGCTTGGTCATCCCCCCATTGCTCCCCCCGTAGTCGGGATCGCTGGCCCCAGCGCCAGTGTGATCTTGCCTCAAACAGAGGCTGCTCCAAGGGTCACCATTACACAGGCTGACCTTGATGCCTTTCTTCACCAATGGCGGGTCGAGATCGAGCAGGCCCAAGTCGAGGGCCGAGAGCCAAGAGGCCCCGAATTGCCAAGCCCCGCAGCTATCCCCAGCCCAGTGATAGCCAGCGCTATAGGACCCACGGTCCCCTACTACCTCCAGCCACTCAACGGCGGACCCGTTCAGGTCATCTGGGGTATTTCCCCCCCTCCCCCTCCCCCCCAGATGGGCGCGGGCCAGGTACCGGTCCAAGGGTTCGCACCTCCTCCTCCACCCGTGGGAGGAAGCAAACAGGTCCCGTTGGAGGGCCATGGGGATTCGGATCATCCCAACCGCGCGAATCGCGGCAAACAAGCGGTCGATGATGACCACCAGGAGTACGATGACTTGCGGACCCGGATACCCGCTCGATCCGCCCACGATAAGGCTGCTAGAATCGTCGCCGCCCGTCAGGAGAACGAACCGGATCGATATGTTGACCCGCCACGGAGGTGGGTGCAAGACCGCCTGGGGGATCGAGGATCTGTGATCTCCCAGAGGCAGGTCGATTTGCGTGCGGGGTTGAACCGCAGACCCCTGCACTATCGATCCGATCGAGAGGAAGCCTCCCCATTTTCTGAAGATATTCTCCGCTACACCTGCGACGGAGATCGAATCCCCACGGGGTTACCTCACTATAACGGGACGACCGATCCCGAAAAACATGTGACTTTTTTTGAAAACAGAATGTTGCTGCACCCCCACCCTCAGCAGATATGGGCCAAGATATTCGTTACCACTTTGACGGGCCCGGCGCAGGACTGGTTCATCCGCCTGCCACCTCGATGCATCCGAACCTATAATCACTTTGTAGATCGGTTTCTAGCGCACTTCTCCTCTATGGCAGGGGAGAAACTACCTCCTTCTTACCTCAACAACCTCCGCCAGGAGAAGGGGGAATCCCTTCGAGACTTCTTTACCCGATTCTCAAGGGAAGTGGTTTGGGTCGAGGACCCGACGATGGACACTTTGCTTCCGGTCGTCCATCGGGCGCTACGCAACCGCCTGTGGGCGGATGAGATAGTCAGGGCCGGCCCTCCGAAACCTGACCGAAATTCAGGACCTCGCCTACGGCTTCTTGCGGGTAGAGGAAATGGCGTTAGCTCATGGGCCTGCTCCTTTGCCCACTCCAGAGAGTAATCATTTCGGGTCGAGTTCGACCCCCACCCGGAAGGGGTTCGAGCCCAAAAAATCGAAGGGCAAAATCGATCCGCCGGCCCAGGTCGATCGGAGAAACTATATTCCCCTCAATGCAACCGTCCAACAGATCTTCACGGTCATGGACAAAAAGCTCCTGAACAAGCCCAAAACCATCAGAGAATGCCCCAAAGCCCAAAAGTCAGGAAAGTTTTGCGGGTATCACCAGCAATGGGGCCATACCACTGAAGAATGCAACGCCCTTCGGGACGAGATCGAGAGACTCATCCGAGGAGGGCATCTAAAGGATTTCGTTCGCAAGATAGACCACTACTCCGAGAAGGCCGGTCGAAGCCAGGACCCACCTTGGGATCGATCTCGATCTCGATCCCCGTCCAGGAGATCCGGGAAGCAGCCCCTTGAGAGGACTGAGGACAACCCCCCAACCAATGACACAATCTACATGATCGTCGGGGGGCACGAGGGTGGTGACTCCAACGCAGAAAGGAAGAAGAATATCCGGAAGGCGGCTCAAGAATACAACGGACCCCGCGAGGAGGTCCTCCAGATCGAGCACAGCAAAGAGTGGGAGAGGCAAGAGGTTAGCTTTAGTGAAAATGACAGCCGCTCGGGCCCACATCGGGAGGGTGAAACGCCTAGTTGTCCAATGGTGGTGACCTTGGGAGTGGCTAATTACAATGTAACCAAATGCCTTGTTGACAATGGAAGTAGCACGAACATTATCCTTTACTCTACGCTTGTAAAAATGAAATTGCATAACTTGAAACTGGATCCGATCCGAACGCCCTTGTCTGGCTTCGGAGGATCCCAGGTTGTCCCGCTTGGGCGCATCAAACTACTCACTTCGATGGGAACATCGCCTCAACGAGTTACCCAAGAGGTCGAGTACGTTGTGGTAAACATGCCCCTCGCTTACAACATGATTTTTGGTCGACCCGGCCTCATTCAATTCAGAGCCATAATCTCCACCTACCACCAGAAGCTAAAAATGCCAACCCCTAGTGGGGTCGGAGAAGTGGAGTGCGACGTCCCGTGTCATGGTACAGAAAGACCAGTGGACAATATGCGTGAAAATAGAAGGTGACACGCCCGTGTCACCCTTACAAAGCAAACCGTGACACCCCCGTGTCATGGTACAGAAAGACCAGGCCATCATGCACCCCCCGTGTCACGCTGAAAGAGGAAAATGTGACACGCCCGTGTCACGTACGCAGAAAAACAGGGCATAGCAGCAACAACAACGATCCAACAACAACAACCAACAAAATGATCCATACTCAAGTCCAAACGCATATATTTCATGTAATAAACATACTAGCTTACATATAGATCATCAACAACTCATAAAAACACATATTTCCACATTAGATCATCAAAGATTCATCAAATGAAACCCATTTCATCATTCATGCTCAAAGTTCAATATCAACAAGTTGAATGCATATAACTTAAGCTCAAAGTTCCTAAACATATATCCAACAACAAATACACATAATAACCAATATATATCCAAGCCCTATCTATCACATAAATCCAAGAAATTCATCAAAGTTCCAAAAATACCTCAAATGAAAGAAATGGAAGATGAGAAGATGATATGATGTTGATGATGCTTCTATGATCCCAAATCCCACAAAAACTAACTTGAATGGATGAAATCTCCCACTACAAGAAAACAGGCGAATTCCGAGGGAAATCATTCCCTCGGAAAAAACCTCCTCGGAATTGGTTCCGAGGGAAAATTTTCTTCCGAGGGAAAATCTCAATATTTATTTTCCGAGGGAATTCCCTCGGAATTCATTCGCCAATGCTATTCCCTCGGAATGTATACTATTTTCCGAGGGAATTCCGAGGGATATTTCCCTCGGAATGTTGCCATGAAAATATGAAAATTTATTTTCCGAGGGAATTCCGAGGGATTTTTCTCTCGGAATCTTATATCTCATTTTATTAAATTTTGTTTTTCCGAGGGAACTCCCTCGGAATTCCCTCGGAATCTATAAAAAAATTATATCATATATTTTTATTTTAAATAAATATTGTACCTATCATGAGATATTCAACAAATGTGAAATATAAATATATATCAAATGACAAAGCTAAAAATATAAATATAATTAAATACATAAAACCCAAAATCGTTTGTTCTTACATCAACCCAAAATGTCTACTAAAATAACAATGTAGTAAAACAAATTGTCTACTGAAATAGACAAATACAGAAATAAACAAATTGAATTCCTAATAGATTCCATCATATTCAATGGATCAGCATCAGGAGTTCAGCATTTGGTGTCTGTGGCATTGGCTATAACAGAGAATCCAGTTCTGAGGCCGCAACTGTTTCAATATTTATGATGAAGTTCTGGAAAAAGGAAAAGAATCATGCCTATCAGAGGAGTCTTCACGTACTGGAGCCATAGAGGATTGCCTTGAATGTACTCCTGCACGAATTATCACCAAGAAATTGAAACAACAGTTGAAAATGAGGGAAACAAATTGAGAGCACTCTCTTTGCCATACGAATGAGTTCAGTTCAACACATTTAACTCCATTTTTTTGTGTTAAATACTTAAGTTAAAAGTACCAGCTATCAACATTGAACATACAAGCCTATCTGTACTAATTAAGAATCCCAAAACCATCAACAATCTGCCCCATGAAAATTTCTGGTTTTCTCCTAGTTTTCTGTCCATTGAAAACTATTAGGATAAAGATTCTAACATCCATCTCCATGTACAACATCATTTTCTCCCCAATCTTAATCCACTTATAACAGAGTATGTGAAGTAAATACATACTATCAAACTGATTCAAATAAGAATCATAAAATGTTTTCAGACAACCAAAACAAACAGATTCAAGATATGCACCAGAACTGCAATCAAGCTTGATCACACTACCATAACAAGCATCTGGCCCAAAATACATCACCTCATTTGAAAATTTTTGCCCAGTTGTGTAAGAATCTCTCCCAAGCAATTGAAAAAGAAATGTAATGAACTATTTTCCTAACCATCAGCAACCTCTAAACGAAAGGTTAAAAGAGTCGAATAGAAGACAAATGAAGAAATGTCTGAAATTCTTGAAATGAATCAAATGGTATATAATACAGATGCATTGTCCTGAAGTTGGCAGGTGAAAATACTCCAATCTAGCCATCAATACATGGGAGTGAGCTGCTATATCCTAAAGTAATCCATTCTTTGCTTTTCTCCCCCTGAAAAGGTAATAGAAGTGTAAGTAACGACCGTCAGTTCAGGACATCAAACTATGTTTCTGTTAAAATTAAATAATTTCATAGTCATACAAGTTTGTAACTTACATTGACTCCAAGAACTGAGGGAGATGCTTTAATACAGACCTTGTTATCTAAAGCAATGACGGTGGTGCAGGCTGACTGATAATGTACTATTCCAGAGGACAAATAATGGCTCATTTCTTGATCCAACAAACACTCTGCCTCAATAATTTGCTGCCCAGTTGAACGAAATAAAACATCAATCATTATTATGATTTTGTACTAACTCCTATCCTATTTGCAGCTCAAGAAACGGCCAAATCATGATTAACTGAAGAAACCTCCATTTCTTGTTTACAGTAGAGTCACAAACACTAACTTATGTATACCAAACATACAAGTATAATATTACACAAACAATGTCACCTTCAAGATCCTTCCTATTTACTTGGACTAACTAATCTTATTAATGTCTTTCTCCCCGCCCTTTTATTCTATTTCTAGCGTATGTAGTGTACAGACTCTTTTACCTTGCAATTCGGGCACCGGCTTCCACAGGCGACACATATCCCTTCATTATACAACTTTCGAATAAGAGTAATAAACAACAATTAAAACCAAAATTCTAAATCAAAACCAACAAACAACCGCTACATTTAAATTCATATCTGGCCGAAATAAAATTAGGGCTCTGAAGCGATTGTGAGTGTTTAACGTAAGTTGAGCTTAATGACATCCGCAAAAATGGGTTAAATTCTAAATAGAAAAAGATTGATAGAGCTCGCCTCATGAATTTTAGATTGATTTAGACCACATATAGTAACAAGTAACATGTCAAACCTACTCAACCCAACAACATTATAACAGTTTGCAACCATTACAATTCTAAACCTCAAAGGACAAGTTGCTACAAACAACATAACCATACACATCATCAATCACCACCATCTGCCAATAAATGAGAATGAAGATCTTCAAGGGGAAAACTGGTTTGATGAAAGAAATTTGATATGATAATGCAATCACAACTCATTTGGAACAAATTTCACATGATTAGGAAAATACAATCAAGAAAACCAGACATAGAATTGAATGTATCGATCAAAGTGAAAAAATTTAAAATTCACAATAAAAGATGAGACTTGCTAAAAGTTTAAATTCCTCATTATTCAAGTTATTTTTCCTATTAAAGATAAATCTTCTCAAGAGGGGAAAGAATTCACATATCACGTGAACTCAATAATCATAAAACAACTAGCATCCAATCCAGCAGCGAATAAACCAATTACAATAAACAAATCACTAAATTAAGCCAAAACTTCACAAGACACAGCTCAAAACAAACAAGGCGATCGCTCGAAGAGGTCAAACAACAAGAAATTCGAAAGGAATTCGGCTCATACACGATAAAGGGTGGGCAGATGTTAAAAAAGAAAAAGGGCGGATCATATAAATTCCACACAAATGAATCAAATCATAACAAAAAGAAATAAGAATTAGATGGCATACCGACATGAATCCTCAAGAAGAGATATCGCTCAGGCAAAAGAATACTTGATACGTGAGATGAAGAGAGAGAGAGAGAGAGAGAGAGAAAAGGGGAAAGAATATTTAAGAAGGTAATTGCTGTCGATTCTCACCTTCGTCGTCGCCGTCGATTCTCGCCCTCGTCGTCGCCGTCAATTTTCGCCTTCGCCTCGTGGATTCTGCATTGAGAAGAAAACGGCGCTTGTTGGGGGTTCTGTGGAGACTGGAGTGAGGAGAAAATTTGACTAGGGCTTTTTTCATCTCTAATTGCGGACTTATTTTTGGCTGAAGAATAAAGGGGGGAATATTCCCGCTTCTTTTTGTTGAAAAATATTGTATTGAATGAGTTTTTTAAAACATTAAATAAAATTATAATAATATTTCAACATAAAGTTTATATATTATATATTTTAATTAATAATTTTTTTAGTTTTAAAATATACCTTGAATTCAAAAACTAAATAATAATCTTTTTAAATAAGAAAAATCTATTCCAAAAATATGTGAAAACGAAATTCGATTTCAATTTAAAATAAAACGAATGTACTTAACGCTATGATATCGTTCGAAATACCTACCGAATGTTTGATTACATATGTATAACCATCAATTCACTCATTTAATAACTAAAATTATCTTCTTTTATTCACTAATTATACATATAATTATCATGGATTGTATTAAACTCAACAAATTATTATGTGGTGCTTAATTTTAAAAAATATATATTGTAAATTCCGAGGGATTTCCGAGGGAAAATTTCCCTCGGAATTTTGAAAAATCTAAATATTAAAAAAAGAGAAAAAATTGTTTTTAAATATTAAATGTAATAACATGATGTTTTCTTTGTTAGTTAATTAAATAAGAAAAAATTCTCCTCCAAAAATGTGTGAAAACGAAATTCGATTTCAATTTAAAATAAAACGAATGTCCTTAACGTTATGATATCGTTCGAAATACCTACCGAATGTTTGATTACATATGTATAACCATCAATTCACTCATTTAATAACTAAAATTATCTTCTTTTATTCACTAATTATACATATAATTATCATGGATTGTATTAAACTCAACCAATTATTATGTGGTGCTTAAGTTTAAAAAATATATATTGTAAATTCTGAGGGAATTCCGAGGGAAAACCATTTTCCCTCGGAATTCCCTCGGAATTTTGAAAAATCTAAATATTAAAAAAAGAGAAAAAATTGTTTTTAAATATTAAATGTAATAACATGATGTTTTCTTTGTTAGTTAATTAAATAAGAAAAAATTCTCCTCCAAAAATATGTGAAAACGAAATTCGATTTCAATTTAAAATAAAACGAATGTCCCTAACGTTATGATATCGTTCGAAATACCTACCGAATGTTTGATTACATATGTATAACCATCAATTCACTCATTTAATAACTAAAATTATCTTCTTTTATTCACTAATTATACATATAATTATCATGGATTGTATTAAACTCAACAAATTATTATGTGGTGCTTAATTTTAAAAAATATATATTGTAAATTCTGAGGGAATTCCGAGGGAAAACCATTTTCCCTCGGAATTTTGAAAAATCTAAATATTAAAAAAAGAGAAAAAATTGTTTTTAAATATTAAATGTAATAACATGATGTTTTCTTTGTTAGTTAATTAAATAAGAAAAAATTCTCCTCCAAAAATATGTGAAAACGAAATTCGATTTCAATTTAAAATAAAACGAATGTCCTTAACGTTATGATATCGTTCGAAATACCTACCGAATGTTTGATTACACATGTATAACCATCAATTCACTCATTTAATAACTAAAATTATCTTCTTTTATTCACTAATTATACATATAATTATCATGGATTGTATTAAACTCAACAAATTATTATGTGGTGCTTAATTTTAAAAAATATATATTGTAAATTCCGAGGAAATTCCGAGGGAAAACCATTTTCCCTCGGAATTCCCTCGGAATTTCGAAAAATCTAAATATCAAAAAAAGAGAAAAAATTGTTTTTAAATATTAAATGTAATAACATGATGTTTTCTTTGTTAGTTAATTAAATAAGAAAAAATTCTCCTCCAAAAATATGTGAAAACGAAATTCGATTTCAATTTAAAATAAAACGAATGTCCTTAACGTTATGATATCGTTCGAAATACCTACCGAATGTTTGATTACATATGTATAACCATCAATTCACTCATTTAATAACTAAATTTATCTTCTTTTATTCACTAAAAATTAAATAAATTCTATGAAAATTTTCGAGGGAATATATTCCTCGGAAAATAATTTTAATTTAAAAATTATATAAGTTTTAATATTCCGAGGGAATTTCCATCGGAAAATTTAAGATCTAAAAATGTGAAAATTTCCGAGGGAATATATCCCTCGGAAATCCCTCGGAATGTAATTTTAATTTAAAAAAAAAATAATTTCTAATTTTCCGAGGGAAAATTCCATCGGAATTCCCTCGGAAAATAGTTTTAATTTCAAAAATAATTAAGTTTTAATGTTCCGAGGGAAAATTCCCTCGGAAATCCCTCGGAAAACTTGGCGGCTAACCTTGGCGCTAAAATTTCCGAGGGAATTTTCCCTCGGAAATTAATTGGGTGAATTCCCTCGGAATTCCCTCGGAAATTTCCCTCGTAATTCGCCTGTTTTCTTGTAGGGTCCCTACACCTTGGCAAGGGTTTGGTTCGGTTGAGGAGGAAGAAAGGAGCAAATGTGTATGAATGTTTTGTATGAAATGGGAAGGCATGGTACGTGAATTGCTGCTATGAAGGAGAAAGAATTGGCCAATATTGCTATTAAGTCCTCCCATTATTTAAGTTATGCCATGAGGTTCAATTCCATAGCAAATGATCAATTAAGTCGAAGGAAATATTAATGAAATTGAGTCTCCAAATTCATGAAAATGAGCAATTAAGGCCGTAAAGAATTAAATTACGTTTGGGAAATTAATTCACATTGCAATTAAATTCAATTTACGCAAAAATTATGATATGATATGAATTTCAATAAAAATACTAAGAATATAATTTTATAAAATTATGTCATGACATGAAAAGTTAAAGAAAGGATCAAATAATAATTAAAATCTAACTCTCAAACTCACACGCGTCGATTATACCTGAATTGCCGAAAGCTGGGGCGTTACAATCCTCCCTCTTTAAAAGAATCTGGTCCCCAGATTCACTGATCGGAAGGAAACAACTCTGGATGGAACCGTCTCATCTTGTCTTCGGTTTCCCACGTGGCTTTTTCTGTCTTGTCACTTCTCCAAAGAACCTTAACCATGGGAATCTTCTGGTTTCTTAATTCCCGAAACTTCTTATCCAATAACTTAACCGGTTTCTGAACAAAGGTAAGGTTCGGTTCCAATTCCACTTCTTCAACGGGAATGATCTCGGTTTCATCGGGGTAGTATTTCCTTAACTGAGATACGTGAAATACATTATGAATCCCCTTGAGGCTCGGTGGTAGGTCCAATCTGTAAGCAACTTCTCCAACTCTTTCCAAAATCTCATAAGGACCTAAGTAACGAGGCTTAAGCTTACCTCCTTTCCCAATCCGAGCAAATCCTTTATGTGGAGACGCCTTCAAGAATACCCGGTCCCCAACTTCAAACTCGAGATCCCTTCTACGACGATCGGCGTAGCTCTTCTGTCTGTCCTGAGCTGATTTCATCCGTTGTTTTATTAATTGGACTTTCTCAATCATAGCTTCAACAACCTTAGAAGGTTTTTCCAATTGCTCACTTTTCTTAACACCTTCTTGCTTAGTCCATTTCCACTATTCCAAGTCAAAGAATAACGGAGAACGACACTTCCGACCGTAAAGTAGCTCATATGGTGCCATTCCAATCGAAGCCTGAAAACTGTTGTTGTAAGCAAACTCAATCAAAGGTAGCTGATCATGCCAAGAAGACTGAAAATCCAAAGAACAAGCTCGAAGAAAATCCTCGAGATACCTTATTAATCTCTCGGACTGACCATCCGTCTGAGGATAAAATGTTGTACTAAACTGGAGCTTCGTACCCAAAACCTCCTGCAATTCACGCAACAACTTCGAAGTGAACCGTGGATCTCTGTCTGAGACTATACTAACCGGAATCCCGTGAAGTCTAACAATCTCCCGGTTATAAAGCTCGGCTAGCTTGCGAATCTTAAACGACATCCGAACCGGTAGAAAATGTGCAGACTTCGTCAAACGGTCTACAATCGCCCAAATTCCATCGAATCCACCTTTCACCTTAGGTAATCCGGACACGAAATCCATCGTCACCTGTTCCCACTTCCATTCAGGAATAGGTAACGGCTGAAGTAGACCTCCCGGTTTCTGATGCTCGGCTTTCACTTTCTGACAAGTGAGACAGTGCTTCACATACTTGGCCACATCCTTCTTCAATCCACGCCACCAATAATATTGCCTTAAATCCTTATACATCTTGTTTCCTCCGGGGTGGATAGAGTAAGCCGATCTGTGAGCTTCCTCTAGCAATACCCGTTTCAACTCTTCGGGTACAACCACTCGGTTCTTGAAACGAAGAAGACCGGATTCATCGAACCCGAATGGACACTCCGGATCAGCTCTTGCCTTATCTACCAATCTCTGAACTTCCACATCCGTACTCTGAGCCTCAAACAACCTGTGCTTCAAATCCGGCTGAACCGAAATATTAGAAACTCGAGCTCTTAAAACAATTGGCTCGATTCCACTACTTTCACCCACTTCCAAACTCGACACACTAACCTTCCTACTAAGTGCATCGGCGACCACGTTGGCTTTGCCGGGATGGTACTTGATCGTGCAATCATAATCTTCCAACCTTTCCATCCAACGCTGTTGCCTCATATTCAAATCCTTCTGAGTGAATAAATACTGGAGGCTTTTGTGGTCGGTGAAAATCTCGAAAGACACCCCATACAAATAATGTCTCCACTTTCCAAGTGCAAAGACTAGGGCGGCAAGCTCAAGATCATGCGTCGGATAATTCTTCTCATGCTCTTTCAACTTCCGGGATGCATAAGCAATTACCTTACCTTTCTGAGTCAACACACAACCCAAGCCTTCCTTAGAAGCATCCGTATAAATAGCATATCCTTCAGAACCTTCCGGAAGGGCTAACACTGGAGCAGAAACTAACTTCTCTTTCAAGAAAGTGAAGCTCTTCTCACAACCTTCATCCCAATCGAATTTCACATTCTTCTTCGTCAACCATGTTAAAGGAGCTGCTAACTTGGAGAAATCTTTAACAAACCTCCGGTAATAACCTGCCAATCCCAAGAAACTCCTGATCTCCGAGGCATTCTTAGGTTTCTCCCACTTCAAAACCGACTCAATCTTAGAAGGGTCAACCTCCAAACCATTGCCCGAAATCACGTGGCCCAAGAATGATACCTTGTTAATCCAAAACTCACACTTACTGAATTTGGCAAATAACTGATGCTCCTTCAAAGTCCTCAATACCAACTGAAGATGCCTTGCATGCTCCTCGGCAGACTTAGAGAAAACCAGAATGTCATCAATGAAGATAACCACGAACTTATCCAGAAAAGGCCTGAAAATCCTGTGCATCATATCCATAAAAGCCGCTGGGGCATTAGTCAAACCAAACGACATCACTACGAACTCATAATGCCCATACCGAGTATTAAATCCTGTCTTAGAAATATCCTCTGCTCGGATTCGCAGCTGGTAGTAGCCTTGTCTCAAATCCAATTTCGAGTAGACTTTAGATCCCTATAGTATGTCAAACAACTCCTCGATATGTGGAAGAGGATACTTGTTCTTGATCGTCATCCGGTTCAACTCCCTATAGTCTATACACATTCTCAAAGTCCCGTCCTTCTTCTTTACGAACAAAACCGGTGCACCCTAGGGAGAAGAACTCGGTCTAATGTACCCACTCTCCAACAACGCATCAAGTTGAGTCTTCAACTCTTTCAACTCAGCCGGAGCCATACGATACGGAGTCTTGGAGTACGGCTCTGCGTTAGGATACAGATCGATCACAAACTCAATTTCCCGTTCTGGAGGTAACGAATCCAATTCCTCAGGAAAGACCTCGGGATACTCCTTCACTACTTCCATTTCTTCCAACTTACTTTGGTCCTTGGGTTTGTTAAGAATGTAAGCAATAAAACTCGTGGCTCCATCTCGAACCAACATATGAGCTTCAGAGAAAGAAAGTAGAGGCACGGTCTTGGAACTCCAACCCACTACCAAGCCTGATCCCAACTGAACCTTCTTCGCCCTGCAATCCACGGTGGCAGAATGTCTGTACAACCAATCCATGCCCAAAATGGATCCATAACAAGTCATCGGCAACTCAATGAAGTCTGACAAGAAAACTCGACCCTCGATACTCACCGGAACCTCTCTGAACACCCGATCAGATTCTAAACTACCACCAAAAGGAGTACTAACCACATAACATGCAGAAGAGCGAGTAACAGACAAAGGCAAAGAAACAGATATAGCACTCGAAAGAAAGGAGTGAGTAGCTCCCGGATCAAATAAAGTATGAATGTTCGTGCCATGTATGCAAATGGTACCTTCAACTACCGCGGCTAGATCAACATCAGCATCCTGCTGCTCTCCGTCCAAAGCATAAGCACGAGCCCTGATCAGTGGTCTTTGTGCTCCCGGCGGTGGCATCCTGCGGTCTGGACATCCGTCGACCATATGCTCGTCGCTCCCACAAATCAAGCATAAACCCAGACGCCTCCTGCAGTTATCATAGATGTGCGTCCTCTGACCACAGAAAGTACAAGCAGGCCTCTCGGATGGTGGTGGCAAAGCTGGAGCAACTGGAGCTCTAATCACTGGTCCCGCTGGTCGGGGCTTCTTCCCTGGGCCCTTCGGAGCTGGTGGTGCAGAAGAATAAACCATCGGCCTCTTGCCTGAAGCAGAAGCCGAACCTGAACCTTTATACCCCAATCCGGAACCTTTGAAACCCGATCCGAAACCTGAGCCCGAACCTGAACGATAAGTAAACCGCCTCGCATTCACTGAATCCTCAACCAACAATGCCTTCTTGGTAGCCTTCACCCATGTGCTCGTGTTGACCGCCTCAATCGCTGCCTGAATATCCGGTCTAAGGCCCTGAACAAACTGCGTCGCCTTATGGAAATCGTCACTCGCTATATTAGGAGCATAGTGGGACAATCTTTCAAACTCGGCGATATACTCTGAAACTGACCGGCTTCCTTGCTTAAGTTCTATAAATTCTTTCAATCTTCGAGTGCGAGAAGATGGAGGAATAAACTTGTTCTTGAACTCCCTGACGAAAACTGCCCAATTCACTTCCTCGCCTGCAGCATCTAACACAATCCGGGCACTCTCCCACCATGAATATGCCTCGCCCTGAATCAGAGAAATAGTACATCGGGCCTTCTCCTGGGACTCACACGGGATAAGCTCCCATATCCTCTCAATTTCTTTCAGCCACTACTCAGCCTGAATATCATTTCCTTTATAAAACTTGGGAGGATGCTGGTTCTGGAACTCCCTGAAAGCTAATGAAATCTGGCCTCCCGGCTGTGGTGGTGGAACAGGTGGTGGTGGAGGAACATAATCCCTAACTCTCTGATCAATAAGACCCACCACGGCGTTCATAAAGTCCTGGGGCTGAGCCTGAGGAGGTGGAGGAGGAGGTGGTGATCTGTCCCGGCGTTGATGACGACGATGTCGATGTCTAGGAGAACGATCACGATGATGTCTATCGCGAACCATCCTGAAATCAAGGCACTATTATGCATGTTCAATTAGTAGGTGCAAATGTGTGCAAATAATTCACAAATTGCACATAAAGTCAAAAATTCGAACAATTCACCAAATTCAAGTGAGTTCAAATAGGTCAAGTAGGTTCAAATATATCAAATAACGATGCAAGACTCTCAAGTCGACACTTAGTTCCTATGCCGTGCGACCTAGACTCACAAGACACGACACAAGAGACCCGGTTTTGCAACCGGGCTCTGATACCACCGTAGGATGTAGCACCCGGAACGCTAGGCACCACATCCCCCGCACTATAGCCCCAATCCACATATGAAATGGTCAATCCATACATGAACCAAAGCTACAGCGAACGGGAGACAATAAAAAAAACACTACACAAGGCTAGGCGGGACTAACCCCAAACCACATAATCAATTCAGAGTAATAAAAAACGGAAGCAATAATTCAATCAATACTTATAGGTACCATATTTATTTATTTACTAATAGATACCAACATCATCAATACAATATGATCTCCATAAGAAGCCACAAGGCATGTTACAAAACAGAAGTATCAATACATGAACAAAATGTGAGACGAAGTGTGCTAGACCCGAATTAAAGACACTCTAGACTCTAATTCACGCCCTGCAAAACAACTGAAAAATTGAGGTGTCAGTCCAACACGGACTGAGCGAGGGGTATAAATAAATATAAGCGCACATACATGCAAGTTATAATCTCGGGTAATAATTTTGGAAAATAACAATACAATTTAATAGAATAAGAGATACTATCGCCCGAGGTTACAACTAAGTCAATTTATTAACTTAACAATTCAATACAATCAATTTGTGGCCCGACGAGTGAGGGCAAATCTCCAACCTTACTTCGACTGTGTACAATCAATCAATCAATTATTCAATAGTTAGGTGATCATGCAATTCATTACGATGCACAATTAGCAGTTTCAGTCCATCCTTCTTCCTCCGGGTGATAGTGGGATTGCAAGGCCCCACCATCCAATCAGTCTGGGCAGAGGGTACATGAATCCCTAAGCCCGGAACTCCTTCCTCCCCTAATCTCCTAGGGGGTTCAGAGGGTCATCCCAATTTGGTGAGAGTAGCTCTCGAGTTACCCGTCAGCCCTTGCTTTCCCGGTTGGCTCGAGCTACTACCCTCGGGCCCACAGTGCAATACAATACTCGCCCAATCAATCAATCAATCAATTCTTACCAAAGTTTGATAAATCATTCGAAAACCAATCTCCTTGAAAACTATAATTATATAGATAAGTTTTTGGCTTAAAACTTCACATAGGGTTATACGGGTTCTATGTATCTAGAATTAAACCTCACCTGAACGACCCAAAACAAACAAGGAAACAGCTCACGGGGACAGCTCCTCGTCACCAGGAAGCTGGTCTGTGCAAGAAAGACAAATGTCCGTGAGACACGACTCAAAATGTACCAAAAAGGACGAACGACGGAAATGCAACGAGTATGATAGAATGTACCATGAAAATATCTCGTTCTAACATATATGCAATCATATAATACATGCATACGTACAGCCATGCATGCAAAACAAAATGCATGAAAAACAGAGGGTGGCACGCCCGTGTCACCCTTATACACTAAGCCGTGATACCCCCGTGTCGGGGTACAACGGACAATATGCGTGAAAATAGAAGGTGACACGCCCGTGTCACCCTTACAAAGCAAACTGTGACACCCCCGTGTCACGGTACAGAAAGACCAGACCATCATGCACCCCCGTGTCACGCTGAAAGAGGAAAATGTGACACGCCCGTGTCACGTACGCAGAAAAACAGGGCATAGCAGCAACAACGATCCAACAACAACAACCAACAAAATGATTCATACTCAAGTCCAAACGCATATATTTCATGCAATAAACATACTAGCTTACATATAGATCATCAACAACTCATAAAAACACATATTTCCACATTAGATCATCAAAGATTCATCAAATGAAACCCATTTCATCATTCGTGCTCCAAGTTCAATATCAACAAGTTGAATGCATATAACTTAAGCTCAAAGTTCCTAAACATATATCCAACAACAAATACACATAATAACCAATATATATCCAAGCCCTATCTGTCACATAAATCCAAGAAATTCATCAAAGTTCCAAAAATACCTCAAATGAAAGAAATGGAAGATGAGAAGATGATATGATGTTGATGATGCTTCTATGATCCCAAATCCCACAAAAACTAACTTGAATGGATGAAATCTCCCTACACCTTGGCAAGGGTTTGGTTCGGTTGAGGAGGAAGAAAGGAGCAAATGTGTATGAATGTTTTGTATGAAATGGGAAGGCATGGTACGTGAATTGCTGCTATGAAGGAGAAAGAATTGGCCAATATTGCTATTAAGTCCTCCCATTATTTAAGTTATGCGATGAGGTTCATTTCCATAGCAAATGATCAATTAAGTCGAAGGAAATATTAATGAAATTGAGTCTCCAAATTCATGAAAATGAGCAATTAAGGTCGTAAAGAATTAAATTACGTTTAGGGAATTAATTCACATTGCAATTAAATTCAATTTATGCAAAAATTATGATATGATATGAATTTCAATAAAAATACTAAGAATATAATTTTATAAAATTATGTCATGACATGAAAAGTTAAAGAAAGGATCAAATAATAATTAAAATCTAACTCTCAAACTCACACGCGTCGATCATACCTGAATTGCCGAAAGCTGGGGCGTTACAGCAACAATGATCACGATCAACGTCTCATGGCCCTTCAATCAATGGGGGATCGACATCATCTGACCCTTCCCCCTAGCCCCTCGGTAAAAACGGTTCGCCATAGTGGCCGTCGAGTACTTCTCAAAGTGGGTCGAAGCCGAAGCTGTCCCAAAGATAACTGATGCAGTGATAAGAAATTTTCTTTGGAAGAGTATAATCTGCCGCTTCGGGGTCCCGAAGGTTCTTATCTGCGACAATGGACCTCAGTTCCGGAGCGAGAACACCAAAAGCTATTGTCGCGATATCGGGATTGACCTCAGATTCACTACCGTGGGCCATCCCCAAACGAATGGTCAAGCCGAGGTCACTAACAGGATCATCATTCAAAACTTGAAGACCCACCTGGATGCCAAATTAGGGGCATGGGCAGAGGAGCTCGACGGGGTCCTCTGGGCTTATCGAACGACCCTCCGAACCGCAACGGGTCAAACCCCCTATTCCCTGATATACGGGTCGAAGGCTGTGATCCCCTCAGAGTTGCTACATGAAACGGCCCGCGTCAGTCAATACCAGCTCGATAGGAATAATGAAAATCGATCTGACGACCTGGATCTGATAGAGAAAAAGCGGGAACGCGCGTACCAGAAGATTAAACAATACAAAGCGGCCGCAACCCGATCATACAACGAGCACGTCAGGCCCCGCACATTCCAGATCGGGGATCTAGTGTTGAAAAAGGTAGAGGTCCTCCAACATGTGGGAAAACTTGAACCCAATTGGGAAGGTCCCTACCGGGTTACCAAAGTAGGCAAAAACATGGCGTACAAGCTCGAAGACATAGCCGGAGTGCCCCTACCAAGACCATGGAACGCGCACAATCTGAAGAAGTTTTATGTTTGAAATAACCTATCTTGTATAGTTGATCGAACCGGAGCATGTTCGAAGACCGGTCCCTATCCCATCCTTGGATCGAGTTCGATCCGCCCGATAAAATTCGATAATCGTTTTTTACATCGTGTACTTATTAGGCATTCGATCCACGATCATGCTATTAGGAGGGAGCGAGACCCCCCTACCACATTTGCTGTAAATTTGTTGGTTATTTTCTCTCTACCACATCTGCTGTAAATCTTTTAGTTATTTTCTCGTAGTGATAAATCCCTAAGTCCAACGAGGTCATTCAACGACCCAGCTACCGGGACTAACCGCGAACAATCCCTTGGGCGGGGGAGTCGAAACTCGAATCCCGTACAAGTAGGGATCGTTTTTGACCCCTTCAGCCCAAAGGGATCGAACTCGATCCAGTGTCGGACCTTGCTCGATCCCACCTAATACAAAGGGATCGAACCCGATCCCTTAGGCCAGACGGGATCGAACTCGATCACCTAGGCCAGACGGGATCGTACTCGATCCCTTAGGCCAGATGGGATCGTACTCGATCCCTTTCGATCCCTCACGCGATTTGGGATCAAACTCAATCCCTCCACACAAGGGGATCGGACATGATCCACCGCACCATACATGAAATCTGAAGAATATTATGATGAAAAATAAAGTTAAGGAATAAAGCAACACGATGTTCATGCGGCAACACCCCCAGCCGCTGGGTCAAATGAAAGTTGTCTTAAAAATACATGTAGAAATCAAGGCTGAGAAGAAGGAGAAGAGCCCGAGGCACCTGTCTGAGCCGACTTCTTTTTACGACCACGTCGGGTCGATGGTAGAAAGCTCTCAAGGTCGACCGGAGGAGGAAGTTTGTAAACAGGGTCCCTCTTGTCCCTTTTAGCGAAGGACATGTCAACGGCAAACCCGTACTTATGGTAACGCCAATCGATGTCCACTGGAGGTTCGGCGTCTTCCTCTATCGGATCGGGTTTATCAAGGCCGATGCTAGACTCATTGAAGGACACGGGAATGAGGCTCTGGGCTCTAATCTGATTGCATGCAAGTCTAAACCCGGCCTCTAGGTCGATGCCAGCCATAACCGTGTTCGCCTCGTCAAAGGTAGGCCCCTCGATAAACTCGCGAACGGCGTACTGCTCGATCGCAGTCTTTGCATTCCGAAAGGACTCAATCATAGAGTCGATTCGTATCTGTCCTTCCGCCAACGTGGCCGCTCGACCCATGTCCCAGCCCTCGGCCTTCGCCTGCTGAACTTTTTCCTTGGTATCGGCCTGGATTGCAATGAGTTCAGCTGCGTGGCTCGACTCCATAGTCTGGATCCGCTCAAGAGCGCTTTGCAACTCCGCCGTACGCGCCTGGGCCTCTTCCTCCCTAAGGCTCTATGCCGACAACAACTCATCGAGCTACCTCTCGAGCTCAGCTAACCTCTCCCCTTTGGCCGATCTCAACATGGCCTTAGCAGCCCTATACTTCTCCTTGTACTTGATCATCTCCTCTTGATAAACTTCCGCCTTTTGGGGCAAGCTGATGGCGGTGGGAAGAATATCCTATTCATTAATACGAAAATCGTCATGATCCAGGGAAGCAAGTATATACATAATGAAACGAAACGACAACAATGGAAAGTAAAGGGGGCGCGAGGTAAAGGCACGTACGCTGAAGATGGCCTTGCTAAGTTTGAACCTCTGGTGATCGATGGGCTCTTTGTGAAGCACCCGTTGCTCATCGATCACGTAATCGGTGTTGAATAATGAAGACAACAAACTAATATCGGGCCTGCCAACGCCAAGGTTCCGGACCGACCCATCCTCCCGAACTCGCTCGAGTTCACCAGGCCACTGGGGTGGATGAGTCTGTTTAAAATTTAGCAACTTCCCCTCCAGGTCCGATCCGCTGGAGTCCCCCTCAACATTGACCTCTGCCGACCGGACGCCTGCTGTTCCTCCTGAGGAAGAGTCAGATCATAAAGATTGTCTTCGAAGTCGAAATAAAGATCTAAGTGATCCAAATTAATTACTTGATCGGGGTCCTCAGGATCGGGCTCGACCGCATCCGATGCCTGCCCGTGCTCCTGAACTTCTTCCATGACTTGACCTTGGGGTTGGCAGTTCGAGGGGGCCTGTCGACAGGGCTGTTGGGCCGAGGCTTGGGGCTCCGGTAGAGCCTCATGGATCGCGGCTATCGCGTGATCAACCCTCTCTCGCTCACCCTGCGGAATGGGATCGCCCTTTTTCAGCTTCAAATTCTTCCTCACCCTCTCCAATCGACTCATGGCTAAGATGTGCAAACCTACAAATACGGATCGATTAGTTCTTGGAAAAAGAAGAGTGCAGGATATATGCATACACTAACGGATCGAACTCGACCCGACAGGAACGGATCGAACTTGATCCGAGAGAGAAAAAATGATGAATGAATAATGATGCGTTTAGACGGACGGATCGAACTCGATCCCAAAAATGGGGGATCGAACTCGATCCCAATGAACGGATTGACAAAACAGGCGAAGGGTAGGGCGCGTAACCCGATCGGGTGGGTCCGACCTGAGACGGAGGCTCACCAAAGTGGAATTTGCGCAACCTTGTCCCCGGAACCAAACCCGCCTCGACCAAGTGTCCCGTCCTCGTCAAGTAGTCGGGGTCGAGCGAGCCCAGGTTGGTCAAAAGCTAGAAAATCCGGTTTTTGTGTAGCCAAGCGCCTTTCCTCCTTGGGAGTTTCTTGGGCTCTTTCGTGGTCCATGTTGAACGGAAGGAAGGGACATCGGGCAATCGATGAAGAAAAATCTCTCCTTCCAACCAATCCCATGAGAAATGACCGGAATGTCCACGAGCTTCCGACCTTGCCTGGCCTGGAGATAGTAGTAGCCGGTCCCGGACTTGGGGGAGTTAACAAGGAGGAAAAACTCCTCGAAGTCCTCGAACTGAGGCTCGAACCCCAAGCACTTGATGATGATGATCGCACTATACATCAAAGCGAAGGAGTTCAGGACGAGTTGAGCCGGGCATAGATTCACCCGATCGAGAAAAGCCGATACAAGAGGATGGGTCGGAAATCGAAAACCATGCTTCATCGTCGCATGGTAAAGACCGAAAGCATACTTGGATTGTGGAGCCCCTACCGTCTCGCCATCGAAGGGCAACCGAGCCATGACACCCTCGGGCATCTTGCTACACCAGTTGCAAATTTCTCCAAATTCTTTGTCCGACAACGTCGACGCCCTCTGGGCGACATCGGATAGAGTCTTGTAGACATGCCCTGATCGATCTGGGGGTAGGCTGGAAGTGCACGCCTCCGGCTACTCGTCCTCCTCCTCCACGTTCTCATCTTCCTCCGCCTCTTGGATCCGGCGTTGGCGTCTCGAGGCCGAAGCTTGACCACGGTTCGACAAGAATTCGTGAACCCGAATCTCATCGGAAGAATCAAAGAAGGACCCGAAATCAACGTTAGGTAGCGGAGGTGCACCGCCGGATGAGCCGGAATAACCCTCGGAAGGGGTAAATGGTTCTTCCACCTCGCCCTCGTCATCGGAAACCATGCACATATACGGCCCTCTAGACATGTCTCGCACGGAAAAGGAGAAGATGGAAAGAAGTGCCGAAATTACCTCTCTTTCTCTGACTTGAGCTTGACGCCTCGGACTAGCTGCTCGATCCGAAGTAGAGGGATAAGGGAGAGGGATCGATTTTGTTGGGATGAAATGTGTGGAATGAGGGAGTTACCCTCTTATTTATAGAGAAGGAAAGGTGACTCCTCGAAGTACGCAAGCTAGTCATTATTACTCCTAGAAGGCCGAGTCACCTCTTTCTCCTCGAAGCGCGAAACGATGTCACCTTTTCGCCTAGAGAACCGCGTTGCTTTTCCTCGAAGCGTGAAATGGTGCCATTACCATGCACAGGAGACCGCTCTACCTTTCCTCGAGGCACGAAACGGTGTTGTCATTATTGCCTCAAAGACCGAATCGATTAAAAGACATACCCATTAAGGAGGTAGCAAACCGAACTTGATGAATCGGGCCGCGACAATTACCACCGAAGCGATGAAAATTACCCCCGCGATAATTCACGCAGGTAATTTGGGGGGCCTCTGATATGGCATAAAATGACCGAGCCACGCGACATGCCCTAAAAGGAGCCACGTGATCACTTTGCCACCTCAAGCATTTCGGGATCCCGACCCGCCTTAGGGGTCACGGGAGATCGGGCCGGATGGGATAGGACCCGACCCGTACGTGCTTAGGGATCGAAATCGATCCCCATATGCGAAGGGGATCGAACTCGATCCCTACCCGCCGATGGGATCAACTTCGATCCCTATCCGTCAACGGGACTGCCCAGGCCTGCCACCTTACGGGATCGAACTCGATCCCTACCCGCAAAGGGATCAAACTCGATCCCCTCCACCAATGGGATCGACTCGATCCCTTTATGCCCAAGGAGCTCACAATGGTACTAAGCCCATTCGGATCAACCTCAATCCCAAACCTGTTGACGGGCTCGTGCCTCAGCGTGGGAACCATGCGTCCCTCAGGCCAAGCGTCCTAGTCCAGTGCCGGGTACAGGATCGAAATCGATCCCATCAATAGCTTCCTCATTTCGGACACGTTTTATCACGATACGCTCGATTCGGCCTCACCGGTTGAGATCTTACGTCACCAAGCATCAAGATGCCATAAAGCATCTTCGCCGGGACACTCGTAGCTCCCTTATTCGCTGCAACTAGACGCGCTACAGTGCATTAAATGCCCACAGTACGTGTCTAAGCCGAAAGGGGAAACCAAGTACACTCGACCCCAAGTCATCTACTCAGGCGTCCACCAATGGACCGATCGACTGCAGAGCAATTAATGCATAGTCGCGGTACACGCACTACTGTGTTAATTGCTCTTGACTATAAATACCTGTAGCGCCCCGAAGAGGCCACAACCCCACACCGTCGTACCTCTCGAGTGAATAGGAGACCTACCACCCAAAAGGCACGCCGGCGAACGGACAATACATTATAAGATCAGAGTACTAAAAGAAAACGTTGCAGTAGAATTATGAGTAATTTAAAACTTTCGGAACTTAAATCAAGAAACATAAGGAGCTAGTAACCAAGTACATGGCTTATACTATGATCAAGTATTGAACGAGAGATTTCAATAGAATATCAAGGGAATTAAAACTATTAAAAACAAAAAAACGAACGACACAAGAGACTAAGTCGATTAGAGCCCAACCGAACGATACGATAACAACAAGTGAGTGGATTTCAAGATGGCTTAAAGAACCTGCCCTAAAAGCGTACAACAAAGGATCTCATATGCTTCAAGATACCAGCCATCAAGCAATCACAGGACCTGAAACCATGAGGTCAGAAAACGGGACAGAGGTATTAGTCAAAGGGACTAAGTGAGGCATAACTTTGAAACAAGATAAGTACTTGAAAGCTTTAGGACTTCCAGAAGAGGTTTACTTCAAATTGTACTTTAAAACTGAATTTCAGAACTTTTGCTTTAAAACTTTAATTCAGAACCGTACTTCAAGGCATTAATTTGAAACATGATTTCCAAGCAAGCACACACATGCACACACGTCAGAGGTTCTGGTTCATACATACTTTTACAAAAGGGAATAGGGTATAGGGTACATTTTCCGAAAGTATGAACCAGTCTTTAAATCAGAATTTGCCCGCAAGCTAGGCAGTTTCCAACCTTTACTCCCAGAAAACATGGCCATTAATAGGGTGTCGGACCGAGATCAACAACACCCTAACACATACACACATGCACCATCCTCCACCAAGTTTCACTTCGGGGAGCGACCCCTAGGTGACCATTAACCATTGATTTGGGAATAGATTTGCGGTCCATTCCCGACAATTGTCCTGACTTAACCAAACCTCCTGATTAAAGTCGGTATCAATCGCTAAGTGTGGCGGCCGATATTAGTGATGCCGTTGGCGCTCACCTCCCGAGCATCACCTCTACACATAACCGTCGGGCCCATACCATTAACCTTTGATTGCTTGCACCATTGATGACATCCAGAATAAATCCGAATGTATGAACCATTGAACATATGCATTGAACCATTGAACCATTGATGCAATACTTTGAAAACATGAACCATTGATGCATTACTTTGAAAACATGTGCCATTGATCAATGAATAACAAATAGGATTGGGTTCTTTGAACAATCATCCCTTATAAAGGGTATTTCAAAACAAGAATGTAAAGCACTAGGCTTTGAGTTTCAAAACAATTGAATCATTAAGTATTCATGGTTCCAGTTGAAATGGTTTAACCTCACCTACAAAAAATGGTATTATGCAATAATACCGGAGCCTCAGTTTATCCAAACCTCGCCTGTAAGTGGTGAATAACTATAAGTTTATATTCTTAAACCATATTATCACAGAAGCACGATAAAACCACCTCAAAACATTCAATAGCACATAATGATATCATATGATCAGGACAAAACTTTATTGAAGCATGTCATAACATGTAACGAGATCTCATGGTAAAATCTGATCATCATTAATACCATAATACATCATGAAAGCATGATCGCATTCATGTAATGAATCACATAATTAATAAAAAAAAACATTGCTCAAGAAGGATCACCATATCAGAAAAAGAATTCAGGTAAAAGATTAATCTTACACGAAAGATTATAATGTAAAATCAAATATCAGACTTAAAATTCTGAAACAACTTCAATCGAGTTAGAGTTTGGTTTGAAAAGCTTAATTTGATCCCCGATTTTGAGAATTAGCGAAAAAGACTTTTCCCGTTGAATCCGTCTCGTTAAAATGAGTCCGTTGATATAAAGTCAAAGTCAATGGTCAAAGGTACTATTCAAGTATACGGTATTTATATTGTTTTTATACAAAAATACGTTTAGTGTCTATACGAAGATACATATGGTATTTGTATGAAAATACATAAGGTATTTGTATGATATTTGTATGGAAATACATATGATATTTATACGGTATTTATCCAAAATATATACGCCATTTATATAAAAATACGTACAACATTTATACAAAAATACATTTGGTATTTGTACAAAATACATGTATTTATACAGAAACACATTTGATATTCATACGGAAGTACATACGTATTTGTACAAAAATACATTTGGTATTTATACAAAAATACATATAGTATTTATACAAAATTACTTGGTATTTAAATAAAATATATATACCGTATCTATACGAAAATATATTTGGTATTTATATAAAATTATAGACATACTTATACATAGGGGATCAAATACGTATACGTATATTATACGTACTAACATACCATAAATCAATTGGTTAGGGAAACATGTGACATATGATCATATATTATAATTCATAACATAATTATTCGTAATATATAAACATGCAACATGTTATAATTGTAACATCATTCCTATCATATAACATAATTAAATAACATGTAACATTTCATAAGTCATGTAACAATATATTATAGATAATATGTAACATGTAACATGTCATACTAGTTGTCATATAATTAAATTGTAGCCTAATTAAATCATGTAACATTTACTTTATAAACTATAATTTATAAAACATAATCATGCAATTAAAACTAATAATGGCTAATCATCATTAATTATAAATTAATCACGTCTAATTATCATTAACTAATAAACACGAAATTCAACTCATTACAATTAATCAACATTAATAACTACTCATGTGAATTATAAAAATATGTTACAGTAACTAAATTTTAAAATCACAATATGTACACGAAATTTAATGCATCTATTCCTAATTCCTAATTTATGCTCTAATCATTAGCCTAACTGTAGTGTACATGCATTCATGTATAATCTAATATGCATAAGTCATGCACCTACGTCTGTCTAAATTAATTATACTAATACTAGAGCTAGACATATTATAATATATATATCACAATACAAATATTAAAAAGATTAAAGGAAGAAGAGGACTTACCTTAAGGAAATCGTCTGAAATCGAAAGTGATGAGGCAATGAAAAATGAGCCAATCAGATCTATTTATAGTGGTCCTTGGGGTGACTTTGTAATTTACAAGAAAACCGAGAAAGGACGGGGTGACTTTTGTAATTTTGGAAAAATTAATTCAATCCCTTCAAAATTTAATTATAAAATGGTAGAAAAAGGATTTTTAGGTCATTTCACCTTCAAACATGCAGCTACGAGAATAGAAAAAGTGTTCAAAGTTCGGGAAATAAAATTTCCTTCGAAACGACTGCTCATACATCAAAATCGGACGTACGGTTTAAAAGTTCTAATTCGCGAAATGAATAGTAACTTATTCGTTAAACGTTTTCGTTTACTGCTCGAGCTAGGGTCGGAATTAGGGTTTGAAAAGCTTATCAAAATTCATGAAATAATTCAAGGGTCGTTTTAAGTATAATATTGAGGGGTAACCGGTGTACCGATCAAAAATTCATTTCGGAGATGATTAATAATTTTAAAAGAAAATCCAAAATTGCTTCAAAAATACATAAAAGGTTTTCGGGACTTGGAAAACAAGTTTGAATGATTAAAAACCATGAGTTTTGATCCTTTAAAACTTCATTGACAAAATGGAGTAGTAGTGGTTCGGGAAATGAATAGTACTTTAGGGTTTTTGTGCCGAATTTCCCTCGAAATAACATAATATCACAAAAGAACACATATTTCACTTAAAGATGCAATGCATGAAATATTTAAATGTGGATCAAGGTTTATAAACGCTCTTACGATACCCTTAGCTTACCGTTTACGACCAGGCCCCGATCCGGGTTATTACAATCTCCCCTCCTTAAGAAGAATCTGTCCTCAGATTCTCTTCTCGGTCTCAAAATAATTCCGAGTAGTGCTTTTGCATCTTTTCTTCAGTTCCCCAGGTGGCTTCCTCAGTACCATGTCCTTTCCATAACACCTTAGCCAGTGGAATCTTCCTAGTTCTTAACTCTTGGAATTTCCTATCCAAGATCCTTGCGGATTCTTGTTAAGCTTGCTGGTAAGTCCAGATGATACACTGTTGGACCCACACGTTCCAGTATCTCAAAAGGTCCTATGTATTTAGGGTTCAATTTCCCACCTTCGCCAATTCTTGTGGACCCTTTCCTTGGCGATGCCTTTAAAAACACTTTCTTACCAACATCAAACTCCAAATCTCTTCTCCTTTTGTCCGTATAACTCTTCTGTCTAACTTAAACAACCTTCATTCTTTGCTGAATAACCTTAATCTTTTCAGTAGCTTTCTCTATCCACTCAATGATTTTTGGTCTTTTGGTTTTCTCAGGGGTCCATCTTGCTTCGTCCAAATCCCAATATAATGGAGATCTACATTTCCTCCCATATAAAGCTTCATATGGAGCAGCTTGAATCGAAGTTTGATAACTGCTGTTGTATGCAAACTCCACAAGTGGCAGCAGTCCTTCCAATTATTTGGGAAATCCAACGTGCACGTTCTTAACAGATCCTCCAGGTACTTAATCAATCTTTCTGATTGTCCATCTGTCTGAGGATGTGCTGCTATGCTGAAATTTAACTTTGTTCCCATCAATTCTTAAATACTCCGCCAAAGTTGTGATGTAAACTTTGGATCTCTATCAGATACTATGCTAGCTGGTATCCCATGCAATCTTACAATCTCCAGATGGTATAACTTCGCTAAGGTGTTAACCTTATCTGTGGTCTTTACCTGCAGAAGTGCTGACTTAGTCAATCTATCGACTATGACTCAAATGTTGTCTTGTCCTCCTTTAACCCTAGGTAACCCGGTGACAAAATCCATGGTTATCTGCTCTCGTTTCCATGTAGGAATTGGCAACGGTTGTAATTTTCCTCCTGGATTTTGATGTTCTGCTTTAACCTTTTGACAAGTTAAGCATTTCTTGACATAGTCAGCTATGTCTCTCTTCATTCCATTCCACCAAAAGTTTCTCTTAAGATCTTGATACATTTTAGTGCCTCCTAGATGTAGTGTATATCGTGTCTTATGTGCTTCATCAAGTATTTCTTTTCGGATTGCTGACGGTACACAAACTCTATCCTTATATCTCAAGATTCTGTCTTCGTCTTGTCTAAATTTCATCTCGTCATCCTTTTCCTTGGAATTGAGACACTTATTGATCCACTTGTCACCAGCTTGTTCTTCCGTCACCTTCTCTTTTAATGGAGATAAAACTACCAAATTAGATAATCTAGCTTTTGGAATTAATTGTATGGTTCCTTGATTCTCTAAGAATTTTCCCGTGATTTGTGCCAAACTAGCCTTTCGACTTAGTGCATTAGCTATCACGTTAGCTTTTCCTGGATGGTACTGTATTATACAATCATAGTCTTCCAGAAACTCCATCCACCTCCTTATCGCATATTCAACTCCTTTTGAGTGAGTAAGTATCGCAAACTCTTATGATCCGTAAAGACTTCAAATGTAACCCCATAAAGATAATGTCTCCATTTTGCAAGGGCGAAAACAATAGCGGCTAGCTTCAAATCATGCGTAGGGTAGTTAACTTCATGCGGTTTAAGCTTTCTTGACGCATAAGCTATCACTTTTTCATGTTGCATTAGAACACTACCCAATCCTTCTTTTGAGGCATCAGTATAGACAGTGTAACCTTCATTTTCTTCTGGTAACGCTAGTACTGGTGCTGTCGTCAACCTCTTCTTTAATTCTTGGAAACTCTGTTTGCACTTTTCTCTCTATTCGAACTTCCCTTCTTTTTTTTTTCTTGAAAGTGGTGCAGCTATCCATGAAAAGTTTTGCACGAATCTCCTATAGTAGCCGACGAGTCCCAAAAAGCTTCTCACTTCTGAAGGATTCCTTGGTTGTTTCCAGTCCATAATCGTTTCACTTTTTAAGGGATCAACCTCGACCCCCGGAACCCGATATGATATACCCCAAGAATGTGACTTTCTCTAACCAAAACTCACATTTGCTGGATTTTTTGTATAGCTTATGATCCAATAAAGTGCCTAGCACCAATCGAAGATGCTCTGCATGTTCCTCTCCATATGGTGTCCAACTTATATCTTTTCCTAAGATGACCTCCTTTTGAAACAATCCAATTTAGCATGGTACTTATAGAGCCAATCCATACCCAGTATGATGCCGTATCTCGTCATTAGAAATGTGATAAGGTCCGTCGGATAAAATTGATTACCAACTCTTTTAGGGTATCGTTTATATACCAATTGCGTAATAAAGCAAATCCCAAGAGAGATTTTACCACGATGTTTGCATGACCAAGTACTCAACAAGAACAAGTATGCACACATAAAGTTTTGATGAAGTTAATGTATGGCGCCAGGGTTTTAGAGCCTTAACTGGCGTGTTAAGAGTGTGTACCGTTCTTCTGGTCATGTCAATGAAATTCGAGTTCCCACTTCATTCCAAGGAAGGCTTTTTTTTTTTTTTTTTTGAAGTTAATAACCTCAATTAAAATGTAATGCATGTGGGTCAAGAATGGTTCACAGAATGTCACAGAGACGATATTCATGAAGCAAGTCTACATATCACTGAGAATTAATAACAAATAACAAGTACTTATCAATGTAGGGAACAACAACCAACCAGTATTCAGTATAGCAATAATCAGGCAACAAGTGTATTCCATTGATCATCAACTAACAATTAGCTAGTACAGGTCAAAACATTGAACAACAGTTCAACAATACTCAATATTCAAATAATCAGCAGCTGGTGATGCATATAAAACACGTAATATATAGCCCTTGTCGGTATCTTGAAGCGACTCTAAGACTTGAGACATGAACAAATTGGGAAGAGTAAGTAAAGAATTTTCAAAAGTAAGGAGAGTGAGTAGAAGAAGGAATGAGATATCAATCTCAAAACCGTAACCACTAACGAATCGGTAATTTAAAAAAAAAAAGTACTGAAAGACCCTATGAAACTCGAAATTGATGTTGATCAAAACTAGATTGTTAACTCGATTAAGGAAGGGTTTCAGTACTACAATTGTAACAAATCACATGCTGGTCGGCTGCCCCAAACAGTGATCGATCACAATTTAAGCACTAAAGACACGAGAATACCTATGAGACACTATGAACCCCAGATTTCCGCAACCTGGGGCTCTGATACCACCTTAGCTGTAGCGCCCCGAAGGGGCCACAACCCCGCACCGTCGTACCTCTCGAGTGGACAGGAGACCTACCACCCAAAAGGCACGCCGGCGAACGGACAATACATTATAAGACCAGAGTACTAAAAGAAAACGTTGCAGCAGAATTATGAGTAATTTAAAACTTTCAGAACTTAAATCAAGAAACACAAGGAGCTAGTAACCAAGTACATGGCTTATACTATGATCAAGTATTGAACGAGAGATTTCAATAGAATATTAAGGGAATTAAAACTATTAAAAACAAAAAAAACGAACGACACAAGAGACTAAGTCGATTAGAGCCCAACCGAACGATACGATAACAACAAGTGAGTGGATTTCAAGATGGCTTAAAGAACCTGGCCTAAAAGCGTACAACAAAGGATCTCTTATGCTTCAAGATACCAGCCATCAAGCAATCACAGGACCTGAAACCATGAGGTCAGAAAGCGGGACAGAGGTATTAGTCAAAGGGACTAAGTGAGGCATAACTTTAAAACAAGATAAGTACTTGAAAGCTTTAGGACTTCCAGAAGAGGTTTACTTCAAATTGTACTTTAAAACTGAATTTCAGAACTTTTGCTTTAAAACTTTAATTCAGAACCGTACTTCAAGGCATTAATTTGAAACATGATTTCCAAGCAAGCACACACATGCACACACGTCAGAGGTTCTGGTTCATACATACTTTTACAAAAGGGAATAGGGTATAGGGTACATTTTTCGAAAGTATGAACCAGTCTTTAAATCAGAATTTGCCCGCAAGCTAGGCAGTTTCCAACCTTTACTCCCAGAAAACATGGCCATTAATAGGGTGTCGGAACGAGATCAACAACACCCTAACACATACACACAGGCACCATCCTCCACCAAGTTTCACTTCGGGGAGCGACCCCTAGGTGACCATTAACTGATTTGGGAATAGATTTGCGGTCCATTCCCGACAATTGTCCTGACTTAACCAAACCTCCTGATTAAAGTCGGTATCAATCGCTAAGTGTGGCGGCCAGTATTAGTGATGCCGTTGGCGCTCACCTCCCGAGCATCACCTCTACACATAACCGTCGGGCCCATACCATTAACCTTTGATTGCTTGCACCATTGATGACATCCAGAATAAATCCGAATGTATGAACCATTGAACATATGCATTGAACCATTGAACCATTGATGCAATACTTTGAAAACATGAACCATTGATGCATTACTTTGAAAACATGTGCCATTGATCAATGAATAACAAATAGGATTGGGTTCTTTGAAGAATCATCCCTTATAAAGGGTATTTCAAAACAAGAATGTAAAGCACTAGGCTTTGAGTTTCAAAACAATTGAATCATTAAGTATTCATGGTTCCAGTTGAAATAGTTTAACCTCACCTACAAAAAATGGTATTATGCAATAATACCGGAGCCTCAGTTTATCCAAACCTCGCCTGTAAGTTGTGAATAACTATAAGTTTATATTCTTAAACCATATTATCACAGAAGCACGATAAAACCACCTCAAAACATTCAATAGGATATAATGATATCATATGATCAGGATAAAACTTTATTGAAGCATGTCATAACATGTAACGAGATCTCATGGTAAAATCTGATAATCATTAATACCATAATACATCATGAAAGCATGATCGCATTCAAGTAATGAATCACATAATTGATAAAAAAAAACATTGCTCAAGAAGGATCACCATATCAGAAAAAGAATTCAGGTAAAAGATTAATCTTACACGAAAGATTATAACGTAAAATCAAATATCAGACTTAAAATTCTGAAACAACTTCAATCGAGTTAGAGTTTGGTTTGAAAAGCTTAATTTGATCCCCGATTTTGAGAATTAGCGAAAAAGACTTTTCCCGTTGAATCCGTCTCGTTAAAATGAGTCCGTTGATATAAAGTCAAAGTCAATGGTCAAAGGTACTATTCAAGTATACGGTATTTATATTGTTTTTATACAAAAACACGTTTAGTGTCTATACGAAGATACATATGGTATTTGTATGAAAATACACAAGGTATTTGTATGATATTTGTATGGAAATACATATGATATTTATACGGTATTTATCCAAAATATATACGCCATTTATACAAAAATACGTACAACATTTATACAAAAATACATTTGGTATTTGTACAAAATACATGTATTTATACAGAAATACATTTGATATTCATACGGAAGTACATACGTATTTGTACAAAAATACATTTGGTATTTATACAAAAATACATATAGTATTTATACAAAATACTTGGTATTTATATAAAATATATATACCTTATCTATACGAAAATACATTTGGTATTTATATAAAATTATAGACATACTTATACATAGGGGATCAAATACGTATACGTATATTATATGTACTAACATACCATAAATCAATTGGTTAGGGAAACATGTGACATATGATCATATATTATAATTCATAACATAATTATTCGTAATATATAAACATGTAACATGTTATAATTGTAACATCATTCCTATCATATAACATAATTAAATAACATGTAACATTTCATAAGTCATGTAACAATATATTATAGATAATATGTAACATGTAACATGTCATACTAGTTGTCATATAATTAAATTGTAGCCTAATTAAATCATGTAACATTTACTTTATAAACTATAATTTATAAAACATAATCATGCAATTAAAACTAATAATGGCTAATCATCATTAATTATAAATTAATCACGTCTAATTATCATTAACTAATAAACACGAAATTCAACTCATTACAATTAATCAACATTAATAACCACTCATGTGAATTATAAAAATATGTTACAGTAACTAAATTTTAAAATCACAATATGTACACGAAATTTAATGCATCTATTCCTAATTCCTAATTTATGCTCTAATCATTAGCCTAACTGTAGTGTACATGCATTCATGTATAATCTAATATGCATAAGTCATGCACCTACGTCTGTCTAAATTAATTATACTAATACTAGAGCTAGACATATTATAATATATATATCACAATACAAATATTAAAAAGATAAAAGGAAGAAGAGGACTTACCTTAAGGAAATCGTCTGAAATCGAAAGTGATGGGGCAATGAAAAATGAGCCAATCCAGATCTATTTATAGTGGTCCGTGGGGTGACTTTGTAATTTACAAGAAAACCGAGAAAGGACGGGGAGACTTTTGTAATTTTGGAAAAATTAATTCAATCCCTTCAAAATTTAATTATAAAATGGTAGAAAAATGATTTTTAGGTCATTTCACCTTCAAACATGCAGCTACGAGAATAGAAAAAGTGTTCAAAGTTCGGGAAATAAAATTTCCTTCGAAACGACTGCTCATACATCAAAATCGGACGTACGGTTTAAAAGTTCTAATTCGAGAAATGAATAGTAACTTATTCGTTAAACGTTTTCGTTTACTGCTCGAGCTAGGGTCGGAATTAGGGTTTGAAAAGCTTACCAAAATTCATGAAATAATTCAAGGGTCGTTTTAAGTATAATATTGAGGGGTAACCGGTGTACCGATCAAAAATTCATTTCGGAGATGATTAATAATTTTAAAAGAAAATCCAAAATTGCTTCAAAAATACATAAAAGGTTTTCGGGACTTGGAAAACAAGTTTGAATGATTAAAAACCATGAGTTTTGATCCTTTAAAACTTCATTGACAAAATAGAGCAGTAGTGGTTCGGGAAATGAATAGTACTTCAGGGTTTTTGTGCCGAATTTCCCTCGAAATAACATAATATCACAAAAGAACACATATTTCACTTAAAGATGCAATGCATGAAATATTTAAATGTGGATCAAGGTTTATAAACGCTCTTACAATACCCTTAGCTTACCGTTTACGACCAGGCCCCGATCCGGGCTATTACAATCTCCACTCCTTAAGAAGAATCTGTCCTCAGATTCTCTTCTCGGTCTCGAAATAATTCCAAGTAGTGCTTTTGCATCTTTTCTTCAGTTTCCCAGGTGGCTTCCTCAGTACCATGTCCTTTCCATAACACCTTAGCCAGTGGAATCTTCCTAGTTCTTAACTCTTGGAATTTCCTATCCAAGATCCTTGCGGATTCTTGTTAAGCTTGCTGGTAAGTCCAGGCGATACACTGTTGGACCCACACGTTCCAGTATCTCAAAAGGTCCTATGTATTTAGGGTTCAATTTCCCACCTTTGCCAATTCTTGTGAACCCTTTCCTTGGCGATGCCTTTAAAAACACTTTCTTACCAACATCAAACTCCAAATTTCTTCTCCTTTTGTCCGTATAACTTTTCTGTCTAACTTAAACAACCTTCATTCTTTGCTGAATAACCTTAATCTTTTCAGTAGCTTTCTCTATCCACTCAATGATTTTTGGTCTTTTGGTTTTCTCAGGGGTCCATCTTGCTTCGTCCAAATCCCAATATAATGGAGATCTACACTTCCTCCCATATAAAGCTTCATATGGAGCAGCTTGAATCGAAGTTTGATAACTGCTGTTGTATGCAAACTCCACCATCGTAGATAACTTGTCACAAAATACAACTAAATCACGGAACTAGGATTGCTTAAATATTATGTCATCTTTGTTGATCATTACACTAAATATGTGTGGTTCTTCCCTCTCACCCGAAAATCTCAAGTTGCTACCATTTTCACCCAATTCAAAGCCCTTATTGAAGCAAAACTCAACTTAAAGATTAAGACCTGTACTCTGACAATGGTGGAGAATACACCGCTCTCACGCCATATCTTACTAGCCAAGGTATTTCCCATTTAACAACTCCACCTCATACCCCTGAACACAACGGTTACTCCGAACGGCGTCACCGTCACATCGTTGAAACCGGCCTCACTCTACTTCATCACGCCTCTATCCCTACTACTTACTGGCATTATGCTTTTGCCACGACAGTTTATCTTATCAATAGGCTCCCCACACCTAGTCTCTCTCTCTCATCACCGTATCTCAAACTTTTCAACACTTCACCTAACTATGAAAAGCTCCGCACATTCGGCTGCCTATGTTACCCATGGCTTCGACCCTACTCCGATCACAAGCTTCAATCTCGCTCTCTCCCATGTGTCTTTCTTGGTTATTCACTCACTCAAAGTGCATACTTGTGCCTAGATGTCTCTTCCCACCGCCTCTACGTCTCTCGCCACGTTCGCTTGTCGAATGCATCTTCCCCTTTGTCGCCCAATCCGCTTCTACATCCTCTCCAAACCCACCTGACTCCTCACACACTACCGTTTCAATTCCCCCCGTCACATACGTCCCTCTTGTCTCGCCAGTGCCACCTATCAACCCGGCACCACTCCCGTCATCACCAAGCTCTCCGCAGCCACCTTCCCTCCCTTCTGACCCATCACATAACCCCACTGATGCCAGCCCACCTCCAACATCCTCCACCGACCCTACTGCCAACCCTGTTCCACAACAGACTCGCCATTCCATGATCACTCGATCCCGCAACCATATCCGCAAACCCACCCAAAAACTCACCCTCTCTACACACATGATCCCAGCCAGCGAAATTGAACCCAAAACCGTGTCCCAAGCCCTCTGCGACGAACGATGGAGGAAGGCCATGGCTGTTGAATACGATGCTCTCATTCGAAATGGAACATGGGAGCTGGTCCCGCCCTCCAATGCATTTAATTTAATCGGTTGTAAGTGGATATTTCGTATTAAACGCACTGCTAATGGTTCTATTGACAGGTTCAAGGCACGTCTCGTTGCCAAAGGGTTCCATCAGCAGCCCGGTGTGGACTTTCACGACACCTTCAGCCCGGTTATTAAAACAACCACAATTCGATTGGTCGTCACCATTGCAGTCAGTCGGGGTTGGTCACTACGTCAACTTGATGTTAATAATGCCTTCTTACAAGGCTGGCTATCTGAAACAGTTTACATGATACAACCGCCCGGTTTCGTTGACAAGGACCGCCCACAGCATGTTTGCAAGCTCCATAAAGCATTATACGGTCTCAAACAAGCTCCCCGGGCTTGGTATCATGAACTCCGACACTTTCTTGTCAGTCATGGTTTTCGGAATTCTCTAGCTGACTCCTCACTCTTCATCTACAACTCAGCCGCCACTGTGCTTTATGTTCTCGTATATGTGGACGATATCTTGATCACGGGGCCTCATGAATCAGAGGTAGAAAGTTTATTAACACACTATCCGACCGTTTCTCATTGAAGGATCTCGGGCCGCTAACCTACTTTCTTGGGGTTGAATGCATTCGTACAGATCGGGGTCTGATCCTCTCCCAGCGCAAATATGCTCATGACTTACTACACCGTATGGACATGGAAAATTCCAATCCGGTCTCCACTCCCCTCACCCCAGACACTGAATTACGGGTTGAATCAGGCACATCTCTTCCTGACCCGGGTGAATATCGCTCTATCGTTGGTGGTCTCCAATATCTCACACTCACCCGTCCAGACATTGCCTTCACAGTGAACAAATTGTCTCAGTTTATGCATCGCCCGACCTCCACTCATCTCCAAGCAGTTAAACGACTCCTACGGTATCTGCGTGGCACGTCAGATTTTGGAATTATGCTCCGCCGGAACAGCCCCCTGGACCTCCTTGCCTTCTCCGACGCTGATTGGGCGGGAAACAAAGATGATTACTCTTCCACGAGCAGTTATATCATTTATCTTGGTCACACTCCGATCAGCTGGAGCTCCAAAAAGCAACGAACTGTGGCTCGCTCCTCCACCGAAGCCGAGTATCGTGCCGTTGCCTCTACCTCAGTCGAAATTCGCTGGATATGCTCCCTATTAACTGAACTCGGACTCCAACTGCTACAATCACCTACGATTCTCTGTGATAATATCGGTGCTACACACCTCTGCTCCAACCCGGTATTTCACTCTCATATGAAGCACATCGCTCTTGATTTTCACTTTGTCCGAGAACAAGTTCAAACTGGTGCTCTCCAAGTTCAGCATGTCTCCTCCACTGATCAACTTGCAGACGCACTCACTAAGGCGCTTCCCCGACAACAATTCCTACGATGCACGGACAAGATTGGAGTCTTCCCAAGAGCCTCCATCTTGAGGGGGCATATAGGAGATTAAGCAATCCTAGTTCCCGTAGGAGTTTCAGTTGTAACAGAAGGAATCCTAATGCCTATCCACTTAGGATTGCTTAATCTCCTATACCCCCTTCCACCATCGTAGATAACTTGTCACAAAATTTGGATATACTACACATCTCTCTCTCTCTCTCTCTCTCTCTCTCTAACTAAATCCACTCTTAACCTCAAGATCAAATAATGCAAGCCCACAAAAATCAAACCAAACCCAGAACCCAAATCGAAGATCTCTCCCCAGTTCTGAAACTTCCACCACCTGATGCGGGTCGGAGAGACACCCAAGAGAAGAAAAGAACCAAGAAGAGAGATGCAAACAACCCTAATCTCAACTCCACACCCCCTAAATTACTCAAAACCCCCCAAAAGGAAAGAATTCTTGAAAACCAACAAAGGAATAAAAAAATTGAATGCAGGAATCAAAATCGATAAAGGTAAAAACTGATGCAAGAGACAAGACAAGAGAAGCAGAAAGCGGTGTGTGTGTGTGTGTGTTGGAGCCTCTCTGGTTAAATTGGGTGGCAGTTGTATGTAAGGTTTACAAGGAAAGCCGTTTCTCTTGTCTTCTTCCCCAGTTCAATTCTTTCGATTTATAATTTCTTCAAAGTTTGGGAATATTTTGGGTGATTTGACCACTACGCCCATGCAATAATGTGATTATTTGAAAATAAATTTGGATTCTTGGGTCATTTTGGGGAAGGGATCAAAGGGATATATGAGATTGCTCCGTGTAACGCGTCTATTGACTGGCTCAAGAAAGCGTGGCATGCAGGGGGTTGTTTTGTAATTTTCCTTTACTTAGGGTGGGTGGGAGAGTATCGTTTTGGGATGGTTCCAGCAGCCGAACCTGGGTTGAGGGAAATGGTCGGAAAAATTATGAGTAGTCGAACATTTTCGATTTGAATCATTGGAATTGCTCATAATTTATGTGCGACTTCATTATTAGATAACTATAACTATGTTTTGAATGTATTTATAAAGGAGGAGTATCCTTTTACTTATGACGTGTGTGTCTCCTTTTTTGTACCAATCGATTTTTTATTGAAGTTTGGGGATGTAAGATGAGTTGAGTTGGTACGCAAATTGATTATTATTAGTTCCCGAATTACATTTAATGAAATTTATATGTACATACTTACCAATAAGTCATTCACTTATCTCGAATTGTCATATAAATTAATCGTGTTAATTTAAGTAAAGTTGAATGTGAATTTAAATTTCAACCCAGCTTGAGTTCAGTGAGTTGGAGCTTCTCTATCTACTAGAGCATGAGTTTAAGAAATACTTATTTACAATCTCAATAATTAATTAGTTCATAAATTTTTTAATAATAATAATAATAATTTAAATTATTATTATAAAAAGAACCTAAATAGCTATAAAATGTCAACAATTAATTATCTTACCATTTAAATCAAATTGAACAATTCAAATTATAAATATCATATCCAAGCTCTCCATCAAGCCTTTGAATAAGCTTGACTGTATAATAAGTCCAACTTCAGCTCAAAATCTTAAATGAGCATGGCAATTAGAGTTTGACCACGAACTTACGTAGCTTAGATCTCGAAGTTGAACCATCTTTTTTAAAAAAACCAGACTTATTTTTTAAAGAGTTAATCTTTTTTTTCACTTCAACTTTTAAGGTGTTTTGTATTTTCGTATCCAATCTTTAAAATTTAAGGATTTGATACTCAATTTTTAAAATTTGTTTCACTTAAGTGTCCAATTTCAAATCCAGCCAATAAATGCAAAACACATGTCATTTTCTTAATGGCCGAATCTGAAATTGGGCATTTAAGTGTAAAAATTTCAAGTGTTGGATACTAAAATATAAAATTTCAAAGATTGGGCACTAAAATGTAAAATACCCTAAAATTTTGGTGAAAAAAAGATTTAATCATTTTCTAAAAGCCTGGCTTATACACACCCCTAGTTGAGACAAATTAAAGTTTTGATTAGTAAATAGAAATGTTGGGAAATCTGAAAAATAAACAGAAAACACACAATTTTGTGAGGTATGTTTTTATTTTTGCCTTATTCCCTATGATTCATGAATATTGATACATCGACATGAACACAACACGATCTGTATATAGCAATATAAATTCTTCTTTCAAAATTTTCCATATGAAAAGTATCTCATACAGTACTTAACACGATACGATACCGTAAAATAATATTTTTAAAAATATTCGTACACCAACACTTTTTCCCAATCACGATGAAATGATACACAATTAAAATAAATGAAACACTTAATTATTTATTTAAAATAAATATGCATTTATGGAAAGATTCAAGAATGACGATGGGGTGGCTGGCAAGTGGATCTTCATTGGTGGTTTTGAAGGCCGACTTCTTCAATCCAAAGTGGGCGACTTTGTGTGGACCAAACCAAACTCGATACTTTGGCCAACATATGCTCAAACCTCTGTGATTTCGACAAATCCCAATTCTGTTTTATGTTTGGTTTTAGGCCAGCTACTTGGCTCTTTCTTGACAGATTATTACATTTTTAATTTCCCATTTTTGGTTGCATTTAGGTTCACAACTCTTTGAGGTTTTCGTCAAGATTTATGGGTCGTTTTATAAATAGTTAGTAGTTCGAAATAACGGTATAATATCTATACTATTATATATTTGATAACGATGCTTGACTTTTTATTGTACATTTTGATGACGTGGAATTTTGTGGTTTTTTTGAAGTTTTTAATTAGATAGAAAACTTGTGATTGATTTATCTTTATTTTGTATATTATTTTTTTATGAAAATAAGTAAAAAAAAAAAAAAGTAGTAACTAAGGAAAATAATTAATGTTGATAAGTTTGACCGAATGGAATTAATTTTGATATTTCTACTAACTAAGTAAGGTTAATATTACATGCATGTATTTGATATTTCTATTTATTTATTAAATTAATTTTAATAGCTAATTACTTAAACCACCGATACAATTTCCATAAAAAATTACTATAATTTCAAATTTAAATTCAAATATTACAAAATAGAGAGAATTAATTAAGTTTCTTAAATTACTCCATCAAATTAATTAGTTTTTTTTAAATCTAAAATTAATAATTAATATATACATACATATATATATATATATATATATATATATATATATACACACACACACACACGTATAATTGACATAAATTAATTAAATTACTCCATCAAATTAATTAACTTTTTTAAATTTAAAATTAATACTTAATAAATTTAATCTATATTTATATCTATACTATTATATATTTGATAGCAATGTTTGACTTTTTATTGTACATTTTGATGACATGAAATTTTATGGTTTTTTTTGAAGATTTTAATTAGACAGAAAAAATGTGATTGACTTATCTTTATTTTGTATATTTTTTTTATTAAAATAAGTAAAAAAAAAAAGTAGTAACTAAGGAAAATAATTAATGTTGATAAGTTTGACCGAATGGAATTAATTTTGATATTTCTACTAACTAAGTAAGGTTAATATTACATGCATGTATTTGATATTTCTATTTATTTATTAAATTAATTTTAATAGCTAATTACTTAAACCACCGATACAATTTCCATAAAAAATTACTATAATTTCAAATTTAAATTCAAATATTACAAAATAGAGAGAATTAATTAAGTTTCTTAAATTACTCCATCAAATTAATTAGTTTTTTTTAAATCTAAAATTAATAATTAATATATATATATATATATATATATATATATATATATATATATATATATATATATATATACACACACGTATAATTGACATAAATTAATTAAATTACTCCATCAAATTAATTAATTTTTTTAAATTTAAAATTAATACTTAATAAATTTAATCTATATTTATATCTATACTATTATATATTTGATAGCGATGTTTGACTTTTGATTGTACATTTTGATGACATGAAATTTTATGGTTTTTTTTGAAGATTTTAATTAGACAGAAAAAATGTGATTGACTTATCTTTATTTTGTATATTTTTTTTTATTAAAATAAGTAAAAAAAAAAAGTAGTAACTAAGGAAAATAATTAATATTGGCAAGTTTTACCGAATGGAATTAATTTTGATATTTCTACTAATTAAGTAACGTTAATATTATATACATGTATTTGATATTTCTATATATTTATTAAATTAATTTTAATGGCTAATTACTTAAATCACGGATACAATTTTCATAAAAAATCACTACAATTTCAAATTTAAATTCAAATATTACAAAATACAGAAAATTAATTAAGTTTCTTAAATTACTCCATCAAATTAATTAATTTTTTTAAATCTAAAATTAATAGTTAATATATATTTTAAATGATAAAATTATTTTGAATTATTTTAAATGATAAAATTATTTTGAATTATTTTAAATGATAAAATTATTTTTATGGTAGGTCATATAGTAATAATTGGAATCTTTAATTTTTCAAAACAATTCATAAATCATATCAACTATCTCCCTAATTTACGAAATCTTTTAAATTGACAATTAAATTTGTATCCTTATTTATCTTTCAGGGTTTCTTATATTTATTATAAAAGTTGTAAGCATTTATCTATTATTTTCAAACCTTATTTTTTTTGTCATGCCTCCCCTATTCTCTCTTTATTCTCACACCTTCGATTCCATTCATATTTTTTCGCCTCTATCACGGTATACAAAATTATTTTCTTATTTTTTATGTTGCAAACTTCATCTCGAGAAATTACGAAGATTCAAGATTTATGTATTGATACACAAAGTTTTGTTAGTTTTTACTTTTGTTTCGATATGTTATTATTTTTATATATATTTTGTTGTTGTCGATTTTAACATTTTTTAGAAATCTATTTATTTATGTTTTTTATGAAATTTATTTAGAGAATATGGACTTTTACTTTTATTGTTTTATGAATTTATCTAATTATTCTAACTTTTCGTTGTTATCATTTTTAATACTTTATTTTTAATTTTTTTTTCCAAAGGAATTTATTGCATTTCAATTAATTTTTGCATTAATTTTTTATTTGACGCATTTGAAGTATTATTGAATAATGTATTTTTTAATATTTTAATATTTATGTTTTTAACGTAAAATATATCTTTTGCGGTAGTTAGTACAATAAAATAGTATTCAATGCTCAAAATTATCTTACCAAAAAAAAAAAATGCTTAAAATTAATCAAATTATCGAAGGATTTTTGCTTTTTTAACTTTTTGTTCTTTTGTCATTCATTTATGATTTAAGATTTTCTTTGAGTTGATTTCATATTTATAATCGGAGACATTAAAAGTTAGATTTAATAATTTCTTCACGCAATTAAGAAATGTTATTTCATATTTTTTTTCACTTTGAATTTTAATATATTTTAGGACATTTTTATTTATTTTTTATATTGTTTTTAGCTTTTATTTTTTCATTGTTATTTTTTTCATTAATTTCTCATCTATTTTCATCATTAATATCATGTTTATCATCGATTTTTGACATGATATTGACAATAGATAATGGTAATAAGTTTATATTTGAATTTAATGGTAAATTTTTTTTTTCCAATTACGTTTTTCTTCAATATTTAGTTATATATATATTTTGTATTCTAACAATTTTTATTTTTTAATTGTTTTGCAAGTTACTTAATTGTTGTAGATTTTGTTAATGAAATTTTTTTCTATTTACTATGTTTAATTTTTTTTTATATTTTAACTATAAAAAAAGTTAACATATTTCTATTTTTTTCATTTTTTTTTTAAAATTCACTTAATGTATCTATCTATAAAAGCATACAGATCATATATTACATAGTTTTCAAAAAATATTTGTGCCGAGTACAAAATTTTTTGATTTATCCATAAATTTATGTGAGATTTTAATAAAATTTTCTTTTTTCATATTCTCATATATTTATTTTATTATCTTTATTTCGTTTAATTTTTATGATTTATATAATTTTTTTGTATAGTTTTGTTTATTATTGATGAACATTTTTTTTTTTAAATTTAATTTCATTTTAATTTATGGCTACATACTTAAGATAGTTATGTTTATTTATTTTGTTAATAATTATTTTTATTTATTTTGAATTTCAATTTTTTTAATATTTTTTATTCATTTTTCTAAGTGATTGAGTGATGTTTCTTTTCTATCAACTAATTTACTTTCCCCAAAATCGAAGAACAAATTTTCATATAATTTTTATTTTTTAATATTTAATGTCACTTTTTAATACCATTTACTTTTAGGTTTTCTTTTTTAAGAATGTTATATATTATTTATTTATAACTTTTTCAACTTTTTAAATTTTTTTATCCGAATTTTAATTTGGTAGGTATTTTTTTATTAAAATTTTTAAAATAATTTCATTTTTTATTAAATATATAATTATTTATAATTTTCATTATTTCTTAATAATATTTTTCGGTTCGAGGGTCTTTGTTGTAATTGTAAACCAAACAAATGCATTTTTCTGTTTTTTTTTCCTTCTCATTTAAGTTTAGAATAAATTAATATATTAATTATTTCATTGATTATAAATATTTCCCAAATCTGGGTACTTTAGATTACTGAAATTATGTATTTATTTGAAATATGAATGTAATTTTTTTTTATCTTGAATTATTATTCGTTTTCATTAATTTATATAAATTGATTATTTACTTTTTATTTTTTCTGTTACTTATTATTTTTTTATATGCTTAGTTCAATAATAAAAATAATAATAACAACAACAATAATAATAATAATAATAATAATAATAATAATAATAAATAAATAAATAAAATTTACCAAGTTTCAGTATAATGTATTATTCCCTAATTTGGATGATTTTCTATTTTATAGATTTTACATAAATTAACTTTCTATTCTAAAATAAACTATCTTTTAACATTATCTTAGTTTATAATATTTACGACTAATATATACTTTTTTTTTTTTTTTACTTACCTAATATTTTTTTTATATGCTTAGTTCAATAATAATAATAATAATAATAATAATAATAATAAATAAATAAATAAAATTTACCAAGTTTCAGTATAATGTATTATTCCCTAATTTGGATGATTTTCTATTTTATAGATTTTACATAAATTAACTTTCTATTCTAAAATAAACTATATTTTAACATTATCTTAGTTTATAATATTTACGACTAATATATAATATTATAAATCAATAATTTTTATATATAAAAACCGTGCATAGCACGGGGTATATGCTAGTTGGTAGTTATATAATGATTAATGTTTGGTAAAGATGTTTGAATATTAAACAACACTTCTTTTTAACGATTTAAATTTGTAGATGAGGTGGTCGTTCAATATGGTATCAGAATTCAAATCAAAGAGGTCTTGTAGTTGAATTTTCACTGTCACCAGTTATAATCTCGTTCTACACGTGAGGCTAGATCAATCGGCAATTGCAATACGTGTAGAATCAGATAAATTTTAAATAAGACATTTGCAATTATATTTTATAAATATGTCAAAAGTGATACTTTCAAGATTTATCGAAAAATGTGTGATAATTGCCCACGATGAAACTCTAAGAGTGAGATACTCCATTGATTTCTTTAATGAGCCGGATAGTTCATTAACTTATTTAAAAGAAAAAAAACTCTAATTAATATTGTGATATTTGTTGGGTACACTAGAAAGATGTGGGGATGCTCAAATAATTCATTGTAAAATAAAATAAGAAGCAAATGAATTTAAAAACCAAATTAAGAAAACCTTCCCCTCAATCAAAGGGCAGCACATGTCTAATTGCTTAAATTCTTTTGACCGCTATTCCTTGGTTTATGCTTAATCCATTTTACACGGGCTTAAGGTTAACTTAAGTGGCAGTCTGGCAGGAACTTCAGCAACAAATATTCACTTGTGATTTTTATAAAGGGATATTTTTAAAAAATGGTTAATCTTATTTTTTACACTCAATGTTTGGGAATTTTTTACTTTAATACCTAAAATTTAAAGTTTTACACTTTAGTACTCATTTTTGAATTTTGTTGTACTTAAGTGCCAAATTCCAGATCTGACCAATAAGAAATTTTCAGATCGGGGACATTTAAGTGCAACCATATTCAAAAGTTTGGTACTAAAGTGTAAAGTTTTAAAAATTGAATACTAAAATGCAAAAATTCGAATATTAAGGTGCAAAGTAAGATAAGCCTTTTTTAAAAATATGATTTTATGGTGCCGTATTATGTTGGATACTCATATCAAATATTGTATCATACAGTTTTCACATATAAATTTTTTGAAAAATTGCCGTATCTATATCATCATATCCATGCATTATAACTTATGATTGTGCCCTCAGCTAATTGTAACCACAACTCCTTGTTTTCTCGGTGGAAGATCAATTTAAGTAATCTCTTGTACTGTGTTCTCTGTGGAAGATCAATTTAAGACATCTTAAAAAAAAAAAGAATGCAGTCCTTGCTCTGATTGAAAGTCTTTCAAAATTAAAGAAATTTTCTTAATTAAATGAATAATGAAATATGAGGATGATGTTTTGTAAATAATGAATAAAGAAGATAGACTAATTTATCAAGAAAAATAGATTAATCTTGGAATTAGTTCTTCTTTGTTAGAAATGAAACTAAAATTGTTTCCTATTTTTATATATGTTTTTTTTTTTTTTTTTTCTTTCCTCTTGGAATCTATTTCTATGGGTCGAGTCGAGTTGAACCACTTAAGTGCATGTATACCAAAAGGTAATTCATTCCTAAGTACTCATGTGGTAAATTCAAGAAAAAAATTTGAAATATTGTGTCCGTATTTTATTGTATTTATGTTACCATATTCTTATCCGTGTATTATTATAAGATTTGTTAGAAAGGATGATGTAATTGAAAAAACAAGAAACCAGTGATGTAATATTAACAAACATCTAACAATCATGCATAAACTCACGACAATTGTCGTCTACCAGAAGTCCTAGGTCTTGCTCTCAAATTTAAATTTATTTTACTAGCTTAACGACCTCCAGCCTTGGTTATTAGTTTAAAAAAGTTATTAGTTTTCAAAAGTTTTTCTTAATTAGTTGAAATTCGGTCCGTCAAATTGTTCGATCTAAATAATTAAATTACTAGAACAACATACGTCCATTTGCATTTGTAATACTGTTTAAAAAAAATATAGAATAAAGTAAATTATCTATTTAGACATTTTAAATCTTATGGTGAAAATTGAAAATATTCAACGGAGAAGAAATAATTTTTAGAATTATTTAAAATTACTTTTATATATTTTTTATGTTTTTCTGGGTATGCATATATTGATGGGGTCAAAATACGATCGTCCCACGTTAGGACACGTGGCATCACCGAGATGATGACATCTGTCTCCCCAAGGTTGCACCCATCAGTGCACGAGCGCTAAGCCCAACGAGCGCAATCCTTCTTCAGGAGTTAAGCCCAACGAGCGCAATCCTTCTTCAGGAGTTAAGCCCAACGAGCGTTGTCACTCTCACGAGCGCCATTCATACTGTATGATTGGCACGTACACGTGCCAAGGGAGCCCTCTTCGAGCGTCACACTCCCTCAGAGTGGCCTCCCCTTCTGGCTCGTTACTTGAACTGGAACCTTCGTTCCCCCCAGCGGATATCTTGGCTTCCAATACTCCAGGTTGTCACGAGCGTGCTCTTAAGCCCTCGTTACCAACCACCCAAATGGCTCTCTGACACATCGTACATGCCCGCGCACCTGCCACTGTTGCCAGCACCAACTTTTGGCCGCTTTTGCAGAAGATTCCTCCTAGGTTTCTCTCTCATGGCGCCACGTGTTAGGGCAACATTCGGCCAGGACCACTTGAGGCAAATGACCAAAGGGCCCTTGACCCTCAACTATAAATAGCTAAAGTCATCTTCTACACTGGTAAGCAATCTTCATCACTGAAACTGTTACTGAACCTACGTTTCTCCTTCATACCTTGAACTGACTTGAGCGTCGGAGAGCCAAACTGGGTATCACCCCCAGTTCCCCCAGCTTGGCCTTCTGACTTTTATTGTGCTTGTCCCAACAGGTAGAACCCCCTTTATCTTCTCCGACGAGTCTCCGGTGGTTTCCCTCACAAAAACAAATCATAAAGTGATTGAATTCGGATCCTCACATTCTGAACCCATCATATATATTATAATTTTAGATCGTTCTCTTATATTTTTTAAAATACTAATTATTTTAGATTTTGAGTCACAACTTACTAATGTTAGTTTAAATTTTCTAACATATTTTGTTTTCATATGAAAAATAATATATTTATATAATAGATCATAGAGAACCGTTTAAATCGATAAATCTATAATATCAAATCTTAACATAAATGGAGAATAATTAAATAGTTAATTCTTTCAAATGAATATCCTCCATTTAAGTTTGAGATTTAATAGTATAGATTTGTTGATTTAAACTGTTCTTTATGGTTTATTATATAAACCTGTTATTCTTTCATATAATAACAAATCATATTAGAAAATTTTAAACTAATGTAGAATAATCATATATGTGTAAGAATAATCAAATTATATAATCAGTATATATAGAATAATCCAAAAAACCAGTACTCAAAATCTAGAATAATATGTATTTTGTGAAATATGTAAGAAAATTTTGAAATTACGATATATATGCATATCTAAAAATAAAAAATAAAAATAATTTTAGATGATTCTAAAAATTAATATTTCACCATTCGATATTTTTAATTTTTATCAATAATTTAAAAAGGTAAAATATATAAATAGATAATACATTATATTTTTTGATTATTTTATAAAATATTATGAAAATAGTATTACAAGTACGCTATTCTGGTTCCAATTAAAGAAACATATTTAAATGTATTTATCCCACCTCGTAAAACTTATTCTTCATGTAAATAAATATTTAAAATTTTTTTGGCAATCCATTCGAATATTCATTATTTAAAGTAGGAATAATTACAACTAGTCCTGAAATTAAATGGGATAATTACAATTTATTACCATTTTTAAATTAAATTATATATACCACCTAAAAAAGATCATAATCACACACATAACCTCCAAATTATTAGGGTTCCTTCCAAAAGAGTGTAAACGTCCTGTTATACTGTAGCACCCGCAATGATAGACACCACATCCCCCGCACTATGGGTCTAATCCACGCATAAAATGGACAGTCCATACATCAACTGGACTCATAGCGAACAGGGTGACAATTAAAAAACCAACCTGGCTAGGCGGAACTAACCCTGAACCAACCAATCAAGAGTACGAAGCATGCGGTGCGGAAGCAATAGCATACAATTCATAAATTTCAACAATGGCTACAAGCCCAACAATTCCAATACATAAAATAGATCCATCATGCATCCTAACAACGGGTTCAGCTACGCACACAACCTGTCTTGAATCAAATCAGTAAAATTTCATAATTTGGCACACAGGCCCAAATACATAAGTAAATACAATTTAAATCATAACAATGTGGAATGTGACTCGAGTGTTCAAGTGACTCGACAAGAGAATTAAAACTTGACCTCCGCCTAGCAAAACCTGCAAGAAACTGAAAAGTGGGAAAGAGGGGTCAATCTCTAGAAGACTGAGTGAACCGGAGCAATACATATATATAAAACATGCACATGCAAGTCATAAATGCCGAACAAGATTTTATTTAAAGTTAGTTCTCATGAAGGCAAGAAAATAACTAAGCAAGCTCGTACTTTATGACTAATTCAAATTAAATTCTTTAAGTTCATAATTCATGAGTAAACATAATGGCTCGGCGAGTGAGCGTGCATAATTCTCCAACCAAACTCCGACCGTGTACAATGACGTGACATAATACTTTTGAATACGTGATCATGTAATACATAATAATACATGCGAGCCATAAAACATGAGACATGAGCGTTTGGGCAATCCGTGTCCCGACCTTCCCGCACGGCGAATAATAATAATCATAATCATGAAAAATAAGTTCCAACCTTCTCCCTCCATAATGGCCGGGCCTGCAGACCCGATATCACGCCCCGTTTCCGGGATCGCAACACGGCAGTGCCCCTGAGCCCCGAAAGACTCAAGGACACTAAGCCTCGATAAACAGAGCGGACTAAAAACCAAAATAAAATACATAAATCAATTCCTTAAAACATGGTGGCGGTGAAAATTCTAACTATTATAATATATTTCTCAAAGTCTCAAACATAATCATCACTACTAACTATTCTAGTCTGTAGAACTAAAAGTTTCAAAACATAACAGTAGGAAGTAAAATACTAAAATCAACTCATTCTTGCACAAATCTCCAACAGCTCCAAAGTCGACTAGTTATCTGAAAAATATTAGCGAGGGGTGAGCCGCATACTCAATGAGCAATTCTCAAAACTAGTCTATTGAATCAATCTTACTTTTCATATAGATATCCCGACACATATTAAACATTAAAACTTTAGACAATTGAAACAGTCATATCATGTGAATCATTACATATTAATAGGCTCACAAATAACATAGATTTTTCCAAAACCATATTTTCCATTGAGTACAGAGCTTAACAGATGAACCCTTGGTCAGAGGGTACGTACAGATGACCCTCTTAAGGGACGAAACATAAAACGGAACAGATGACCCTTTGAGGGACGAAACAGATGACCCTCTGAAGGGACGACATAACAGATGACCCTCTTGAGGACGACATAACAGATGAGCCTTGACCGAGGCACGCAGATGACTCCGGAGACAAACAGACATACATACTCAATGGAATCAAATAACATATCATACTGTAGTTAAAAACTTATGAGAGTTTTCACAATGTAATCTTTAAATATCATCACAACAAGTTATTTTCACATAGAAATAATAGTTCAACAATCACAATGTAATTACGTATTCAATATTAAGTTTACTGAAACAATAGAAAAGCGTTGAAAATTACTTACCTCGAAATAACTCCAAGACCCTCAATCCTAAACGGTTCACAATGCGAGTTTGCTAATTACCGATCCACAATATCTATTCAAAGTATGTTAATAAGACACTCATTAAAAACTTATAATAATTAGAACCAATTTCATTAACTGATATTGGTTTTTTATCCAAAATCCCCCCCATTAATTTACCGCCAAACTACGGAGTAAATCAAGAGTACGACTTCCAGTAACCAAGTAAATCTTAAAAGGGATTTCCATTAAAATCGAAGGCAGCCACTTCTGATAAATCACTAATAATTATTTATTTCGATGAATGTGCACAAGAACAAAACAATTCTTAAGGAAACCTGAGTTGTCCCACAATTCATTCCAAAGCCTTTCTTATTGCCACATTAAATCTAAGTATAATGTGATTATGAATTTACCTCAAAAAGCGTGCCCAAAATCCTTGATTTTGGATGCTACGGTAAGCTGCGGCGCTGTCTTTTTGCTCAAGAATAATGATTATCTTGTTCTTATTAATAGATATCGTATTTATAGTTTAGGTTAACCCAACGTGATTTAGGGTTTCTCAATCTTAGTGGAAGTCTCCACTCCCCCACAACTCTTGGTTAATAATAACGGTACCTACTAATATCTTTTATTATTATAACTAGAAATAAAAGGTAATTAAAATAAAATTTTTAAGTAACATAGATGAATAAATGAATAAAAATTACAGGGTATTATACCCGAACCATTTAATAATAACAATATCGAGACGGGGGACTCATGACTCCTACCCGCTCCTTCGATGGGTTAACCATCGGCTCAAGAATAACTAACCTTCCACACTACACGGTCGCGTGAGAGATTCTCAATGGGTACTTTGTGCAATGGTTTAGCTATACGTCGGCCCGATGCCGAACCGGTCTCCATTCACACATTTCCCCGGGCCTAATACATGAACATGATCAATGTGCATAAACTCGCCAAAACATTTCAAGTCATGAGAAAACATAATACATTTCATAATCCTTGAGAAAAGGTTTACTCGATGACTCAATTTGAAAACTATATATATAGATAGGCATTAGGTTTTTGGCCAAAACTTGTCACGTAAGGTTATAGGGTTCGATACGTAATTAGAACGGAAACACCCTCACTTGGAAGATGACAATACAAGGATACAAGCTAGGCCGGGTGCCTATTGATCACGATATCTCCGCCCTGGAGATGAACAGTATAAGAGAAAGAAATATTGTGTACTTGTGAGAAAGGACTCAATATGAAACCAAGTAGGATGCACGACAATGTCCATGAAGTGGTGTGACATGTTATGAAATGACGCGATATATAATAAATCATAAGTGTTATGAAGTGTTGTGATCAAGTCCATGTGCACCATTAATGTTCTCACGTAATAGGCAATCATATAAGTTCATATCATAACAACTAATCAACCATTAATTAATTATCAAGACAAGGAGACAATTAACAAGATAAAGATCAATTAGGCATGTATATAAAGCATGTACGTCACATAAGAGGTCGATGACGTGAAAGGAAAGCGATAAAAGGGGTTTTGGAAAAGTTTAGCAAAAGATAGGAATTTTCAGAATTGCGCAAGATGTAGGAAAATGGCTATATCTTGCGTTTGAGAAATTGGAATGGAGTTTTGTTTGCTGGATAAGAAACTAGACAAATAGGGCTTTCCAAGCATAATGAGGTGACAACTCAGGTGAAAATGGCGGAGGCCCAAAGTTGGATGAATGCAGATTTTTGGGGAAGTGGCGACACTAAAATGAATTGTTTATATCTCACAAATTAGAAAGGATAATGAGGTGATTCAAATCGGAGAATGTTCTAGACTTCAAAAGGTTTTCGTGGGTTTAAAATTCAGGTCAATCGGAGTTTATTTGAGGGGTAAATGGAACAAAACAAACTCAATCATAAAAAAGAGGAGGATCCGGAGCCCTTGCCTCAAATCACGACCGTGGATTCTCAAGGCATAAAAATCCACGACCGTGGATTCTCAAGGCATAAAAATCCACGATCGTAGATTCGTTACAGGGCCAAAAATACACAGAAAAAGCAGGGTATTCACGGGAGGAACACCAAAACCCACAAGAACTATCTCAAACTCAACCCAAATCACATAAAACAAGTAATATGCCATATAAGAACATCAAATGCAAGCTTAGAACAATTAAGAGCACTTTAATTCACAAACCCACATCAAATCTCACACATATATATATATACATATATGCATACACATAAATACACATATACACCATCAATTAAATCAACTAATGAAAGGGATTTTACCGGAAATAGAATGAGGTTGTCGAGGTTGAACTCAGGGTGGTCGTAGATCACCGGATTCCTTGCCGGAGTTGATGGAGTTGGGTGGAGCTTGCTCTTCCTTTCTCGCTTCCTTGTCTTCACTTGAAGTAGAAATGAAGAATAAAGAAGGGAGAGTGAAATTGAGGTGCTTGGAAGATGGTGGTGGAGAAGAGGTGGTGGCTCGGTGGTAAGGTGGTGGTGGCTCGTGGTGGTGTCTCGGTTAAGATAAGCAGAAGAAGAGAAAAGAATGAAAATGGAGAAGGGAAGAAGAAAGAAGAAATGAAAAGAAAAGAAAAAGAAAAGAAAGGGATGCCTGGTGCATCTCGTGAGAGAGAGAGATAGAGAGAGAGAGAGAGAGAGATGGTCAATGCGTGGGGCCCGACTTAGATATTTTGAGTATTAGGATATTTGTGTGGTTTCGGCTCGGATTAAAATACGGTTGGGTTAGAATTAGTTTCCCAAATTAAATAAAAAGATAGGCAACGGGTTCGGAAATTAACAAGGAATAAAATGTAAGGCTCGAGGAAAAGAAATAAATATGATCGTGTGTGAAAATTGCAAAACGAACAAACAATTAGTCACTCGCACAAAAAAATAATTAAATCACACAACAAGTAACTAAAGCTCGTGAAACACTTAATCACATACTTAAACAAATAATTCACGTAGCACTCGGCCTGACCTCACCCATGACGTCATACCTGGTCAGTCTTGAAAACACAGGGCGTTACATATACCCCATAAAATTCTGTTATATATATATCATTTTGGAAAAAATGCCAAATTTTTTTAAGGGAGATTTACATTTGGCTACCCTACTACTAGGCCTAATTACAACGTAGTCCATCTAGATTGAAAAATTACATTTGAGTCCCTATAAATCTTGTTTGGACTGAAGTTTCTAAGGGATTTGTAAAAGTACAATTATGCCCCCGACGATTGTATGACTGTTACATTGAATATATGACCAAAATTACAAAATCATCCCTAAAGTTTACAAAAAATAACAAAACAATCCCAACAAATTATGAATTTAACAACGAATCAGAGGGTATTTTTGGAATGACATAACGAAACCCTAGGGACCACAAACGGTTTCAAAAGTTTGAGACTAAAATTTAATTTTCCAATCTAGATGAACTACGTTGTAATTAGGCCTAGTAGTAGGGTAGCCAAATGTAATTCTCCCTTTTTTTTAATTTTGAATTGACCATTTTTCCCCTCAGTGTGTTTGAAGATATTAAACAGGGAAAAAGTTTACTCCTTCAAAACCTTTGTCCGAAAACCTTAGACATTAAAAAAGATGAGAGAAGCAACCCAACCTTGTCTGAGCACCTTTTCTATCCATGCTTTACTCCTTCAAAAGCCTATCTTGTTAGCGAGATTTGGAGCGTTCGTTTACTTTCTTTCGCCGTGGATTTCTTGTTTTAAGGAAATCTTGAAGTGGGTCGTTTGTTATTCAGCCATGAAAGTAAGGATTTGGAGATTTTTTAAAATTTTAGCTCATCACAAATCCTTGTTCGTAGCTCAGTTGTTGCCGCAATAGAATTTGAGCATAACTCATAACCTAAATCCGTATCGGAGTCGATTTCGAACAATGAAAATTAGGAGTTTTTCAATTTGCAGAATAGTTTATTTACTACTCTTTTAGGTTCGATTTTTATGAGATTGTCAAGTTTGTTGGTGTGTTTTTGTGGTTTTCGTTCTGCTTTGCCTTTACTCCAAAACCCTAATGACATGCAATAGGATTTCTTAGTAAATTGTCTGATTTGGAGCCCGGACGACTCTTTATATGGTAATTTTGCTTAAAATCATATGATTAAATGCAAAATTGTTGATATAAGTGCTTTGATATCTAGCATTTCATAAATATGGGTTGCGTATTCACGACACGTTGTACAACTATTCATATTATGGAAATGATGATGTTGTCAGCATTTGGAGGTATAATTTAGTCATTTATCTCAGTTTGTGGAAGCTCGGATTATCCTTAGCAGTTTATATCATTGACTAGTGTTGTTTTAGTTTGATGCTCATGTTGGCGGAGTTAATGATCTTGCATTTTTACACCCTAATGAGCAACTTGTTAGGAATAGTGCCCTAGAAAGCCGATTGTATATCCGCTTTGTGCTTTTCCTTATTGTAATCACAGACAATCTCTGAATGAAATAACGAATTGAGGCAACACTTCTTTATATGCTCTTGTTTGGTATGCGTTTACTTTATCTGTGCATGTATGAGAACTCCCCTAATCCTGATGACTTTAGGACTCTGCCATTTAGGTGAAATGGTTCATGAAACGAGCCCTATATCACATAAGTCATGATTAGTAAAATACTCCAAGCCGATGAGTCCTACAGACAGTGGGAGTGTCAACCTGACTCCTCTAAGGCTTGCTTGTGGGATCACGCCCTTAAGAAGGACCACCTTATTTCATGGAGGTGGAAAGTGTATAGTTGATACGTGCGTGATACATGAGGGTGCTTACTTTAATAAGTGAGTTCACTGAGGTGCCCCGTGTGAGAACATTCCTAAATGGGAAAGGAAGTTTCTATTTCAGGAAATGGAAACTTCCAGATTAGGAAATATCTCACGAGTCATTGATGTGATTAATTGATCCTTAGACTTGAGGTTCCTTGTCACTTTATGAGTTAACTCTGTAGTCTTAGGTATAAGCTTTAAAGGGTGTCGCCTTAGACAACTGATTCAAGGCTTATGCTGGGGCTGCACAAGTGATTCATGAAAGTGAATGAGAATCAAGAAAGGACCTACACTTGCATTTGCAAGGTGATCTCTTATTGTGTAAGTCATTCATATGCCATGTGGAGTCCTTGGCCAAGGCAGTAGATCAAGACATCAAGAAAAGGGTTTCTTGGATTGAGATCAAATGGATATGAAATGCACTTAGCTTTAAGACCGGATTATTAGGGTTCTGATTATTCCCTTGCCCTAGATCTTGGTTGAGAGATAGAAAGTAGGAGGATTGTATCTCACATGAATCAATGACTTAAAGGTTCTGTCGAATCCGAACATTCCAATTCAGCTAGGGGTTAAACACCTGTTGCTAGACTATGGTCGTTTAATCTGTGGACTGATTAATTAATTAGTGAATTAATTAATTAGGGTCACTGCTAATTGAATTGAGAACCTAGAGGGTCACACACAACAACTTGGTTACATGAGTTGAGGCTTGAAAATGATTAAACGAGTTAATCGGGCCAAGAGGGTTCCACACGTGTGAAATCACACGTGTGGCTCACGTGAGTGACACGTGTCACTGTGTATATATATATATTATATATATATATTAAATAATTAATTAGTTAATTATTTAATAGACTTTGGTTTAATTTTGAATTAAAAAGAAAGTCTAATTTTGGAGAAAATAATCTAGTTAATTAATTATGAATTAATTAATTAGATAAAAATAAGTTATTTATTTTATAATAAATAAAGTATAAAATTATCCAAAAATAGTTTGGATATTTTTTAGCTCTCTTCAAAGTTGACAAGAATTAGAATTCAAAGTCAAAGTTGGAAAATACTTGATCATCAAGTAATAGGAGAGAGAGGAACCAAATCCTAGTCCAATAAGGACTAGTTTCGGCCGCCCCTCCCCTTCCTATTATAGGGGAGCTCATGCTCCCCTTTAGAGCTAATTGACAATTCTTGGTTCATGTGTTGAACACCTTCCTTTCTCCAAGATTAAATTAAACCCTAGGTTAAGCCTAAACACTAACTAGAGAACTAGCATCCTTACTAGTTAGATTGTGATCAAGTTGGTGGACTTTCTCTAGAGACTTCAAGTTAGAAGTTTGAAGATTCGAGCTTTACCAAGGAGAGGGGATCAAGCCGCGTGAAGAGCGTTCTTGGGTGGCTTGAAACGCTTCAAGAAAGAATAAAAGAAAAGTAAGTTTTCTATCTTTACGAATTTGGTTACACGATTGCGAGTTCAAGGTCCTTTTGTTGGGAAAATTTTTTAAATTCCGCTGCTTTCTGATTCGTGTTTTCCAACAAGTGGTATTAGAGCCACCTCGTTAATCGTGTTTCTGATTCGTCTCAATTATACTGAATTTGGTAGAAATTCTTAGGCTTGATGCGATTGAGTATTTGTAATTGTTTTAGAAAGCCTGAATTACGAAACTGTATTTTTTCCTGAAAGTTTCTGAAAATTGGTTTTTGTAAAATTTAATTTTGAAAAACAATTTTAGATTTGAAACTGTATAAACTGTTTTTGGATTTCGTGGATTGGTTTTGCTTTTTGAACGAAAACACGAAACGAAAACCCGGATCGCGACGAACACGCGAAACCCCGCGCGCGAAGGAGTCGCTCGCGCCGCCGCCCGCCTGTGCTAGGCGTGCGCAAGGGCAACCTCCCTGGCTTGGCCGGGACAGACCGTCCAGCCGCCCAGCTCCTCCCGCACGCCTGTGCGGGAGCCTTCCGGGCGCGCCTAGGCGCGCCCGCCCAGGGCGGCCGAGACTGGCCGCCCAAGCCCGCCCGCATGCTTGCGGGAAAAGCCGCGCCCAGCAGCGCGCAGCTTGCTCGCGCAGCGCGCGCACTCGCGCGGCCTTGGCCGCGCGCTGTGCGCGCCTGTCGCGCGCGCGCCGCGTGCGTGCGGTCTTCTCCGCGTACGGGTCCCGTTTTCGCGATCCGGCCTTTTCGTGTTTCGTGCAATCCAGTCCTAATTTTTATTTTAATTTTAAGTTTTTTATTTTTTGAATATTTATTTTAATTTTGAATAAAACTAGAAATTGGGATTTTTTTGAGAAATTGAAACGGTTTATATTTTGGGAAAATACATCTTGATAAAATTATTAATTTTCAGAAATTAATTGGAATTTTATTTGTTTTGGTAATTTGGGATTTATTGAAAACTTTTATAAATAAGACTCGCATCAAGTCGTGTTTTAAGCTATTAGAGCTTAAAGCGAGAATTTTAATTTATTGGTTAAATTTAAATTCTTGCAAAAGCATGTTAGGTGATCATGGGTTTAGATCTATGTATGGTTTTAATTTATGCACATGGATGGTTTAAATTGGGGTTGGAGCCCTATAGTTGCGTTTTTTCAATTGAGGTTGGAGCCTCACTTATGTGCGTACTGTTATGTGATTTATTATGTGGCTTTCCATATTACTGTTTTTGAGGCCGGGGTATGCCCCGTGTAATTGTCTAAGGCCCATATGAAGATTGAGCCTTATTACTTTATGTCTTTTTCTTTTTATTGTAATTTGAGAGTAGAGATAGGTGGTGAGGTTTTATTTTCATTTTGGAGACAATGCACCCATGGAGTAAGATGGACCACATTCAAGTAACAAGGAGGCCATAAGTGAAGACCCCTCAAAATGTTAGGGAGGGGAATCTCAATTGTTAAATGTAATAGAGATAGGGCTCGTATTTTGTTACCGCTTTCCCTTATGTGATTTGAACTGTTTATGTGGCATGTATGTTAGAACTTGTGATTGTGGAGTGGCTCCCACATATCACGCATAAGATAGGTAGAACCCATGATCATTACATGTTAGTATCATGCTAGGACATGTTATCTGTTTATGTGCTTGTTTGAAATGCATTTAAGTGTACTTGCATTAATCAAGACTAATAAAATTGGATAACATATATGTTGGTGAGGTCGAACCGGACAACTCTCCGGTTGATTCGAAAATTCCCATTAAATATTAAGCTAATTTCGAACAAATAGGTGTTTAATTCGAGATGCAAATTTTGAATTAAATTCCTAGCATTCCATCAATAGGTTTTAAGTTTAGTAAGTAAAGCTAGTTATTGTCCGCGAGTCGTGGGATAGCTAGTGGAGCTTATTAGTTCTTAGTTACCTAATTAATCATTTCAAATGATCAATATTTCGTGGTCAATTTTAGCAAGGGCGATGTCCGCGAGTCGTGGGTCGTTCGAACTAAGTTTTGGTCATGATCTTATGATTGATGGGTCTAGCTTAACGCCTAAGTAAATATGGATGTCGCACGAGTCGTGGGTCCATATTGAAAGATAGGTGATGCAAAAACAATTACTAAGAGTTCTAAAGGTGTTAGAATTGGTAAGTTGTACCTACCTAGGGTTCTTACTTAGAATGTCCACGAGTCGTGGGTTCGAGGTAAAATGCCTAGGATCTTAGTACCCATTGGGAAACGTGTTCCTCTTAGATCTTTGGGAATTCTAGATCTTTGAAAAACAGTGGGAGCTACAATAGATTAAAGACCTTATCTTTTGTATATCGTTATAATTCAACATGCTCACTAGTTCTCTGTTTTACCATTTAGGTCGTAGATTCTGTGATTCTCTACGTGTTTTGAAATGGCAACCAAAAACCCTCTTGTATCGATCCTCGAGTCAAACAAGTTGACTGGTCCCAACTATTCTGATTGGCTGAGGAATCTAAAGATCATTTTAGATTCTGAGAAGAGAACTTATGTTCTCTTCGAAGGGGAGCCTAGTCCCGAAGGGGAGGCTCCCACTCGGGCCGAGTGGGATGCGATTCAGAAGTGGAAGGATGATAATCTCCAAGCCCGTTGCCTTATGTTGGCTAACATGTCTCCGGACTTGCAAAGGCAACATGAGGCCATGGAATTTGCTTGGGAGATTTACGACCACTTAGAGCAACTTTACCGCCCTCATGAACGTGTTACAAGGTATAACACTTCAAAGGAATTGTTCCACTTAAGAATGAGGGAAGGTTCAAGTGTCCATGAATATGGACTCAAGTTTCTTGCCCTTACTGAGAAACTTGCTTCCATGGACATGCCGCTGAAAGATGAGCTTTCAGTGGATTTGTTGCTAGCTTCGCTCCCACCATCATTCAACCCATTTGTCCTTAACTTCAACATGAATCATGCTGGTGCAACTGTAGCTGAGCTGATTAGTCAGCTTGTGACTGCTGAAAGCACGATCAAGAAGGACAATAAGGTTTTGATGGTGAATGCTCCATCTTCCTCTTCTGGGCCTTCTAAAGGTAAGGGCAAGAAAGCCCAAAAGAAGGAGAAGAAACCCCTTAGGCCCACTGGAGGCATTTCGAAGGGGAAGGCCCAAAAGAAGAAGCGTGATCAGAAAGAGGATGTTTGCTTCCATTGTGGCAAAGCGGGACATTGGAGGAGAAACTGCCCAGAGTACAAGGCTACTCTAAAGAAAGGTATCTTTCTCGTTGAAGTAAATCTTTCTACTAATTCTAGTTCTTGGGTACTTGATACCGGTTGTGGAACTCATATCTGTAATGATGTACAGATGCTAAGTGATGTTCAACAATTAAAAGAAGGAGAATGTGTCTTGAAGATCGGCGATGGCTCAAACGTTGAAGCTCGAGCTTTAGGCACAATTAGATTAGATTTAGGTAGTTTTGAGTTAGTATTAAATAAAGTCCTTTATGTACCGAGCATTATTCGTAATATAATTTCAGTTCCAATATTAGATTGTGAAGGTTATGAAACTTATATTAAGAATGGTAAATATTTTATCAAACGGAACAACTCTTCCGTTCATATCGGTACTCTAAGTAATGGACTTTACCTAACTCAAAATATCAATATTATGAATATACAACGAGAAACAAAGCGTAAGAGAGATGACAAAGTTTCAGCTCCCTTATGGCACGCTAGATTAGGACACATTTCCAAGAACAGAATTAGCAAGATAAACACTTTAGGATCATTCTCTGAAAATGTTCTCAAAGAGTTGACTTCTTGCGAATCCTGTCTCAAAGGAAAAATGTCCAAAGTCCCTTTTAAAGGAACTGTGGAACGTGCCACTGAGGTTCTGGATTTGATCCATACTGATGTTTGTGGACCGCTTAGTGTAAGCACTAGAAACAATCATCAGTACTTCATAACCTTCACTGATGATTTTAGTCGGTATGGTTATGTATACTTAATGAAGTATAAATCTGAAGCTTTTTGAGAAATTCTTAGAATTTCAGAAGGAGGTTGAGAACCAAACTGGTCACAAGATAAAAGCACTTCGATCTGATCGAGGAGGCGAATATCTTAGTGAAGAATTCCTTAATCATCTCAAAGATAATGGGATTATCTCTCAGTGGACTCCTCCGGGAACTCCTCAGCTTAATGGAGTTTCTGAGAGAAGGAATCGAACCCTACTTGATATGGCTCGTTCCATGATGAGTTTCACTGACTTACCACCTTCTTTCTGGGGTTATGCCCTAGAAAGTGCAGCAAAGATTTTGAATCTCGTTCCCTCTAAGTCAGTCCCTAAAACGCCCTATGAAATGTGGCATGGTAAAATCCCTAGTTATTCTTACTTAAGAATTTGGGGTTGTCCTGCTTACGTGAAGAGGACAGTGGGAGATAAGTTAGAATCTCGTTCTAACTTATGCTACTTTGTAGGTTATCCTAAGGAATCCATAGGATACTACTTCTATGATCAATCTGAGCAAAAGGTGTTTGTTTCCAGAAATGCTACTTTTCTGGAGGAACCGTTCCTTAAAGAAAAGCAAGGCAAGATCATAGAATTAGAAGAAGTACAAAGTGACCCCACACCACCCACTAAAGAAACGTCCCACTCTGATCAACCACAACCAATCACGAATTTCGATACACATGAAAATCCTCCTCTAAGGCGTTCTGAACGCAATCCTAGACAGCCGGAGAGATGGTATGGATTCTTCCATGAAATCTCTCAAAAGGATAATGATCCTTCAACATATGAGGAGGCACTTTCAGATTCTGACTCTGAACAGTGGATAGAAGCCATGAAATCCGAAATGGATTCCATGAACTCCAACCAAGTTTGGACCTTGGTAGATTTGCCTGATGGGGTCAAACCCATAGGTTGCAAATGGATCTTTAAGAGAAAGCTTGGAGTTGATGGAAGCATTGTAGCCTACAAAGCAAGACTGGTTGCAAAAGGATTCACTCAAAGACCCGGCGTGGACTTTGACGAAACCTTTTCACCAGTTGCAATGCAAAAGTCTATTCGGATCATGCTTGCCATTGCTGCATATTATGACTATGAGATATGGCAAATGGATGTGAAAACTGCCTTTCTCAATGGTGACATTGACAAAGACATTTATATGGAGCAACCCATAGGTTTCACATTCAGTGGGAGTGAGCAAAAGGTTTGCAAACTCCAAAGATCAATCTATGGATTGAAACAGGCTTCTAGGAATTGGAACATTCGATTTGATGAATCAGTCAAAGCGTTTGGCTTCATCCAAACTTCGAATGAATCATGTGTGTATAGAAAGGAATTGGAGACCTCAGCGCAATTCTTAGTACTTTATGTTGATGACATCCTTCTTATTGGGAATTCGAAGGATGACATGAAAGTGACTAAGTTATGGTTATCGAACCAATTCGAGATGAAAGATCTTGGTGATGCGTCCTATATCCTTGGAATTAAAATCTATAGAGATAGATCTAGAAGGTTAATAGGACTATCACAGTCGATGTACATTGACAAAGTATTGAAGAGATTCAATATGGAGTCAACAAAGGTTAAGAACCTTCCTATGAGTGTAGGAACGTGTCTTTCAAAGAAGATGTGTCCTAAGACTGACCTTGAGAAGGAGAGAATGACTCATACACCTTATGCATCAGCAATAGGTAGCATAATGTATGCAATGTTATGTACTCGACCGGATGTGGCTTATGCACTTAGTGTAACAAGTCGTTTCCAATCTGACCCTGGAGATGGTCACTGGGCTGCCGTGAAGAATATTCTTAAGTACTTGAAAAGTACTAAAGATTTATTCTTAGTTTACGGAGGTCAGAAAGATCTTACTGTCGAAGGATACTGCGATGCAAGCTTTGCATCTGACTTAGATGATTTTAAGTCAATGTCAGGATACATTTTCTGCCTAAACGGCGGAGCAGTGAGTTGGAAGAGTTCCAAGCAAACTACCACTGCTGATTCGACCACTGAGGCCGAATACTTAGCTGCAAATGATGCAGCTAAGGAAGGTGTTTGGATTAGAAACTTCATTCAAGAATTGAATGTTGTTCCTAGCATGAAAGACCCCATTACTGTGTTTTGTGACAACACTGGGGCGGTTGCTCAAGCAAGAGAACCAAGATCTCACCAACGGACCAAGCACATTATGAGGAAGTATCACCTAATCCGTGATATTATCAAAAGAGGAGATGTGCTAATTGAGAGGGTCACATCAGCAGAGAACGTGGCAGATCCACTTACTAAACCCCTTAGTCGAGAAGCTTTCCAAGGTCATCTTCAGAAGATGGGACTTAGAGTAGCTTTAGAATGGCTTTGACGGGCAAGTGGGAGATTGTTAGGAATAGTGCCCTAGAAAGCCGATTGTATATCCGCTTTGTGCTTTTCCTTATTGTAATCACAGACAATCTCTGAATGAAATAACGAATTGAGGCAACACTTCTTTATATGCTCTTGTTTGGTATGCGTTTACTTTATCTGTGCATGTATGAGAACTCCCCTAATCCTGATGACTTTAGGACTCTGCCATTTAGGTGAAATGGTTCATGAAACGAGCCCTATATCACATAAGTCATGATTAGTAAAATACTCCAAGCCGATGAGTCCTACAGACAGTGGGAGTGTCAACCTGACTCCTCTAAGGCTTGCTTGTGGGATCACGCCCTTAAGAAGGACCACCTTGTTTCATGGAGGTGGAAAGTGTATAGTTGATACGTGCGTGATACATGAGGGTGCTTACTTTAATAAGTGAGTTCACTGAGGTGCCCCGTGTGAGAACATTCCTAAATGGGAAAGGAAGTTTCTATTTCAGGAAATGGAAACTTCCAGATTAGGAAATATCTCACGAGTCATTGATGTGATTAATTGATCCTTAGACTTGAGGTTCCTTGTCACTTTATGAGTTAACTCTGTAGTCTTAGGTATAAGCTTTAAAGGGTGTCGCCTTAGACAACTGATTCAAGGCTTATGCTGGGGCTGCACAAGTGATTCATGAAAGTGAATGAGAATCAAGAAAGGACCTACACTTGCATTTGCAAGGTGATCTCTTATTGTGTAAGTCATTCATATGCCATGTGGAGTCCTTGGCCAAGGCAGTAGATCAAGACATCAAGAAAAGGGTTTCTTGGATTGAGATCAAATGGATATGAAATGCACTTAGCTTTAAGACCGGATTATTAGGGTTCTGATTATTCCCTTGCCCTAGATCTTGGTTGAGAGATAGAAAGTAGGAGGATTGTATCTCACATGAATCAATGACTTAAAGGTTCTGTCGAATCCGAACATTCCAATTCAGCTAGGGGTTAAACACCTGTTGCTAGACTATGGTCGTTTAATCTGTGGACTGATTAATTAATTAGTGAATTAATTAATTAGGGTCACTGCTAATTGAATTGAGAACCTAGAGGGTCACACACAACAACTTGGTTACATGAGTTGAGGCTTGAAAATGATTAAACGAGTTAATCGGGCCAAGAGGGTTCCACACGTGTGAAATCACACGTGTGGCTCACGTGAGTGACACGTGTCACTGTGACACGTGTCACACACGTGTATATATATATATTATATATATATATTAAATAATTAATTAGTTAATTATTTAATAGACTTTGGTTTAATTTTGAATTAAAAAGAAAGTCTAATTTTGGAGAAAATAATCTAGTTAATTAATTATGAATTAATTAATTAGATAAAAATAAGTTATTTATTTTATAATAAATAAAGTATAAAATTATCCAAAAATAGTTTGGATATTTTTTAGCTCTCTTCAAAGTTGACTAGAATTAGAATTCAAAGTCAAAGTTGGAAAATACTTGATCATCAAGTAATAGGAGAGAGAGGAACCAAATCCTAGTCCAATAAGGACTAGTTTCGGCCGCCCCTCCCCTTCCTATATATAGGGGAGCTCATGCTCCCCTTTAGAGCTAATTGACAATTCTTGGTTCATGTGTTGAACACCTTCCTTTCTCCAAGATTAAATTAAACCCTAGGTTAAGCCTAAACACTAACTAGAGAACTAGCATCCTTACTAGTTAGATTGTGATCAAGTTGGTGGACTTTCTCTAGAGACTTCAAGTTAGAAGTTTGAAGATTCGAGCTTTACCAAGGAGAGGGGATCAAGCCGCGTGAAGAGCGTTCTTGGGTGGCTTGAAACGCTTCAAGAAAGAATAAAAGAAAAGTAAGTTTTCTATCTTTACGAATTTGGTTACACGATTGCGAGTTCAAGGTCCTTTTGTTAGGAAATTTTTTTAAATTCCGCTGCTTTCTGATTCGTGTTTTCCAACACAACTTTATGTGATAACTTGTGGGGATGACAACTTATCAAGGTTGTTTTTTAAATGTATATTTAGAGTTTTTAACGCTGGTCATATAAAAGTGAAGTACTGAATCATTGCTTGCTAATCACTACCTCTTAGGTATGGGATGCCACAAATGGTACCAAGCAATATGCTTTTGAAGGTCATGAGGCTCCTGAATATTCAGTTAGGCCTCATCACAAAGAAAATATTCAGGTAGTATAACCATTATGCTAATGATTTATCATCATTTTTCTCTAAACATTAGAGGTATTAGTATTTCTATAGATTCCGTTAAGTTTTACATGAATAACGAAGCCTGTTCTTTTCTTTGTTTCTTTTGGTAGTTTCTTTGTTTCATTGCTAGCTAGCCATATGAATTCAGTTACTCCTTTATAGATGTAGCTGGAGATATATCATATTCCAGATTGATATGTCATGCGTATTCCAGATTGAAATCATTATTGTTGGACATAGATTATAGTATGATTGGAGATGGCGTAAAATGTAGTTGGAAAAGTATTTTGTCCGACATGCTTGCTCTCTTTGTACTTGTATTCAAGTTATTAGCATGCAGGGGAGATTATTGTATTGATATCTTTCTGTTATTTTTGTTGCACAGTGGGAAACATAAAGGGCTGTTTTTTAGGGAGCGTATACCAATGTTACACAAGAATCAATTCACTGCCACAACATTAACTCTTACACAAGTTCCGTCAAGAAGAGGAAGGGGTAGACCCCAAGAAACAATTGTAAAAGTTGAAGCAGGTGAATCATCACAACAGATCCAACTCAAGGTTTAGGTGTTTAAGGAATTTAAGGGGTTTTGAAGTGTTAATTAACTTTTTTTGGAAGAATGTTTATTGCTACTCTGGAATTTAATTACATTTTGCGGCTGTATGGATTGTTATAGGATAAACTATGGCTACTTAATACAAGATTTAGTACTACGATTTTTTTTATGGCAATAACACTTATTTACGTGTTGTAATAGCCAATGAATGACATTTAATTATGATATTAAGATTGTTTTAGGCCAATATATGATATTTAATTATGCATTGTGATTGACAATGTAATGGTATTTTACGATGAATTATAGTGCAACATGATGATTATGCGGGGTTTATTAAGAATAAACATGGTAGCTATTCCATTACATAATGTTAAACATGTTGCATTCGAAAAATTGATATCTAATATTTGTTAGGAATAGTGTCCTTACAGCAGCTTCTAGCTTTACTATTTCCTTGTCAAATCACAAATAGTCTTTGAATAATGAACGAAATGATTTTGTTCATAGGCAGTCACTTCTTTATATGCTTATTTATGTCTATTTGGGTTTGACTGTGTTTTGCATGCACTGAACTCCCCTAATCCGATGAGGCCGTTAAGAACTTTGTCGTTATGGGAACGACACATGAAACAAATTCTTGATTCCATAGGCAAGGATTAGAAACTTCTCCAAGTCAATGAGTCCGACAAACAGTGGGAGTCTCGACCTTGACTCTGCTGAGACTTGCTTATGTGATTATTTTCTTTTGAAGGATCACTTAGTTTCATGGAGTGATAAGTGCATACGTTGATGCGTTCATAATACATAAGGGTGATTGTTACAAGAACTTCATCACTGGGATGTCCCGCATGAGAACATTCCTAAATGGGAAAGGAATTTTCCAGAAACTTCCATATTAGGAAATATCTCACAGGTCAATGACGTGATTCATTAATCCTTAGACTTGAGATTTTGTAATGTCTCATATGAGCTAACTCTGTAATCTTTGACATAGGCTCAAAAGGGTGTCGCCATATAGACACCTGAATCACGGCCTATGCTGGGATTACACAAGTGGCATATGTAGAATTAGTAGAATCGATAAAGGACCTACACTTGTTAAGAACAAGAATGATCTCTTACTGACTGAGTTGTTCGTAGTCCATTAAACATTAAGCCCTTGGCCAAGGTGGTTAAAAGATCAAGACATCTAAAAAATGGGATTTTCTAGAATTGAGACCGAAATGGATATGAAATGAACTTAACTTTAAAGATCAAGAATATTTGGGCTATGAGAATATTCCCATGCCTTAGTTCTTGATTGAGAAATGGAGTTATAGGAGGATCGTATTTTACTGATTGTAATTGACTGAAATATTTTTCGATTCATTTCGTTATTCGGCTAGGGGTGACACACCCATTGCTAGATTATGGTAGTGTGATCTGTGAAGTGATTAATTAATTAAAAATTTAATTAATTACTGTCGCTGCTAATCGAATAATGAACCTAAAGGGTCACACATAAATGTTAGAATACAAGGGTTTTGGTAGGATGTTAATATGATTAACGAATGATCAAATTATTGATCGAATTGGAGCAAGGATTGCGTGGGTAGCTTCCACGTGTCGAGTACACGTGGCTGCCATGTGTCACGTAGCCCACGTGGCTGCCACGTGTCATGCACATATGGCTCGTACGTGTCTCCATGCGTGTGGTTATTCCTCACGCGAATTCTTTTTTAGAATTAATTAATTAATTTTAGTCTTTTAATTAATTATTTGAATTAATTGTTAAGACTATTCTAAAATAAACTTAACCCAATAAATAATTAATTGGGAATTAAATTATTTATTGAATATTGACTTTTAACTTAAGGAAAGTTGAAAAGTCCAACTTCCTATTGTAGGAGAGAGAAGTCTTCTCTTGCTAGACTTGGAGAATAAGTTAGGAACTTATTATTCCAATTAAATTATATAATTAAATGAGTTAATTAGTAAGCAAGAAAAGAAGCCCATTAGGGTTAGGAGAACCCTAGGTGTTTCAAACCCCACTAGTATTTATACTAGTGGTGGTGCTTCTCTTATTCTTTAGACCAACACTCACGAAGTGTTAAGTTTTTGAGAAAAATCAAAAGAAAAGTTTTCAAAGTAAATCCTAGCCTTAACAAAAGCCATAGAACTAGCATTCTCACTCGCTTGATTGTGTTCTAGGTTTGATGTGGATACGCTTTGGAGGGCTTCTACTTTGGAGTCTAATTCGAAGGCTGTTCGAGGGATTTAGCTTGAAGAGTGTTTGTTAGGCGGTAACGACATCACTAGAAAGCTTCTATCTTTGTAAGTTTCTAAACACCCTAAGATACGATATGAAAATTACAAGACAACGATTAAACTTTTTGGAAAATTTTTAAACTTTTGCTGCTAAACTCTTTCGTGTTTTCCAACAAGTGGTATCAGAGCGACCTTGCAACGTTTGTATTGTATCTTTATTACTTTTGGAATTTTGACTGAAAATTCTTGAATTTGGATATTGGCTATGTATTGTTGGTTTTTGTTTAAAAACGAATCTGTCGGATCAATACTGTTTCTTGAAAATTTTACAAAAATTGTTTCCTGTTTTAATCTGGATTATTTTGAACTGTTTTAATTCGAAATTGGAAGTTCTGAATTTGCTGAAATTACGAAACTGAAAAGGGGATCGGAACGGGTTCACCCGCATGCGATTGCATGCACCTAGTACGCGCATGGGGCTGCACATTTTAGCCCCGCACCATCGACCCCGTCGCGCAGCAGACGCCCGGACGCGCCTAGGCGTGACTAGGCGCTGCTGCGCGGTTCCGCCCCGCCCCGCCTAGAGCCCCTGCTCGCGGGCCCTCTCGCGTGAAGCTTCGCTGCGTGGCATGCGCTGCCCCAGCGCGCGGTCGCGCTTGCTTGCTTGCGGGGTCTCCCGTACTCGTTCCGGTAGCCGCACGGGTTGTGTACACGGTGCTGCCTGCTCGCATGCGCCTTGTGCCCGTGCTTGCGGGCGGCGACAGCGCGCCTCGCGTGGGCTGTCCCGGGACCCCGTTTTCGTTTCGTATTTTCAAGTTTCATAAAATCCCGTTTTTGTAAAATCTGATTTTATTTTAAAATTAGATTTCAATTTTAAAAATTATTTATTTGAAATAATTATAAAATTTGGGATTTTTATGAATTAAAGTCAAGTTCATATTTTTCGAGAAAATAATAAATACCACTTTGAATGATATTTTTGACAAAAATTTAATTTTGAATTAATGGTTGTTTTATCAAATTGATCCAGGTTCAATTTTGAATAAATTCTTGAATAATGAACTAATATTCAAATTACTTAAGTTAGTGTTAAGTTGAAGTCAAGGGAATTTTAAATTTAATTGGTAAATTTAAATTCGAGTGGAATCATGCTAGTTTAGGTGATCATGGGTTAGTCTTATGTATGTTTTATATTCTGCACATGGATGATTTCAATTGGGGTCGGAGCCCTATAGTTGTGCGTTTTCAATTGGGGTTGGAGCCCTACTTATGTGCACACTGTTATGTGTTTATTATATGGTTTTCCTTATTATTGTTTTTGGGCCGGGGTATGCCTGTGTACTTGTCTATGACCAATATGAAAATTGAGCCATATTACTTTATGTAAAGAGAGTAGAACTTAGGAAGTGAGGTTTTTATTTTCATTTTGTAGACAAGCACCCATGGAATAAAAAGGATCCACAAGGAGCACTTGAAGAACGGTGGCCATAAGAAAACCCCTCAAAATGTTTAGGAGGGTTTCTATTAAATGTAATAGGTAGGGCGTTTCTTCCATTAAATTTTGTACCCCTATGTGATATGAATTGTCTTATGTGGCATGAATGTTAGAACTAGTGATTTTGGAGTAGCTCCCAAAATCACATATAAGATAGGATACCCCGTGATCATCTCATAATTAGTATCATACTAGAACATGTTATCTGCTAATTGCTTCTGTGATGCAATTTATGTGAACCTACATTAAACAAGACAATTAAAATTTGGATAACATTATATGTTGGTGAGGTCATTCCGGACAACCCTCCAGAAATTCGAAAATCCCACTTAAATATTGAGCAATCCGAATAAATAGGTATTTTATCACGGTAATAAAATTCCTAGCATTCCATCAATAGGATTTTGGACTTAATAAGTGAAGCTAATTGCTGTCTCACGAGTCGTGGGATAATTAGTGTAGCTTATTAACTCTTCGTTTCCTGATTAATTATTTTATATAATTAATATTTCTTGACCATTTTAGAATGGGCGATCTCTCACGAGTCATGGGTCGTTCCGGAATAAGTTTGGTTGAAATCTTATGATTGATTAGTCCTGCTCAACAGTAAAGTAGATATGGATGTCTCACGAGTTGTGAGTCCATGATCGAAAGATTAGTGGGTCCTTTGGATGTCTCACGAGTAGTGGGTCCAAAACTAAGAATGCTTGGGATCTTAGTACCCATTGAGAAAATAAGTTTCTTCTAAAGTCGTTTGGGATTTATAGACTTTCTAAAAACAGTGGGAGAACATATTTTGAAAGACCTTGATAATATGTAATCGTTATTATTCAGCATGCTCATGATTTCTCTGTTTTTCCATTTAGGTTGTAATTCTGTGTTTCTCTACATTCTGAAATGGCAACCAAAAACCCTTTGGTATCCATCCTCGAATCAAACAAGTTGACCGGGTCCAATTACTCTGATTGACTTGGGAATCTAAAGATAGTTTTAGATTCTAAAAGGAGAAGATATGTTCTCTTTGAGGGAGAGCCTGTTGCTGAAGGCGAGGCTCCGACTCGGGCCGAAAAAGAGGCGATCGTAAAATGGTCTGAAGACAATCTTCAAGCCCGTTGCCTCATGTTGGCTAACATTTCTCCGGATATGCAAAGGCAACATGAGTCTATAGATAACGCCTGGGAGATTTATGACCATCTCGAGCAATTGTGCCGTCCCAAAGAGCGTGTTCTAAGGTATAACACCTCTAAGGAGCTCTTTCATCTCAGAATGAAGTATAAGTATTCATGAACATGGTCTCAAGTTTCTTGCTTTGAACGAGAAACTGACCTCCATGGAAATGCCACTGAGTGAAGAACTCGTTGTGGATTTGTTGCTCGGATCGCTTCCACCATCATTCAATCCTTTCGTGCTAAACTTCAACATGAATCATCCTCATGCTACTGTAGCTGAGCTGATTAGTCAACTTGTAACTACTGAAGACATGATAAAGAAGGATCATAAGGTAATGATGGTCACTTCTTCTTCTAGGCCTTCTAAAGGCAAAGGGAAGAAAGTTCCCAAGAAGAAGGGATCTCTTAAACCCAATGGAGGGGTTAAAGAGAGAAAAGGCCAAGAAGAGAAAGGATCAGAAAGAGTATGTTTACCACCATTGTGGCAAGAAAGGGCATTGAAAGAGGAACTGCCAAGAGTACAAGGATACTCTAAAGAAAGATGCGTTTATTGTTGAAATAAATCTATCTATTGATTTTAATTCTTGGGTACTTGATACGGGCTGTGGAGCTCATATCTGTAATGATGTACAGATGCTAAATGAGGTTCGGCAGCTCAAAGAAGGAGAATACGTTTTGAAGGTTGGGAATGGATTAAGCATTCAAGCTCAAGCCATTGGGACGTGTAGATTAGATTTAGGTGTCTTTACTTTAGTTTTGAACAAAGTCCTTTATGTACCTTCTATTATTCGTAATATCATTTCCGTTCCAATACTTGATTGTGAAGGTTTTGAGACTTTTTCTAGAAATGGAAACTTTTAGCTTAAGAAGAATAAAACTTCCGTTTTGCTTGGTACATTATCAAATGGGCTTTATACAACTAAAGACACTAATATTCTGAATATACAACAATTAAACTATTCCCAACAACTAGAACCGCCTCCTCAGGTTGCCTACCTCCTGCCAGCTGAATAAACAGAAAATAAAAGGAGGAAATAAAGACTGATCTGAATCAGATTCTCATGTGATATGCAATGAAAATATATGCGTAGAAAATCAAGTGTCTAAACTGATATTTTATTGAAAAGCCCCAAAATCTTATTTGGGCAATCAAAGAGCTCGATGGAAATGAGCCAAGTCTAACAATCAAAATTGAAATCCAAACTCATGCTCGAAAGAAAAGAGCTCAAAACATGAATTCACGAAGTACTCTACTAGGTACATCGTCGGTTTGAGTACAAGAAAAATATATAAAGTACTAAATGCTAGAGAAAATATTTAAAGTTCTTGTAGGTTCAAGAAATTCAAGGGAGCTTAAACCTTCACCCTGCCACTGATTCTGCTGGAAAATCATCCAGTCCAGTAGATGGAATAATAGCAGTTGGAGTACCAGCAGACATAATTTCAACAGACGAAACACTAGCAGGAAGAACGCTACCAGCAGGTGGAATACTGCCAACCTGATCAAATCTTCCAGCAGATGGAGTAGTAGCTGAAAAAGCACCAATAGGTGGAATGCTAAACCTTGTCCTGACAGTTGTCTAGCTTTGTCCCATCACTTTTTGCTGAAGTTGGAAAGCCTCCACCTGGAGGGAAAGTTTGGAAATTTCTTTTGAAGTGACAAAGGAGAAGGAAGCTTTACGTCATAAGGACTCTTCAAATTTTGGTGATATTTCTCCTTTTTCTCTACTTTATTTATGAAGTTACCAGCCTTAATTTCACAAAAATAATTTTAAACAAAAGTGGTATTTGAATGATTTTAAGAATTATCTTAACAATCTCTTGGATTTTTAAGAAATTTTCTCCTTCATCTCTAGAGTTACTTTAGTAATTTTGGAGATTTATTGTGAAAATATAAAATGATTATCTTCGTGATTTAAGATCATTTAGAAAATATTTCGCAGAAGTTGCATTCTCGCCAAATTCTGGAAAAGAAGAGATATTTGCAGACATGTTGAGAAACTTTTGGCGCAAAGAAAATAAAAGCGGAATCTCAACGTGCATGAACAATGTAGCTAAGCAGGCGGGAAAACAAAGTAGGAAGGAAAACTCAAGTGAAAGTTGAAAGGAAAATTAGCAGGAAGGCTATAACAAGCTGGAGGATCAGAAGGGTCAATTTAAAGCGAAGCTGACAGAAAAGAAAGTAGGAAGGCTTGCGAGCAAGCAAATTAGGAAGGAGAACTCCAAGTAAAACTGAAATAAATAATTAGCAGGAAGACTACAATAAGCTGGAGAACTCAAAGACCAGAAAAATGGCCAGAAAAGTACTCTCAAGATGAAGCAGAAAGTCCATCAAGTCTCACAAAGTAGGAAGTCAATCAAGCCTTGGGTACGGGTCCCCTTGGTTGCATTCTTTTACTCACGAGGGTTTTTCCCACGTGCTTTTTCCTAGTAAAGTTTTTAATGAGGCAACTGCCGTACCTGATTGGGGAGATCAATCATTTCAAGCCATCCAAGATCCAGAGTTGTCTTCCAATATTTTACTGCTCTCACAACCGTCTATACTATTCGACTGTAAGAGGAGGGGGGGGGGGGGTGATGATGTGGGCCCTATTTGTGATTTAATTAAATAGGAAATAATAGAGATATGGAGTCGGTTGAGAAAAGAGAGGAAGTTGAGAAGAATTGAGAAGACAAGTTCAACATGGAGAACGTGCTGAGGTTTTTGAATTTTGAAGTTGTCACGTGCCTAAGATTTAGGGGAATATTCTAAAACTAATCTTGGGGAAGAATAAAAGCTAGAAAGATAGAGGAAAAGAGCACGTTATCATTCAGAATCTACAAGTCCAAGTTTTCTGAGTTATTAAGGGAGAGAGTTTTAAGCAGTTGCAATCACCTCTTTTCTTGTTATTATTTTCAATAGAATTTCCATAGATTTTCTTCAAATCCTAGACAGTTATTTAAGTCACTTTCAAGAGCTTTTCTTGTACGTTGAAAGCAGATTACAGCAGATTAGAAGATCACCATTACCGCATATTTCCTCATTATTTTATCATTACTTTAATTTCTCTTTCTATTTCTTTATTATTTATTCAAGTACAAATTTTCTAATCAAATTGTTTGTTACACCTCCGTGTAATCCCATTCCCAAAGCGAATAATTATTTTGGTGTTGCTCGATTTTTCAGCCAACATCAGAAATATCTTTTAAAGAATAACAGAGAGGGCGTTTGTAATCCATTATAGATCATAAAAAGTGAGTATATTTTCTTAAAGAGCAAATTGCATTTTTGGTCCCATACTAATGGACCATTATCACTTTTGGTCTCATAGTAATTTTTTTTTTATCACTTTGAGGACTTCCGTCAAATATTTGAAGGAAGCCACTGTTCATCCGTTACTGTTCATCCACGGGTAGAAGGCACTGTTCATCACTGTTCATCCAATTTAACGGATGAACAGTGACTTCCGTCAAATATTTGACGGAAGTCCTCAAAGTGATAAAAAAAATTACTATGGGGCCAAAAAAACCACTTTTGAAAAACATGGGACCAAAAGTAATAATCACCCATTAGTATGGGACAAAAAATGCAATTTGCTCATTCTTAAACTCAAGTTTAAATTAATACATGGGAATCTAAATGTAACTTATCTTATTTTATATTAAAAATCCTTTTTTGTAAAAAAAATGAACAGTTAATTTACGCCACGATATTATTAAAATTAGTTTGATCAAATCGTAAAAATTTCCTAATAAACATGATTGGAAGACAAAAAGAGAATTGACTACTTCTTAAGCGGCATTACAAAAACAAAATAATTAAAACACCTCTACTTATAAAAAACGAAAATTATGAATTCTATTTTATTTCAATAATCATGAAATTTCAAAACCATATTACAACAACAAACGCCATAAAAAAGAGGAAATATATTTCCCCTCCATATATATATATATATGAATCTTTACTGAGCTGCAAGGAACGACACCAATGCCACCAGACCGAACGTCGCACCAGAAACCAATTTCCTGGAGGAGGGAGCGCCACTTGAGGCTGGGGCCGCGGTGGCATCAACATCCGCCGCCGGAGCATTAGCCTTTGAAGCATCGGCGACTGTGGCATCTGCTTCGGCTGGCCCCGGTGCATCTGCGGTGGTTGGCGCATCCGCCATCTCATCAATCGGTGCCTCAGCCTCGGGTGCCAAATCCTCCGTCGTGGGGGCGGAGGTGCCTGAGTTAGGTGTTGGCGCTGCCATCGGCCTCATTACTCCGTCGATCCCGTTGGCAATAATCGGCTTCGAAATGCTGAGAACGGAGACATTGTAGGGCTGTGAGATGACGGAGCCCAAGAGTGTGGAGTCGAGTGGTGAACCCTTCATGGCGGAGCCGAAAGCGACCTTTCCATCCTTTTGGCCAACGCTGACGAACCCCTGGCGGTCGTCAGCAATGCCGGAGGTCTGATAGAGAGTGGTGAGGGTGGTTTTCTTGTCCTTGAGCTTGTTCAACTTGGCAACATCGTAGTAATCGAGGACGATGTGTGTGCTGAGGATTCTCTTCTGGATGTCCTGTGATTTCCCGTTGAGCTCGCCGAGGTTGGAGTTGGTGATGGCGAGGATGGTGATGGTTTTGCGGCGGTTGATTTCGGTGGCGAGGCCGGTTTGGGAGAGGAGGCTATTGAAGTTGCTGAAATCGGGGTTTTTCTCGAGGATCTTGGTGATGTTGAAGGCGGAGGCGGCGGAGATGGAGGAGAGCAGGAGTACGGTGGCGATAAGTGTTAAGGGGCCCCGGAGACTCATTTTTGCTTGTTTATTAGAACAAAGGGCAATAATGAGCCTAATTGTTATCAATGTCGTCGCTTATATATAGGAACGTGAGTGAATTTGGAAGGTGTGTAGGTTAGGGATATTTATATGTATTTCTTGATAGTTATATATAGTGAGAGAGAATAACATATTGGGAGGGGAGGAGAGAAAATAGCTAGAGTTGCGTTTTTGGATGGTCTTGAATGTATTGTGGCTATAGAATTTGAGTTGTTTTGTGGAATTAATTGGGACCATGAGTTGACGTCCATTTATGGATGCATGCATGCAAACGTGCACTTTATTTTTACCAGATTTGACTTAAAAGTGTTTTCATATCCAAATCAAGGCATCAACCTAATTAATTCGATAATCTTAGACTTAATTACGTTGCTTCCCAAATTAGATAAAAGTAATTATAAGTAGTAACTCACTTTTATATATAATAATACTTATACTTCTCCTAAAAATTTTAATTATATTGTCTTGCAAATATATCGTCTTTTTTACGTAATTAATAGGAGCTATATGTAGTTAATGTATTATTCGTGGGATTATGCATAATTAAATTTTTTTTGAATTAGGTATAATTGTAATTATATCTAAATATGAGACATTACTTGTAATTACCCCATTTAAATTGGGGTTAGATGTGATTGACCCTATGATATTATACAATTCTTCGACTAAAAAATATTTTCAAATTTAATTCAACTCGATCATCAACATATTATGATTGGCCTTTGATATTATACAATTCTTTGACTTACGAACTATGATGCATGGACACGGACACGGCGACACGGACACGACACGACACGGATACGGCGACACGGATTTTTTCTTGAATTTCCCACGTAAGGAGTGTCGGACACGGTATCCGACACGAGTGTCCGACACGACACGGCATGACACGACATGGCAAAATGATATTTTTAGAAGTGTCCGTGCATCATAGCTTACGAATATTTTCAAATATAATTCAACTTGATCATCAACATATTATGATATTATTATGATTAGCTCAATTGAATAATTGTAAACAAAGAATCACCTCTTGCAACTGAAAGGAAAACTTGCAACACAAAATTTAGTTGAAAAAAAAAAACTTGATGGCAAAGTTTAGGGCCATTTTTCAACAGAATTATAAATTAGAGGAAATTGCCATGTTCGTCCCATAAATTATTCACTTTTTAATTTTGGTCCCATCCATTAGTGTTTTGTCAATTTCTATCCCGTATTGTCTTATTTTTTGTAAATTTCGTCCCACCAAGAATATTCCGTTAATAATTCCGTCTCAAATAGCATATTCTGTTAAAGCTATTATCATTTTCCCCCAGTACAAATATTTTATTTTCAATTAAACCCCACAAATATTACATACATATATACATTAATAAACCCATAAATTTAGAAAAAGAAAAAAAAATACCATATTCTCCACAAATCCCACCCTCAACCAACCCACCACCAGTGCACTACACTCACTGCCGCCTCCGCCACTGTTACCACCACACTCCCGACAAATTGCCGTCACCACCACCACGAGTACAGCAAATCGTTACCGCCACCACCACTATCACAAGTCACCTCTTCCGCCGCCACTACCACCACACTTTCAGCAAATAGCCGCCTCCGCCCCAACACCCCCAGCAAATCACCACCAGTAACATCACACCAAGTCTCTACCGCCACAAATTTTTGATTAGATTCGCATAAAGGGGATGAGGATTTTTTGTGTATGTGGAGTTAATGTGGCCGTGTGGGGTTGCTTAGGATTGATTAGCAAATTTGCAGAGAAGGCAGGGTGGGAGAGAGGATAATACAAACTTAAGTGACCAGGTTGTAAAATTACACTTGTCAAACGAGTATTATGCCGAATCATGAATGTAAGAATTATTACTCCCCAGCCTAATTAGTTTATTGACACTACAAGAAATTCTGCAAATTCCAACGGAAAATTCCGAGGGAAAGTTGCCGTCGGAATTCCCTCGGTTCCGATGGACATCAATTTTTAAAAAAAAAAATAAAAATTAAATAATTCCGGCGGGATTTCCCTCGGAATCCCTTCGGAATTATTTAATATTATTTAAAAATATTTTCTTTTAGAAAACCGACTGGATTCCGAGGAAAATCCCCGTCGGTTTTATTAAAATACAAAATATAAAAATAGAACTTAAATGTTTCCGACGGGATTTCCCTCGAAATCCCGTCGGTTTTTTTAAAATTTAAAGAATAGTAGTAAATAATTCCGACGGGATTCCCTTTTTAAAAATATAAAATTTAAATAAAAATTTAAATATTTAACATAAAAAAAAAAAAAGAAAAACTATAAGAAATAAAATTAAAATGAAGAGGCCCTTTGTCTTATAGTTTGGCCCGTTTTTTTTTTTTGTTGTTTTAATTTTATTTTATATTTTACTTTTATGAATATATATATATATATATATATATATATATATATATATATATACATAAAAATGATATATATTTTGGGTTTTTTTTTATTTATAAATTTTAATTTATAATAAAAAACAATAATACGCTAGTAAAAAGTATGTTGATAAAAATATGTATACATAATATATTAGTAATTAGCACTAGTCTTGATCGTATGGTTTAATTAATTATTGATGATTGCGAGAGCAACGTTGAGCCACTTGGTTATATACCTCGAGAGAGGATAATACAAACTTAAGTGACTAGGTTGTAGAATTACACTTGTCAAACGAGTATTATGCTGAATCATGAATGTATGAATTATTACTCCCCAGCCTAATTAGTTTATTGACACTATAAGAAATTCTGCAAATTCCAACTGAAAATTCCGAGGGAAAGTTGCCGTCGGAATTCCCTCGGTTCCGACGGACATCAATTTTTTTAAAAAAAAAATAAAAATTAAATAATTACGACGGGATTTCCTTCGGAATCCCGTCGGAATTATTTAATATTATTTAAAAATATTTTCTTTTAGAAAACCGACAGGATTCCGAGGAAAATCCCGTTGGTTTTATTAAAATACAAAATATAAAAATAGAACTTAAATGTTTCCGACGGGATTTCCCTCAGAATCCTGTCGGTTTTTTTAAGATTTAAAGAATAATAGTAAATAATTCTGACGGGATTCCCTTTTAAAAATATAAAATTTAAATAAAAAATTAAATATTTCCGACGGGATTCCCCTCGGAATCCTGTCAGAATTATTAGAACATAAAAAAAAAAAAGAAAAAAAAAACTATAAGAAATAAAATTAAAATGAAGAGGCCCTTTTTCTTCCCCACAATTCAGGCCTAAACTTTGAACCCTTTCTTCCGCAACTCCTCCGCCAACTCCCCCCGCCGCTCGTCGCCGCCTACTACGCGCCGCCCTATCCCTCTCTCTCTCTCTCATCAAATCGGAAGAGTCCAAACCGGAGTCAAAGCCAGATCCGTTTCGATTGCGCACGGCCCCGCCTGCACTGCTGCCGCGGGCGTAAGCCTGCACCGCCGCTGCTCCGCCTGGTATGTTTTCTTTTCCTTTTATTGCATTTCTGAGTTTGTGTTTTATTTATTTATTTATTTTTTTTATTATTATTATTATTTTTTGTTTGGAAATGTTGAGGTTGAAATATATGTTTCTCCAAGGAACCCGAAACTCTGGCTTCGCAATCTGTGAAAAGCCACGTTGTACTCGTCGGCGGCGGTGGAGAAGGCAGCAGCGGGATACAAAATGTTGTCCTGGTCTCGTCCTTTGATTTCGAATCTATTGCCCTCTCTGATGAGCCCGTGAGCTTTCCTACCAATGATTCGTAGTGTTATTTTTATTCGCATATGAATGCGTGCATATGTGTGAATTTTGCTTTTGATTATTTGAGATGTGATTTGTATGTTGTGTTTCTGATTTGATTTAAGTTTTTGATACTCTAGTTTTGGGATTAATCGTTGATTTCGGGACGGTAGCAATTATGTGGATTTGAAGTTTCTCGTTTCTGGTAGCTGGGTTAAAGAAAAGGATGATCTAAACTAAATGTACTCTGCTCGTGATCCTGGAAAGGGAATGTACTCTCAATTATGTAAGCCGTATTTGATGATAGGTTAAACTAAATGAGTAACTCAAGTCATGCACAACATACATTTTATCCTTAACTGTGTTTGGGTATACAACCCACTTCATTCACACTTTTAGTGCTCTAAATGAAGCATGTTGGTACAACATGATATAAGTTTGTATCCGTTTATATATTTGAATTTTCTACCCTTGCTTTTATATCCTCAAAAGTCCCAGTTATGTCGTATATTCTTATATCCTCAAAAGTCCCAGTTATGTTGTATATTCTTCATATTTTTCTCCAGTTGATAAACTCTGTTGCAGATTGGTTTCTGATTTGTTATATGTTCAACTATTGAGCAGATCTTCATGTCCTGAACGAGCATTCTCAGATTCAGTCCTTTTCCGCTTTCAACAACATTTACAATCATACTGGATTATTTGGAATTCAAGGTACCTCCGTAAGCAAGCACTTTTAAAACTTATGCATATTTTATGATTTAATTATTTAAAATATTTTTATTTAAACTTATTATTTAATTATTTTGGATTCAGGGATCTGATTTTGATGATGCTATATGCTCCAGGGGTTGAAGATGTTATATCCTCCGGGGGTTATAGGTTTGGTTATATGCTTCAGGAGTAAATATGTAATAGATTATGGGTAGCTAATTTTTGTATGAATTAGTGTGTATTTGTAATGTTATTTGATGAATTGACTCTGGATAAATACATTTGAATGTGTGTAAAATATTATTTTTTTTAATAAATTCCGACAGAATTCCGAGGGGAATCCCGTCGGAATTGTTTAATTTTATTATTTTTTAATAAATTCCGATGGAATTACGAGGATACCATCGGAATTGTTTAATTTTGTTACTCTTTTTAATAAATATCCGACAAAATTCCGTGGGGAGTCTCGTCGGAATTGTTTAATTTTATTATTAATTTTTAGATTATTTTCTAAAAAAATTTAATACAAATCCGACGGGATTTCCCTCAGAATCCCGTTGGAATTAGTTTTCTTTATTTCCAAATTTTGACTACTCCGATGGGATTTACCTCGGAATCCCGTCAGAATTATTTTAATTATATATTTTTTTTTTAAGTTTTTTTTCCCCCTCAGAATTCCATCGGTTTTCCGTCGATTTTTGAATTTCGAGAAGGGGTTTTGCTACAGACTGTGTTCCGTCGGAATTCCTTCGGAATTTACTATTTTCGATGGAATTCCGAGGGAATTCCGACGGGACGTCCTGTCGGAATTCGAAGGATTTCTTGTAGTGTGAGTTACTTCACGTGTGTTTAGTTATGATAATTGTGTTTTATTCTAGTTAGTTATTCCAATTCTATTTTAGTAGAGTAATAAACCAATTGATTTCCATTCGGTCTTTAGATTAGAAAGAGATATAGAGTAGTGATTGATTTCCCTTCCCTGTGGGTACGATCCTGTTGTGCTACCCGTGTATCTCAAGTGTACACTTGCACGATTGGTTTAACTTAAAATCACAACAAGGGTTGATCCTTAAGTGTGGAAACCATGCTAGGGACTACCCGACGGCCCACACCGTCCCGGGTCTCCTGCGCACAATTCTCCGGGGCCCATTCTAATTGTCAAATTGTTCAAAAGTTCAAAAGTTCATAATTTTTCAAAAATCCAACATAATTTCAAAACATAACTCGCGGTTTCAAAACACACACACCAACTCTTTTCAAAACAAACAAACGAAAATATTTCTTACATATACGTAAAAGCGTTTTCAAATATTTCATAACAAAAGGGCCAAAATCCTACACAATACATATCAAACACATATCTAAGTACTCATACATATACATAGGTCGCATGCGGGCTTAAATCACATCAAGGGTTGTAGATCGTAATAACTAAAAGAAAGAAACCTCACCTTGTCGACCACAACGAACAAAACGGACCGAAGCACACCTAAGAGACCACCTCCTTTCCCACGAGACAAAGCTCTGAACAAAACAAAGGACTTAGACGGACTTAGACTCATATATGAACCATATAGATGCTCGACATATGCATGTGGATGCAAAAGATGCATAAGAGATGCAACGAATTACCATATAGCGCATGCAAATTCATATCAAATCATACGTCACCTAAATCAAGTTAAATAAATTCATAAAATTCATGCAACGGACATAACACGTCATAAAACATATTAGGTAGGCATGCATACAATAAAAGAATAAAAAAATATCAAACGAGGCAAGGAAATAACACATTGATGCATGCTAGCACGTTCAAGGGCATATAACGCAAATTAGGTCATATATTACACGTAAAAGCATCAAAATTACCAAAATAAATTCACAAATTTCATATAACATGTATAACATATCATACAACACATTAAGAAGACATTCCATTTCATATAAGAGCAAGGAAAAATCATACAAAGTACTTAAACAAAGCATAAAGTCATATACGCACGTTAAGGTAGCATGTTGCACGCATGAGATCATAATTAAAAAACGAGCACGTAAAATAAGCCATAAATTTATATCATATCACTTAACACATAATATGACATGTTAACATAATATATAAATCATAAACGAGCCAAAGAAGACAAGCAGAGCACGAAAAAAAGGCGAAAAACAAGTAACACCCATGCAGGGGAGGGTCGCGGCCGCTACCCAATTTCTTCAAGAATTGGTCGCGGTTGCGACCTCCAACTCGAAAACTAGGCCAAAACAGGTCGCGACCACAACCAAAAAGGGTCCTGGCCATGACCTGAACACACAGCAAAAGGAAAAGGTGGTCGCCGCCGCTATCGGAAATGAACTAACCGCGATCGCGGCCGCGACCAAGCATGTAATAGCAGCAAAAACAGAGCAACAACAGCAAAACACAAGCCAAATCTAATCCTGAACCAATCTAGCATGAAAAGGTAAGATCATGCAATGAAATTACGTCAAATTCAGGTTATAAATCATGCAAAAACCGAACTAACATGCAAAGGAATGGAAGAAATGAGATCAAACATTCATACTCTTCATTTTCTCATACAAAGCATTAATGGTAACCTCAATTAAATGCACCTAACTTCTGAAATGAGTTCATACAATTAATAATGAATGTCCTAAGGTCATTTATGATGCATCAAACCAACAAGAATCATGAGTTTTCATGCCAAATTCATCAAATTCTAACAAACCCTTACTATTCATCATATGAGCCATAGCATGCTTAATACTCCATCAAATTTAGCCAAAGAGCACTCAAAAGAAATAGCATAAGATGGAGAACAAGATTCCGGGCTTATCTTTCGAATTTGAGGCGAATCGAATGTTGTATGGAGCAAGAACTTGCAAAATGGATAGTATTTCCCCCCTTTTCCTTCTCTCTCGGATGAACTGCTGCTTTTCCCTTTTTTCCTTGGCTAGACCGAAATGGGAAGAAAATGGAATGAAACAGGGCTAAGTTAGGGTCATATGGGTTCAAATATGGGGCGATTCGGATAAGAAATGGGCCGGTTATGATCAAAACGGACGAACATGGAAAATCTGTCACGCGGGTCGTGTTTCGGGCGAAATTCGGAGATTCGGACGTGCTTAGAAAATTACAAAAAAAAGTTCCTTAGCTTCCATTCTTCGTTACAAGTCCGACGCTTCTTTCGGAATTTGAAGCCGAATTCCCGAGCCCAAGTTACGCCTTCCGGAACACGAGGTGCGCTAAAACTAGTTAGGCCCTCGTATCCTTTAACAAACAAAACGGTTCAAAAACCGTATCAAACGAACTCAAAACATAAAATGAACATGTACAAAGTTCATAATAAGCATAGTTCATGCATATCACGTAATCACATACTTAGGAGCACATACAGGATGATACGGATCGAACGGGGAATCAAACAGGGTCAAAACGAACAAATACTTAACAAAGTGTAACAAATAATTATTCAAATAATCAATTAGGCATATAAATAATTTAATTAATACGTAAAAGCATAAATAAATAAATAAAATGCGTACGAAACACTCTCAAAAGTTCGTACCTGTACGGCCGGACGAGCGGGATGTTATAGGGCCCGTAGGCTGTGTTGCTCTGTTGCCCAGCACTCCAGGACCTCCTGATCCATCAGTTGCTCTCCTGGTCTATGACTATCCCACAGTAAGGTTATCCACCAGTCCTAGCCCTCCAGGTATATCAGCTGCCCTGGTAGTCTGTTGGAGGTGTTGAGTGTGAGCTGGCAGTCCCTCCAGCTCTTCACCAAACGGTTGGTAGTCTCCCTGGCTGTCTGTTCCAGCAGGCAAGTATAGTCCTCCTGGAAGGAAAGTCCTTCCAGGTGGGAGAATTTTTTCATGCTACGTATCTTGCAGATTTGGGGATCAGTGGATTCCTAAAAGAATGTTTGCCTTGACATTCGTAATCTGAGAAAATATCATCTATTGCCTTCTCACGGCTTAGCTCGATTTAATCGATTTCCCACAGAAGGCGCCAAATGATGTTGGTCGAAAAATCGACCAACACCAAAATAATTTATTTACTTTGGGAATGGGATTACACAGAGTTGTAACAAACAATTTGATCAGAAAATTTGTACAGAAATAAATAATAAAGAAATTGAAAGAGAAATCAAAGTAATGATAAAATAATGAGGAAATATGCGGTAATGGTGATCTTCTAGTCTTCTATAATCTGCTTTCAACGTACAAGAAGTGACTTAAATAACCGCTAGGATTTGAAGAAAATCTATGGAAATTCTATTGGAAATAATAACAAGAAAAGAGGTGATTGCAATTGCTTGAAACTCTCTCTCTTAATAACTCAGAAAACTTGGACTTGTAGATTCTGAATGATAAAGTACTCTTTTCCTCTATCTTTCTATCTTTTATTCTTCCCCAAGATTAGTTGTAGAATATTCCCCTAAATCTTAGGCACGTGACAACTTCAAAATTCAAAAACACCTCAGCACGTTCTCCATGTTGAACTTGTCTTCCCAATTCTTCTCAACTTCCTCTCTTTTCTCAACCGACGCCATATCTCTATTATTTCCTATTTAAATAAATCACAAAATAGGGCCCACATCAAAATCATTTTCATTAAAAAATTATATATGATATGATTACTTATCAATAATTTGGGGTAATTCTAGTTTGAGACTGGTTCGAGAAAATATATGTAAGTAGGAGGCGAGTGTTTTTATACTTACTGTGTGTTTGGTGGAAAATTGAGGGGGTGAGTGTCTAATTTACGCTTGTCATGTGGTTGGTGAAAAATTGAGGGAGAGTGACAAATCAAATGGGTGTTAAATTTATACTAACCATGTGGTTGGTAGAAAATTGAGGGAGATAGGCAAATTAAATCAGATAACATTACAATTGTCATTATAATTGGTTGAGTTTGATCGAATCATAATCGACACGATTAAAGCTTCAAAATTGATCTGCTTCATGACACTAAATTGATGCTTGCGAAAACATTGACACTTCTCAAAATAATCCACACTAAACAATCTTCTAAAAATAATCCGAAATTGATGCTTACGGACACCCTAAAGACCTCTCAAAATAATTCATACTAAACAATCTTTTCAAAATAATCCACATTAAACAATTAAAAATGTCGAATCTTAAGTTAATATAAAATTTCTGCAACTATTTGAAGATATGAAATTCGTTGAGGCACCAAAATGTTAATCAAATGGGATACTTGTAATTTATAATATAAACAAATCAAGGATGAAAGCATAATCGCTGAAACCAAAATTGTTGTCTAAAAATAAATGATTCTATCAATTAGTTATAATAAATAACTAGGAACATAGCATAACTACTAGAGCTAAGTGTTACAACTGAGATAAACATAAACTAAGTTTCAAATGCCCATGCATTCTCCCGGCGAATCTCCTCTTCTTCCTCCGGGGTAAAATCGTTCTCGATGTTGAACTTCTTACGGATTTGCTCCGGAGTCTTTCCTTGGATCATGTCGGCAACAGTTTGGCACATGAGATCAAGCAGGCTCTTGATGTTCAAATAGTTTGCAGCCTGAAAATGTAACAAATAATTCATTTTGACTCTTTATAAGAGGGACAAAACTAGGAACTGCACTTATAATAGGAGCAAAATCTCTAAATAGTGAAACCAAAATATAAATATTTCAAAATATATATAGGAAAAAATAAAAATTCAAAATCTAAGGGTTGAGGGCAGACAATCTATCCCCCTTGGCTCAGTCTCCCTGTACAAGGAAGTCCCAAAATATATGTGCAAGAAAAAAAAATACAATAACATGAACAAGGATGAATAGAAAATCTAAATTCAACGCACTGTAATCTATTCGGTAACATTAATTTGCTCTCGTAAATAACAATTTTAAGTCGTTCATTATTAGAGTTAATTATGTTATATCTAATTAATCAAAGCGACGAAAATGAAACCTAACATTATAAGACAACTAAACATGGTAAAAGCACCAACTCAGAATCAAATTCTATGCGAGACGAAAAAACTGGAGCAAAAACGGTCAAAACGATTCGACTCAACAGAGATGCGTCTAGAAATGGAACACCATTAACCAGGCCAAAACATCACCAAAGTGACATGGTAAATAAATTGAACATAACATTGGGGAAAGTAAAACCGTCAAATTGAAAAGGAAGATTAGTAGTATCATACCAAAATTAGGTCAACCAGGGTGTCTTCATCGACCTTCACAAATTCAGCATCAAAAGCCTTCAAATCATCGTTGGTGACCACCGAAGCGCCGTCGGCTGCAATCTTGGCAGTGGCGTCAACGTGGCGCTTGCAGTACTCAATGACCTTTGACAGAATCTCCGAAGTGACATTGGGCACAGGGATGGTTGTGCCGGCGCAGTCATCCTCGATCATGTGCTTAATAGTTTGTGAGAAGGCGGCAACCGCCTCTTCAACCTCAAAGGTCTCCCCATCGGAGGCCTGAAGAACGATCATCCTCGGTGCTGCGGCAGCTTCGGTGGACGACGACATCTTGTTTGATCGATTTGATTTGTAAAACCCTAATCCAGACAGACAATGCTAAAGGGATGCGATTGAGGTGCTTGAAAAGAATGAGAATTTAATTACTGCGGGTCTCTTTTATAGAGAAGAATTGAAATATTTTAGGATTTTGATTGAAATCGGAATTAGGTCCTAACCTTTTCAAACTTGTTTCCGTTTTGACTTCTAACTTGATCTTGTGGTGTTGGATTACATATAAATTATATAATAGAAGTCTTATTAGCATAGAATTAGAACACATGGGATTTCTTTAATTAATTAATTCAAAATTTATAATTTTTTAGAGGAAAAAACAACTTGTTCTGTCCTATGAGTTAGTTTTTTTTTTTTAATTTTTTTGTCGAATTTTTCAAGTGTTTTTTATCAAAACTGTGACACCCCGTCTTCTCGGCAATCCAGGTATGACGTCACAAGTGGGTTTAATTACATAATTTAATTGTTTTATTTGCAAATACGTGACGTCGCATGCCTAACGTGTCAACGATACTTCTATTTTAAGTTATTTGTTGCCTTAGAACTCGTTTATTATGTGTTTGGACCCGAAAGTCGGCTAAATTACCAATTTAGTCCCATAGGATTGACCTCTCGCCAATTTGGTCCCGTGCTTTCGACAGAATTCAATTTAGTCCCAAATTTCAAAATTCTCAACCAATATGGTCCCAAGCACTAACGGACGTTAAAAAACTAACGGAATTGACCATGTGTCATCATGTTGTGCGCTGAGTCAGATCGACACGTGGTCAATTCCGTTAGTTTTTTAACGTCCGTTAGTGCTTGGGACCACATTGGTTGAGAATTTTGAAATTTGGGACTAAATTGAATTCTGTCAAAAGCACGGGACCAAATTGGCGAGCGGCCAATCCTATGGGACTAAATTGGTAATTTGGCCCTCGAAAGTCCATTTAACCGGAGATTAGGGACCTAATCGGAATTAGGGTTTCTGAGTCGTTTCTTAGCTAACTTGAGCTCGGGGATTTGAAATCGAATTTTGACTTCGCCATTAGATTTGTTTCGATGATTCGGGTCCAAAGGATCTAGCCTCGCCTTTTTCTAAAACCGTTTGAACCCTCTACCGATTTAGTACTAACCGATTGAACTGAACCCATTGTGAACCAAACCGAACTTGTTTTCCTGTCTTATATGGACCGAACCCCCTCCATTTTTCCTCATTCTTCACTTCGGTCCATAGGGGAGAAGAAGAGAATAGAATTAGCCACTATTCATTCCGTTCTTTGAACTCAAGTTTCGGCTTCCTCGCTCGCCCTATCAACGATCCGAGGTAAGATTTAAATTCCTCTGTTCGAGTGCTTCGATTTCTCCCGATTGAATCTTATTCTAAGTGCTTGAATCCATGCTTTTGGTAAAGAAGATGAATAGTGTGAAAAATATGAAATTTGCTTCTAATGTCTTCAAATATGAATTATATGCTCCAAGATTGAAGTATGTTGTTTATATGAACTCCCTCTTCGTTTATTTGTTGGAATTTTGCTTGTTTCTTGCTCCTAACTTGAAAACCATTGTTGTACCTTGAAAAACTTTAATGGCAACTTGGTTTTTAGCTTGTTTCATGCCGTTTTGATAGCATATTATGATAGAGCATGTATATATGTGTGATGTTGTGTCTTAAATTTGAGAGCTTTCGGTGAGTTTTCATGGAGTTTCGATGCTTTGTTGCCTTCCTCGCGAATTGCCCCTGCTGCTGCATTTTTTCTCGCCTGAACTAGTTCCGAGGGCAGGGAACTTTTGCATTGAAATGGTCCTCGAGCGGGGACCTTAATGCAGTGGGTTTCTGCATAGTTTCCCTGGGTGGGCAAAAATCTCCCAGGCTGCAGACCCTTCATCCGAGCTCCGTTTGACTTGAAATTTTGACACGATCAACCTCTTTGAGCGTAGAATACTATCCAATTGGAATCACATTAAAATTCATTTTGGTTTGGGAGATATAACCATTTTAAATTGGTGTCACCACTTCAATTACACTCGTTCAACTTCAAACCTACGCCATTTTTGGATCCCTTTAAACCACAATTTGAGCCATATACCGTTGGAAAGATATATTTGTATAGTTTCATTTACAAGAAACAAAACTCAATTCCCATTCCTCAAACTCAAGATATGATCATTTTTCTACAGCTTGTACATTTTGGAAAAACTATCAGCTTTGGCCTATTTTCACTCGGAGCCCTATTTTGTGTTTTTGTTCCATTTTTCTCGTATCTTTCCACCTTCGAATTTATTTCTAACTTTTTATATCATGTTTTTGTGAATGTATTCATACTTTTATGCACTTTATGTTGCTCGAGTAGTGTGAATTATTTGCACGAATCGCATGTGCACCTTGTTAGGTGTTTATATGTTGCGTTATGCATTAATTGTGCACATGAACATGCCTTAACATGTTTTATGAATATTTTGACCTATGTGATGTCTGTATTTGTATGAAATTGATATGAGAATAGATTATGCCTATGTGATTTCATCTTTTGGGTGCATAAAAATACGTCATGCGTCTATATGGTTCATTCTCGAGTCTAATTCTTGCATCTTATCTTCAGTTTGTCTAGGTGCATCCGGTGACAGGAGTCAAATCCGTCAAAATAAAATGTAATTCTGGTGCAACAATAACGAGTATAGTGCGACTAGTCGAACCACAGAGATTGGATTAATCAATTCAATTAACTCACAGGAAAAACGCACGAAGACAAGTGGGGTTTTGGATTTTAATCACTAATTAAAATACTAACTAAAGAAGCAATTAAAATAATTAAACTAGGAGAAAGCAACAAATCACGTTGAAAGTTGGTTTTAATAAATCAGAGGGAAAACAATACCTAGCTAGAGATTATAATTCAATTATGACATCGATCATCGAGGCGAGGATGATTTTCAATTTGTTTACGTAGGTTAGATATAGCAAATAGAAACCCTCGGCTTCGTCTCGTTTTCTCTTAAATAATATAATAATCTAAAGACACTCGACTATTTTCCCCTAATCAACTCACAACTCCGAAGAGACTCAAAAGGAATTTATGAGTCAACAACATTAAGAATCAAGAAAACACTAACCCGAATTAACCTAATCACAACCGCATTAGATTTAAATCCGATTATTAATTCTTTTAACGATTCAGACTCGACTACAAATCCTATCGTTAATGCGCCACTAATTATCTATCAAGCACTACATAAACTTCATGCAATAAATATTGGCTATATGCAATTCGAATTACTTAGATGATCGGGCCCTATCAAACAAGCAATTAAATCACAATAACAAAATACTCAAGGAATTAATAAATACGTGAATTAAATTGCAATATAAAACGATCAAGCCTCACGATGTCTAATTGAATTAAAAATCCCTAGTTAAGTACTAAAGGAATTAGTTACTCATAAAAATGATGTTCAAAAACATGAAATAAAACAAAAACATACACGAACTAGACTAAAGGAAAATTGAAGAGGAAAGATTTTGCTCTCGGAGGATTCTTCGAGTTGCTCCGCCTCAAGTCCTTCAAGCTGCTGTTGCGTGAAAAGGAATTGTGTGGAAAAAGGTGTAATCCACCTCCCAGTACGTGAAAATATAGCATGGAAAATAAAATCCAAGTCCAAAAAGGACTTTGCTTCTTTACATGTCCAAACTTGCTGACTAAGAATTGCCAAATTGAGCCTCCTTCAAGTAATTCCCAAGCTCTCCAATTTTCGGCCCAAACAGCAACAAATTAGCTCCAAGAGAAAGGTCCTTCTCCATAATTCTAAAGTGGGCCTTCAACATAAATTAATTCCAAGTCCACGAATTGGACTCAACCCTCACACGTGATCAAAGGCTTGCTGCAACTACCTCCACAATTGGGCCTGAGCTGAATTAATTCCACACTCCCAAATTCTTGGCCCACAAGGCAATTAAGTCCATCCTTGCTATTAACACTCAACAAAACACGCCTGATTTGTCTTTCATCATGCGAGTAACCCTCTTATGAGTCCAAAAATAAACAACTCTGCTACCAAGAAATAAATTCCGCCAAGAATATTCAAACGCACGGCCCGACTGCACAAAGTCTCGTAATTTGGCCTATAAAGTCTTCAATTTTGTAAAACCGGACCTGCTGCACTAGAAAACATCAAACATATCAAAGGCATTGATATATATATATATATATATATATATATATATATATATATATATATATATATATATATAATTCAAGCTCTATAATGCAACCACAACACATGAAAAATACGAGGATTAAGCACACTATCACCGGGGTGGTGTTTCGTTAGCCGTGTTGATTTCGGGGTGGATCATTCTTCGTGTTACGGCTTCTCGGTGTAAGGTGAGGTTAGGTTATAGTTAAACCCTATTGAAACGTGCTCGTTTTCTATGCATGCGAACTATAACCTTTAAGTATAAGTAAATATGAAGTGGGTCATCGGGTTAAGCCTGAGCGTAGTCTCCAATTTGATAGGACTAACTCGAAACCTGCCAGAAGGTTTGATAGGGGGATGGGACCCTGAAGGTTGAGTATTTGCGCTCCTCTCATCTATATGGATGGTTAGGGTCGCGCAACCCTTCCATCGCCGGAGAAGGAGATATGTATGATATGTTTGATTTGTTTTGATATGTTACGATTCGTATGAGGAGTCCAGGATGGAATCTGTTACTCATATCCGTCGAGTTTTGTATGTATGCTCTGTTAAAGTTCGTGAAACGAGGATAGACTCATAACTAAGTTAAAATATAGATCTTTTGAAAGTATAAGTTAAGATATGAAATGGTTTTATAAGATTTGGTATGATTTGTTATGTTCGGTACGTAAGAATTTGTTAAGTCTTGTTTTGTTCTGTTTTGATAAGTAATCCATATGTGTCTGTGTCACGGGCAAAGTTTGGTATGCAAAAACCATCCCTGAGTTCACGAACATTATGATTTGAACGTGCTATGCTCCTTATATATATGTAGCATTGTGGGTAGCCCCTCACTCAGTCAGTGTAACTGACCCCTCTCCCTCCCCATTGTTTTTAGTGTGCAGGTTTTCTTGGAGTTCGAGCAAGGCGGAGTGTGTCTAGTCCTTCGAGTTTCTTTAGTCTTTTGCTAAGTTTGAGTCCTTGCATACTTACTTTTGTAATTTGCATAAGCTTGCGCATATGAATGTATACCTGTATGATTTATTTTTGTTATGATAACTTCAGGATAGGCTTCTAGGAAACAGATTGATCCCATTTGCATTTATGATTATATTTATATTCGGGATTAGGTGTCTATGCTAGTTGAACCCGTCACCTGCTGCTTGCACTTTAATATTTGAATGTATGATTTGCTTCCACATACGCCTTTTGTTTTGGGATTTTTTTGAGTTTCAGGGTCTACGTTCTGCCTAGCTTAGGTGTGTGTTTGTCTGTCTCTCGTTCGCCTCTACTCGGTTCATGTACAGGTTTCCCATCTCGTATGTGGGTTGGGCTTAGGTGCGAGGGATGTGGTGACCCACCTTGCAGAGTGCTACATCCTAAATTGGTGTTAGAGCTCTAGGTTGCAAAACCTAAGTTCAGAGTCGAGTTGTGTCTGTCTAAGTCGAATGACATAGAACAATGTGGCTTTGTGTGTGCATCTGCATCACGATCTGTGTAACGGCCCAGTTTTTCAGTAGTATAGTATGACGTATGTGTTTACCAAGTTGCGCGAATTAATTGTTCATAAGTGTTTTATATATTTAATTTTATATATTAAATGTTAAATATTTATATCTTAAGTTTATTTAATATTAAATTTATGTTAATTAGTTGACAATTAAATCTTAGTGTTATTAATACTAAATGTATATATTTAATACGTGCACTTTAATTTAAATTATATTAATTTGTGCACTTGATTTAAATTATATTTAATGCATTCACTTTGGTTTATATATTTATAAATGAATTTAAATTTTGTTAATTATTATGGAATGTTATGAATTTATTTATGCATTGCTCATGAGTGTTATAAACGTGCTTTGTTCTTATATGATTTGGTATCGAAATTTTGTGAAAATTTAATATGTTGGAGGTATACATGTCATGAAAATGAATATATGTTCGTTTCATGTTTTCGGGTTCATTTGCATTAGTTCCGAATTTATTTTGTTCTTGGAATCCAAATCGGGGGCTAATGAGTAATTAGCGCACCCTTGGTTCCGTATGTGATATCTTGAGCTAGGAAACTCGGATTCGAGTTTCGTCAACTTCGCTGAACTCGTGAAAAAAATTGAGTTTAATGAACTTAGCCTCATATTTTTCTAAGACCATTTGAACCTCCGAAATTCAACCGAAATCCGAAACGGATGCGAAACTGCCACACTTTACTAAAAAGGCGATAACTCCCTCAAACATTGACCAAATTAAACATGATTGGAGGCTATGGAACCCTAGATAAGCCCACTATAACTCCATCCCTCTCCTAACCGAACCATACTCAGTAAACAAGAGAAAAAATCAGCCCAAAACCCCTGTTCCATTTCCATTCCCGTAACCTTGCCAAAACTTGGAGATTCAAGGCTCAAATCTCTTCCATCTTCCATCCAATTCACAAGGTGAGCTTAGGGTTGTAATATAAATTCAATACGTGTCATTTTAATCCATGCATCCCCAATTTTAAGCTTGTGTGCATGGAGATTTGAAGGCATGAGTGAATAGTTAGGCTTTAGCTTTAATTCTTGAATCCGTGTCTTGTGTTCGATTCTATGAGATTTAAGGCATGAAACATGATCAGTTTAGCTTCTTGTATACCTGATTGTACTTGAATTTGATTGATGTATAAGTATGTGAATCTCACCATGTTTGGAGCTTGGAATCGAGACTGAAAATATGAGATTTTGGAGCTGAATCTTTCTCCCTCACGTTGTACTGCTGCTGCTGTGTTTTGGGACTGAACTTGCTGTCATTTGTTGCACATATATACCTGATCATGTTGAGTAAGAGTTGGAATGGTTGTGCCCTGTTTTTATGAGGTGTTGCCCTGTTTTTTTTTTTTTGCCTGAACTGCTGCTCTGTTGCTGCTCTTTTTCCTTGTTTCTTGGCTGTCCGATTTCAATTAATTGTGGGAGCTTTTGGTGCTGTTTTGCTACTAAATTTATGGCCTTAAGAACCTACTACCTGCTGCTGTGAATTCTTGTATTGAAACAGAGGATTAAGCTTCGTTGTGCTACTACTGCCTCGCGTCTGTACTGCAACTCCCTAGCCGGGGAGATTTTTTGCATGAAAAAGGCCCGGTCGGGTAGCCGTTGTGCAGAAGCGATTGCATCTTTCTTCCATTTTGTGCATGCATATTGGTTTTGTGTGTTTTGCCTTGTTTGGTGCATGGAGTCATTTCTTAGGCATGCAGGTGTGTGTTTGTGTAATGTAACGTGCGTGTATATATATATATATGTTCTTGGTGTTGTTTTGTGCATGGTTTTAATTATTCTAATGCGTGCAGATTGTGGTGTATGAATATATATATGTATATATATATATATATACATTGTGTTATGGTGTGAAATTGTTTGAATGCATGCATGCATGGGGGACGTATATATACATATATGTTTGCATGCATGAGTATTAATTTAAATTGTTTTGTTAATGAATGCATGCATAGGTACGTGTACATATCTATATATATGCATGCAAATGTATATAACTACTGTATATGTATTATATTTCATTAATATGTTTATATTATATAAATATACATGCATATGTATAAATATATATATATATATATATATATATATATATATATATATATATATATATATATCAATGTATGATTATATATTATTTAAATGCATGGTTAATTATATATATTAAGTATTGTTTAATTTATTCAATTTATAGAATTAAATTGTTACCTATTTTATGTTCTTATCTAATTTCCAATCTTGATTTGAATGTATTTAATTGGCTATTCTTTAATTGTAAATGTGATTTAGTATCTGATATGATCGTTATGTGAAATTCTTGAATTGATTTGGTATGAAATGTGAAACTTATGAACTTAATGAATATGAACGCTTCCTTGAACAAATGAATGGCTCGTTTATATGATTTAAAGGCGTTAGTCATGCACATGAACGTGTTCATTACATAATATCATCTTTTATGCATTCATATCAAGTTCATTGCATGCCGTGCGTCATATTTGGTTCATTTGGGGTCTTGAGTCTCAAGAACACATTACGTTGTCCTTTGTACAGTTTTCTCCATGGCGGAGATGCCGGGTTCATAGGACACTTTCGAGTCTCCTTTTCTTCTTGGTATTGTTCGGTAAGAGGTGTACAGGTGGGTTTCTCTTCTATTTAGTTAAATGACCTTATATACTTCCAATGTGCAAAGATTTCGACCAAAATTAATATATGTATATAGAGTCATTTCAAGAGTAAATGGTTGCAACGTAAGCCTTTATTTTATGAATCCTACCAAATGTTTTGGCGAGAATGAATGAAAGAATGCACAGAATGGGGCCCAGGGACTTGATGTGAGTGGCTATCCGGCGAGGCATAGGCCGATGGTAATCCCTCACACTAGTTCCAACCAATGAACGGCGTAACCGAACCTCGTTAGGAGTTAGTGAGGAATGGACGCTGAGTGCCATCTGGGGAGTCATGTAACCCCCTTTTGGTCAATGAAGAAGATGGCCAGGTCTTGCTAACCCGTCCAACAACCGGAGGAAAAAGGTGTAAATGATAATGAATGTGCATGAAAGAATGTAATGCATGAAAAGAAAGAAAGAATGAATGTTTAATTAATTACACAAGGTGTTGGTTGGAGATAATGCATGCCTACTCGCCGGGACACAAATGACCTAATGAAAATTGGTTGTTATAATCCCTTTTGATGATTTCTTTATTTCACCCATTTGGGAAATGCTCTAAAAACCTCATTTGGGATTATAACTTGCACGTGAATGTTTAAATATTGTTTTATATAATACTTATGCCCTGTTTTATACCCACCAGTCTCTTAAAGACTGAACCTAGTTTGTTTTCAGTTTCTTTGTAGGTTTGGAGTGCTAGGCGGTCGGGGGGTGGGGAGGGGTCGAGTTTGCTAAGTCTATTGGTTAAGTCGGGTCACTTCATATGCATTTTGTAATTTGATTGAATTTTCAAGAATGGATAAATGTATGACTATGATTATGATTATGGAATTATGTTATGCACGAAATTTTAAGGGGGAATAGTTTATTGTGCTAGTTGAAACTGTTATGTAGCTTGAATTAGTACTTAAGTATATGTTATGCTTCCGCCTTTGGCATTTATCTTTGTTCTTTTTGGATTTGGGTTTGAAGGTCTAGTTCCCGCCTAGCCTTATGAATGAATGAGTCCCCGTTCACTGTGAGCTAGGTTCATACATGGACTTTCCATTTCATGTGTGGATCAGGCTCATAGTGAGGGGGATGTGGCGCCTTTCCGGTTGGGGTGCTACAATCTGTTATGATATGCGTTTGAAATTTACTTCCTTGATGATTTTTCCTTACGTGATGCATTGCATATCTTAGATGCTCTTACTTGATTTTCACATACTAACCAACATGCACATATCTATATTGTAGTTGTCAAAATTTTCAGGATGCCACCACGTCAACAAGATTCCGGTCATCGCATAGACATCATTACAATCAAGAGCAATATCACACCGAGATGCAACCTATGAATCCGATGACAACATTGTATCGTGACTTTAGGATCTTCATTCCTCCCCAATTCAGAGAGGATGATGATATTCAAGTCGAAGAGTGGCTCTGCAAAATTGAAAGTATCTTAAAAGTATGGTCGTAGAACTCTCAAGATATGGCTCGTTTTGTCATATTACTCCTACAAGGAAAAGCAAGACAATGATGGAAAAGAGTTGCCTCGTAAATTAAAGCAACGAGCGAAGGATTGACATGGGATGCCTTGGTTCGGGAGTTTAGAAAGTGGTATACATCGGCTATTCTACAAGATCGAAGGTTTGAAGAGTTCCTTACCCTAAAACAAGGAGAACAAACGGCCATGGAGTACCTCAAAGAATTTGAGAGGTTAGGCACTTGCGTGCCTCATATTATGAGCAATAATGGGATGAAGACTTGGTACTTTATGGAAGCACTTCGGGATGAGTTCAAGGAGGCTTCAATTGCAGAGAATACGAGCACATGGGATAAAGCTACTATGAAAGCCTTCAGAGTTGAGAGTCGAAGATTAACAAGAGGCAAGGTAGAAGAGGATTCGGGACCGAGAGGTGACTTGGGATTTTGTGCAAATCTACAAGTGGAAAAAAGATTCCAACATCCCGGTACTCAAGCTAAGAAGAAGATTCATGGTAGGAAGCACAAAACCGGGAACCCTTCGGATCGAGGAAAGAACCTCAACCATGTGCTTATTTTGGAGGAACTAACCAGGTTTATAACACATGCTGGGATCGGATGAAGAAGTGCTATGCGTGAGGATCAAGGGAACATATGGTTTCCAACTGCAATCAATCAACGGCTAACAACAATGGAAGCAAGAACAAAAGCTTCAATTTGGAAACCAACATGAATCCGAAAATAGAGGTATTTGCATTCATGGCACGTGCATCGATGACATTCAATTTTGCACTTATTTATTCTTTGTACCGTAATTGTGCTTGAGTGAAAACTATGTGATGCATGGCATCGACATACTTAACCCGATATGCATACTTAGTGTTTACTTTTAGAATGGTGCCCTTCACAATGTCAAGTATGATCAACGATATTGGAAGAAATAGATTGAAGCGAGGACTCTCCTTGGGGAATCAGGAATGATGGTGGTAGGGTGACGCCAAGAATGTGACGAAAAGGGAATTGGGTTGAAATCAGGATTGGAGATTGCAATCGGGAGGTAGGACACTAAGGGGGATTTCATTTATGGAGAAGCTTTGAGGAATTGCCACCGGTGTTAGGACAAAAATCCTACTCGAAATTTGGATGCAAGTATAGCCAATCACAACTCCGAAGCATGGAGATCGATTCATTGCCCAACAGTGCCTTGGGAAAAAAAGGAAAAGAAAAAGAAATCAATTAAGATGGTAGAAAACTTCGGTGGGACATCCCCTGAATTCCAAGAGAAGATGGACCAGAAATCTCAAACCGTTGACAAGAGTGGAAATAAGGCCAAGTGCACACTTAAAAGCGATGTTTCGAATTGGAATGACAATTGAAGACCAAAGCAAATTTAGGAATTGAAGATCGGACGATCACTGTGTTATTAGGACATACCGAAATTTCCAAGATATGATATCGAGGACATAAGAACTTCAACAATGATACTGGCATTGATCGAATTTTAACTACGAAACAAGAATTCCACAATGGTGAACAATACATTAAACATGCATATCACATGCATCATGTATCGTTGGAATTTTGTTATGTGTGTGTTTGTTCTTGTTGCTTGTTAGTTGCCTTTGTAGGTAGCTTTGAGTGTTCGAGAGTTGATGTCACGTTGTAAGATGAGGGTTGTGCTTTGCAATGAGATCAACAACCTCATGAAGGATTTTAGGTGGCGTAAGTAGAAGGTTCAGATGTTAGACCCTTCGAACCTTAGATCGTTGTCAAGAAAGGAGATTCGGTTAGGGCTTGGTCTTGGAGCAACATGAGTTTGTTAACTATGCCAATCAAGGAACACCGAGCTCGAGGGTTAACTCAAATGAACTCAAACGGTGAGATATGTATCTACTTTAGACCCTCTTTATCGTGCGAGTCGACCAAGGATAGGCATTCGGTGGGCATCGGTGTTGTGGCTCGCAATTCGGATGGTCATTACATTGGTTAGGAAACAGATGTCCGAAGGAATTCCGTGGATCCCGTTGTCGCAGAAGCCAAAGCTGCACTCTCGACAGCGATTATTGGGAGGGATTTCGGATGGAAGAATGTTATCTTGGAAGGTGACTCCCTGACCTTAATTAACAGCTTGACTAAGAACATTAAAGACCTTTTGGATGTGGGTAATATTGTTTCGGACATCAAGCTCATTTGTAATTATTTCGACAAGATCCGCTCCTCTTTTTTTAGACGTAAGACCAACTTAGTGGCTCACAAACTTGCTCGTAGTGCAGCTTCGGCCTGCATTAGTTCGTCAGATTTTTCGGCTTTTATTTCGGATGTACTTTTAGCTGATATTCCTTAGTTTTCCCGTTTTAGTTGATTGTCAAAAAAAAAAAAAAAAAAAAAAAAAAAAGATTTATCCTTTTGGTATTATATTTAGGATATAATTTGTTGTATTTATATTTTAGTATATTCTAAAATATTTTATATAGATCTTAGAGTTTGTATTGTAAGCTATATATACTATTGTATTTTGGTACGATTAAATGAAAAAAATAATTTACACATTCATGTTCCTCTCTCTCTCTCTAGTTTTTTGTGATTTTTCCTTCTTTTCCAATTTTCGGTTTATCGCTAAGTTCTTCCCTTCCCTAGTCTGTTCAAGTATCTGTGTTGCCAGGTTTCCTTTCTGCCGTCTGACAGCTCAAGGGAAAGTTGGTTTCGTCTTTTTTAATACAACAATGGGCGCGTTGATTTCTGGTACAAGAAATAAAGAACGACATCGTGGACCAAAATTTGGCCAGGCTAACCCACACTCTTTCACTCACAAAAAAAAGAATAAAAAAGTTTGATCATTCTTGAGAGCTCGTGGGGTAATAGTAGTATAGATTGTTCCTTAGCGTTGATCAGTAGGGTATTCTCATGGAGATCGGTGAGGTTTGATTATTTCAGAACTATTATGATGAATGCCATAAATTTGGTGAAAGGTATGAGGATTACAAAATTGAGGGGTGAAAATTTCTTGTTGAAGTTTAACCATAAGTTGGACCTGGAACGAGCCATGGAACTCTCTTCTTGGAGTTTTGAGAAATATCCTCTTATTCTCAGAGCAGTGGCAGAGGATGAAAACCCCCTCACTGTGTATGACGTCCCATTCGTTCGACTGTACGCTAAATGCTTATCTTAATTATTTATTTATGTCTTTATATGATTGTCTTGTGACGTATGTTGTACTTTAATGATTTAAGTACTTGAATTTGATATATTTGCACTATGACTTTGAATTTGACTTGTTATGCTTTGAATTTGCGTGCCGAATTTGATGAATATGTGAATCACAAGAATTATATGTTATTTGGACTTTATTGCTTGATATTTGAATGTTTTGGGGTGGATTTGAGGATAGGACATGGGCCTATTTGCTTGTTTTGAAAGTTTTGGGCCTAACGTGCAATTAAAGCATTTTAGGGTCCATTTTGGATAACTTGAGCTTGGGAATTTGGATTCGAATCTGACACCGCCTTTGGATTCATTTTGATGATTCGAGTCCAACTACAATAGTCTTGCAGTTTTCTGAAGCCGTTTGGACCCCTTTTTGATTTAAAATCCGATCCGAACGAGCCAGATTATTTTGAATCAACATGCTTTTATAAGATCCGATCCGTCAGCCCGTTTCAGCCCCTATAGGGCTGAAACTTGCCCCTTTTCCCTCACATATGAAGTGTTTCACACAAGAGGAAAGAAGGAAGAAGACAAGTCTAAGGCCTAGCCATTCCCAACCTATAAGCTCAAATGAATAATACTCTTATGTGAAAATTTGGAACATGCTTGGTATATTGAATCCCTTGCCCTAAATAAAATATATGTTGTTAATTCAAGTTGCTATGATGCTTATGGTGGAATTTTGCGTAGTGGTTATTGCATTTATGATACACCATTAATGAGCTTAAGTTTCATAAAAATGGTGGTTGGTGTTATACCTTGTTTCATACCCTTTTTATTGAGGTAACTTGTTGGAGCTTGTATGCTTGAGTTTGTAGCTTTTGTGGGGTGTGTTTTTGGTGAGTTTTACACTTGCTTTGTTGCCTTGGAGGACTGCCCCGCTGTTGCTTTTTCTTCTCTCTTGTTCAGCCATGGAAGGCTGGTTCTGGGAGCTTCTTTAGACGGGGCTAACACCGGTAGGGTCCTCCTTTTGAAGTATGGCCAACGATCAATAACTAGTGCAGGGAAAACCCTGGTATCTAATGATCGTTAGGTAGGGTGGGTGCTGCGTGGTCCTAACGACCTTTTGTTGGTCTGGGTGTCCCTGCCCTGACTGACAGTCAATAGGGTCTTGTGTGTGTTTGAAGGCTAATGGTCGTTAGCCCCTCCCTGTGTGAATGTATGATGTGTTTTGTTTTTTGTTTCATTTCTTTCGTTCTTTTTCCTCCCCGATTATGATCTTAACATCACTACAAGAAAACAGCCGAAAACCGACGGGAAAGTTTCGGTTTTCGGCTGGAAAATTATGTCGGTTTTCCATTGGATTTTCCGACGGAAAACCGACAGAATTCCAACGGAATTCCCACTGCCAAGCAAAATTGTATTCCAACGGAAAAGTCGTCGGAGCTCCGTCAGAAAAATTAGCGGAATTTTAAAAAAAAAATTGCGCCAAAAATTCCAGCGGAATTCCGTCGAAAATCTTGGCGCAATCCTAAAAAAATTGCGCCAAAAATACCAACGAAAATTTTCCGTTGAAATTTTCATATATTTATTCTTCTTTTTAAAAAAAAAACAACGGAATTTTTTCCGTTGGTTTTCCGTGGGAATTTTGGAAGAAAAAAAAATTCCAATGGAAAACTGACGGAAAATCCCATCGGTATATTTATTCTTCTTTAAAAAAAACCAACAAAAATCTTTCCGTTGGTTTTCAGTTGGAGTTTTCAAAGGAAAAAAATTCCAACGGAAAATCGACGGAAAATCCCATCGGTTTTTTAATTCTTCATTAAAATAAACCAACAGAATTTTTTCCGTTGGTTTTCCATTAGAATTTTCAAAGAAAAAAAAATCCCAACGGAAACCGACAGAAAATCCCGAGTTTTTTTATTCTTCATTAAAATTCCATTGGTTTTGTGTTGGTTCTCCGTTGGAATTTTTCATTCAAATTTAATTAGAAAAATATGATTATAGTTAATAACAATAATTATATATTTGAAAATTATATAATATACAAATTAGTAATTATTAATGTGATATTTCATATAATTTTAAGTATATACATTATTAATTAAAACACAAAAGTATATAAACTAACAATTTGTACTTCTATAATACTAATATATATTCAAGAAACTAAAAACCCAACTCGTATTTTTATAACATATATAGATATCTCAATAAATATGATTATATTTAATTCAAATAATCATATATTTAAAATTTTATATTTTAAATTAATAACAAAAAGTATTTAAATAATTAATTGAAATAAGTGTATAAATATATTTAAAGACATAATATTAATAAGAAGTAAGTTGTCCAAGTTGGTAAGGGAGTCACCATTCTTCCTTAGAGACCCGAGTTCGAATACCTACGTGCGCAATTATCGTGAGAATTAAATCTCGCATAGTCGTCGTGGCTCATTTCCGAGGTGTTTCGGGTCTCACAATTTTTTTTAAAAAATTTTCTTTTAATTTTTATACGGAATACCAACGAAAAATTCCGTTGGAATTCTGTCGGTTAGCTTAAAAATTAAATAATTTTTGTCCCGTTAGAAAAAAAAATCCGACAAAAATTGACCGTTGGTTTTCCGTTGGAATTCTGTTGGAAATTATTTTGTTGGAAAAATAATTTGCTCGTTGGAATTCCGTGGATTTCCAACGGAACGGACCCGTCGGTACCCAATTCCGATGATGGTTTTTCCCACGGATGCCATCCCGTTGGTTTTTCGTCTGTTTTCCATTGGAAATCTGTTTTTCCAACGGAAAATCGACGAAAAACCTGAAAATTCCGTCGGTTTTTTCCGTCGGTTTTCGGTAGTTTTTTTGTAGTGCATGTTTTATGCTTGTAAATGAATATAAATTGATAAGTTATGTGATTATATGGTATGTTAATTGTATGAAAACACGTTAAGTATATGTATTTGTTCAAGTGATGCACGTTAGTTGCTTGCATTGCATCATTCGCATTCATATACATTCACCGATCGTCTATATGGTTCATATTGAGTTTAAGTGTGTCTTTGGTGTTTGTTTTGCTCAAAGAAACAGCCGGTTGGTGATGAGCCCACTCCGTAGAAGTTGGTTTGCCCCTTTTTGTTATGCTACTTTTGCTCAGGTGAGGTTTTCTTTCTTTTTAGTTAACTCAACCTAAAACCCTAGTTGTGTTTTGAGTCCACATGTGACCTACATATGTATATTATGTATAGATATGTGTTGGATATGTACTTTGGGAACTTGTTCCATTTTCTCTGAAAACCTTGAAAATATTTTTATGTATATGTAAGCCATATTTTCGTTTGTTTTTGAAAATGGTTGGTGTGTGTTTGTAGCGAGCTTTGACCTTGAAAGATAGGCTTTGGCCGTTTGATTTAAATTTGATTGGGCCCCAGAGATGTGGGTAAAGGGCCCCGGGATAGCCATGGGGTCACCGGGCGCTACCCCTGTGCACGTTTCCCTTTTGAGAGAATTCGCCCAACATCTGGAGGTAGAGGAGAAGGTGGGTTTTCTTCAGCCGCCGGTAACCGCGTCGAAGGTGCAGGGAAGTAATTAAGCAATAACTCATTTGAACTTTGAGCCGATGGTTTAGGACCTGCAACCCTTTCCATTATCTAGCGCGAGGCTGGTTTGTTTGTTTATATTTGAATTTTGTACGTTTGATTTTGGGGAGTTTGGATGGGAGAACTTGTACTCGCACAGTTAGTTTGACTTTGGCTTGGTTCGTGAAACAGGAATGGATTCTTAATTACTAAAATTGGTTGATTGCCCTTCGGCCGTAACTCTTTTATATATCTATTATCACGGAAAATGTTTTAATTGCAAAAACCATACCCCAGTTCATGATCTTTTGAGCTTGTTATTTGCTTTACTCATATGTATATATATTGGGGGGGGGGGGGGGGAGGGGGGTGTTAGTCCCCCTCACCAGTCGTTAGGACTGACCCCTCATCTTTGTTACTTTTTCCCCTTGTTTTCTTGAATTACAGGTACAGGTTAAGGTTCGAGTTAGGCGACAAGTTTGTCTATAGAGGCTTACTTGTATTGTAGCTTGAGTCTGCATACATTCGTATCTTAATTCGTATTATGAATATTGTTGCTAGTTATGGCTTTGAATCGGGAGTTTGTGATTCGATGCTTTTGGCCGTGGTGGGCAAATGGATATACATTTTGTATAAGTGATTTGTTGATTGAATGTATATTTGTTAAATCACTTTTGCACTCATATGTTTGATTGTTGCGCACTCTGCTTTAGGGTCTAGACCGCCTAACTTTGGTTTTATTTTGTTTGTCAATCGTTCGTTATTGTTGGCGCGTGTGCGGACTTTCCATTTTATTACATGCGTCAGGTTCTATTGCAGGGGATGTACTGCCAACCGCTTGGGGTGCTACACCTTCGAACTGGATGTGTGTGATTTCTATGTCCATGTACATGTCCTTCCTTTTCATCGAAGGAATAAAGAGATAGTTGAGTTCATTGTGAATCGGATTAGGTCTTTTCGATCATGTAGCATGGAGACTAATTCTCGTGCCCAAGTGGACTCTCTTTGGGTGCGTGTTGCAATATTGATGATGGAACCTCTGATTTGTTTCATACCTCTACAACTTCCTTTCGGGCAAGCTCTCATCATATCATTCACATATGAGAGGCTTATGAATTTCCGATATCTATGTGGGAAGTGTGATCATCTATACTATTATATTAAACAAGAGAGACAAATAATAACTATTTGGTTTATCGGACTCTTGCATTCTTTTTTTCTTTTTATTTATTTATTTATTTATTTATTTATTATCACTCCAATAACATCTTAACTTCTCTTTTTATCGCCTTCTTCAATTTTTTTTCTTTTCTTTTTTACATAATTTTTATTTTTTCCCTCATATTTTATGTTATTTATTTATCATAATTTAATAATTATATTAAAAATTATAATAGAATATCTACTAATATAAAAATTAATTGTAATATAATTATAGGGATAATTACATCTGATGACCTTCACTTTAGGCCAAATCACAATGCAGGACCTCTTGTTTTGTTTTTTTTACATATTAGTCCCTCAAGAACGTGTTTGGCTTTCCCAAACAAAAACATAAAAAGATATAAATACCCCTAACGATTTTTGTTCCTATTATTAGAAAAACTAATATTTTTTTTAGAATTATAAAAATAACAATTTTACCCTTATTTTTAAAGCATTAAACCCTAAATTTTTTTTTTTTCAATTTGTCCACTGATCATGATCCTCTCTCTTAATTTTCTCTTCTTTTACACTAACTTCTCTATCTTTTCTTCGACGAGGAGCGACTCAAAGCAACCGGCAATGGCAGCGGTGAAGTCAATTTGGCGGTAGCGACTTTGCTCCTTCATAGAGCTACCACCACGAAAAATTGAGCCACGAAATTGGTATCAATATGATCCTTGTGTCATGGTGACCAAAAAGCACTACTCGTACGACGAATTCGGCGAAGAAACGAGAAATCCCCAATTCTTGGTGTGGTTGTGTTGTTCATCTTCTTCGGGGGCTGGGTTGATTTTCTCCTTTTTGATTTTTTTTAGTTTTGATATTAATTTAAATTTTATTAGTAAAATATTATGTGAAACAAAAAATAATTTGTATGATAAAATTATTAGAAATATAGTATATTATCCTCAAAATACAAAATATATATTCTACATAACATAAATAAAAGGGAAAATTACATCTGGCTCCCCTGCTAGATAGGGTAATTACAATACAATCCATGTAGCACCCGGAACGCCGAGATGCCACACCCCCGCACTATAGCTCAGTCCATATACGAAATGGATAATACGTACATGAACCAAAACTATAGCGAACGGGTGACAAAAGAAAAGAAACCACTAGCTAGGCGGGACTAACCCTCAATTATATACGACATGCATAAAAATCAAAGGAAAACATAATATAAGTCTACACCATCATCTTTGAAGTTCATTCCCATGATTCAATATACACTATTTCAAGTATACCAAGCTTTAGTTAATATACATGAATCGTGCTAGACTCAAAATAAAGACCACGTGACTTAACTCGACTCTCGCCTAGCGCCAACCCTTGAAAACCTGAAAAGTGTGAGGGGTCTGTCTATGAAAGACTGAGCGAGGGGCTTATAAATAAATATTAGCGCAATTACCATGCAGGTCATAGTCTCGGGTAAGGTTTTATAAAAGGGAAGCTATATAAGTTCTAGAATAGAATATTTAGAACTCGCCCGAGATTACAACTATCAGATTAGACACTATAATCAATTTCAATCAGTCAATCAGTGGCCCGGTGAGTGAGGGAAATTCTCCAACCTTACTCCGACAGTGTATAATCATTCAGTTATTAAGTGATTAGGTGATCGGGCAATCAATTTACAGTGCACAAGTAGCAGTTTCATGACCCTTTTCCCTCTAATGACGGGAAGGTTGCTAGCCTTCAACCATTCACACACTGTGTACGTTAGGAGCATGACTCCCACGTACGGGATTTCTTCCTCCACCAAACCTCCTGGTGGATTCAGAGGTGATCCCAAAATACTGAGGATAGTGCAAGAGTTACCCGTCAGCCCTTGCTTCCTCGGTTGGCTCAATACACTACCCTCGGGCCCAAGTGAACACTACATGCTTACTCGCCAAAACATGATCAATCACGATAACACGATTATTCAATAGATCACGAAATCATTTGCAATCACGAGAGGTTTTGTGAAAGATATTTAGATAAATATATATATTTACATTTTGGCCAAAAACATCACATAAGGGTTGTACAGGTTCTATATATCTAATAATTAAACCTCACCTGTGCCGACAATACAACAAGGATACACCCTACGGAGCGAGCTCCTCGTCTCCGGGACCGTGATCTTGAATGAAAGAAGATGGAATTGAATGATGAGATGAGTCTGATGCCTCCACTTATGCAATTTATCTTCCTTGAATTTAGCTTGATAAATGATGAAATCCTTCCCTTCCCTTCTCTTGGTGATTTGATCGATATTTAGTGTGTGTGTGTGTATGTGTGTGTATGTATCTTGTAAGAAAGGGATGAATGAAATGTGGGAGAGATATGATATGTATAAGATATAATATATATCTTCCACTATAATGCATGAGTCACCATATTTTGCTATTTAGTCCCTCATTTATGTGAATGGATGCAAACAAGTATTGTCTCATGGAAAATGTTCAATTAACTCCAAATTATATTATGCAATTAAATCCACATATTAAGAAAATTAAGCAATTAGGGTCATATATGAGAAAATATCCACATTACCAATTACTTCATATAATTTCATGGAAATATTAAGAATCTAATGTCATCAAATTTAATATAATGTGACATAATGCATAAATGAAAAATGGGGCGTTACAATCCATCTTTATTCAAAAATTACAATTTAATCCCTAACTATTATGGATCATTTATAATCCCTAAATTCCGTTAGGGTTGGGCTCTGTCCCCAAGGACTACATTGTTATATGTGTAATACTTAAGGATCGTTTTATTAGAATGTGTATATTGCAGGGATGAATTTGTTATTTTATTCATTAATTTAATGAAAGACAAACCCAACCCTAACGGAATAGAGGGATCACAAATGGTCCATGACATTGAGGGATTAAATTATAATTTTCAAATAAAAAAGGATTACGTTGTAATTACTCTATCTAGCAAGGTAGTCAGATGTAAATTTTCCTAAATAAAATGTGATAATTCTTAACTATATACATAAATTATAATTTTTGAATGTATTAATTCTAAATTATATACATAAATTGAAATTATATAAAGGCATTCATAATAATGCTTAAAATCTATGAAATGTTTTTGGTTTTTTAATTTTTATATAAAAGAATATGTATCTAATGACTAATTCAATAATACAAATATACACAATAAAAATAAATTTTATTAATTATATACAAAAATTATTAATACTAATTTTTTAATATAATATAATTTTAGAAATATGCTGTAATATTACATATACATTCATGACTATTATACTTTCTAACAAAACGACCCTCAATTCTAATGTATATTACAAAACAATCCCTCAAGATATTTTGGTAATTTCATAAATAATAAAATAATACAAAGGTTATTGTGGGAAGTGCAGTGATCAAACCTAACGAAATTCTAACGAAATAGAGGGGCCTCAAACGGAATCTAATGAAGAGGGACTAATATATAAAAAATAAAACACGAGGTCCTGCATTGTTATTTGGCCTAAAGTTAGGGTAGTCGGATGTAATTACCCCTATATTTCTATTATAGTTTTTTTTTTTTTTTTAAATTTACATACGCAATAAATGTGCAAAAATTACTAGTATAGATAAAGTCTGCTTGCTTCGTTATGAGGATAGTTTTGTAGACCCCTCCCCAAATCTCCTTTATGACCCCTGGTTATGTGAAAATAAATCCAAATCCCCACAAGGTTTCCCCTCCTAACCTCGCCCCCAGTTCTCACATACTCAGAACCTTAGTCTTGCTAAATCGGATATCCCCAAAGGTATCATTGATCACAACTATCCTAAGACGGCTCTTGAATCCCTGCTTAATCCTTTCAGATCCCCCAATCCTCCTCAAAGATACTTCACTAGTCCGGACCGACCCTCCTCCACCCAAGCAATCTCCCTACAAATAATCAACCTGTCTAATTCTACCTCCACAAATCTCCTCCCTAGAGACAAAGAAAACTTTTCACCCCCTTCTTGAGTAATTTTCGAGAAGAGCAAATCTCTATTATATCTCCCTTCAATGATGATGAATGAAGATGGTGTGTCCCAATTTGGGGCAACTAGGCCCCAACCCACTAATAACCTCCCTAATCCCATTGGAAGAAGGATCGAAGAACCTCTCGCCTCAGCTCCACAAACCCTCCAATAGCCTCTTGGCCATTTGTATCGAGTCCCCGTTGGCTCCCTTCAATCCTCTACAAACTTTTCCTTCTCCTCACCATTAGATTATAATCTGGTTAATATTCCTCTTCTACTCAATATCCCTGACCTATGCACCTCCTCGAAGAAAAAAACTCGCAAATTTTGGCCTAAACTCCCCTCTAACTTCTTTATCTCAATCGACCCCCATTTTAGATCAATTGAATAGACCTCTAGTACCATTCGCCGCTCCTCTTCCATCACCCTGTCTGATATCACTAATTCATCGGTGGTGGCTGCTCAGTAGTCCCGTCGGGAATAATGGATTACTTAAGCTAGAACTGTTAGGGCACAGGGGGTTCTTAGCGAGTTCATAATCTGAAATCTTTAATTAGGGACTATAACCCCTTGATCTTGTTCCTTTTAGAGACACGGTATTCTAGTAGTAGAATTGATAGATTGAAGGTTCAGTTGAACATGCACGGTGTTAATGTTGATTGGATTGGTAAAAGTGGAGATCTGACTCTCTTGTAGCTTAAAGATATTGATGTAACTTTGTTGAGTTTCTCGATAAACCATATTGATGTGTTGGTTAATGGTGTTGGCGGGGGTAGTGCTTGGAGATTTACTGGTTTCTATGGATTACCGGAGAGAAATGACAGAGGGATTTCTTAGAACCTCTTTTGCACCTTTTATAATTAGTCTACGGCTCTATGGTTGGTAACTGGTGATTTTAATGAAATTCTCCGTAATGATGAGAAAGAAGGAGGCAATGATGACCATTTATTTACCTCCAGGCAATCAGCGATGCTCTTCTAGAAATGGGTCTTTCTGATTTGGGATTCTCGGGTTACCCGTTTACTTTGATAAAGAATCAGGCCTCTCTGAGTACCTTGAGGGTTCGTCTAGATCGGTCAGTGGCTTACGATAGTTGAAGAGTTATTCCCGTATGCGAAGGTGTCATATGTTTTGACCTCTTACTCTGTGCACATGGCTTTGACCACGACTTTTAGCAAATCTAATGGGAAAAAAAAAAAACGACAGAGGTCATTTAGATTTGAGGCAATTTGGGTGAAATCTAAGGACTGTGAAAAGATTATCTCAGAAGATTGGAAAGCGTCTCTCACAGCATCCTTGTTCGGTAAAGTTATCATGGGCGTTGAACATTGTCGTATGGGTTTGCTAAAATGAAGAAAGGACCAATCTAGAAATAAGGAGTTTGATATTCTTAGTATGGAACGGCGCCTGCATAAACTGGGGATGAGTACTATTACTTAGGATTCAAAAGATGAAGAAAGAATAATTAGGCATAAAATTAAAACTGTATTGAGGGATAAGGAGATTAGCCGGAAGCAACTCGCCAAGGCTCAACGGCTTAAGGAAGGGGATGGCGACATAAATTTTTTTCACTTTGTGGCCAAGGTTCGAGAACGGAATAACCATGTTGAGGTTTTGAAAGATAGTCAGGTACAACTTTATAGTTAATTCTGATGATGGGATCCGAAAAATAGTTGAGGAGTATTTTAAAAGCCTTTTCAGATCCAAATGATCCATCATTTCAAACATCGATAAAGCTTTGTTGGCTATTCCAGAGAAAATAACTGATGGATGCGGCGATGCCTTCTTCTCCCGTTCATTGCGGATGAGGTAATTGCTGCTCTTAAGAACATGTACCCCATTAAATCTATAACGCCTCGGTTCCGGACGAGCAGGTAAGCACGCCATGTGTGGGAGTTGAGCGTTAGAATTTATTTTATTTCGTTTCTTAATTTATTCATTTTTCTACATTCATCATAATTTTATAAGTTTCATTCCAATATATTTACGTGAAAATATATGAAATTATGTCAATTTGAGAAATATTATATGATTTGAAAATATTCATTACATGAAATCATTGCCGAACGTGAATTAATTGTCAAATTGTCCTCACATGATCATTCTTTAAAAATTTAAGGACCAAATTGCATATTCAAATCTTGGACTTAATTGATTAATTACCAAACATTTCATCCTTGATTGCATAGCTTAAACACTTGAACGATCAAATTGCAATTTGTGGACTTTCACCAAATACAAAATTGATGAATCACATTAAAAGCTTTCTCCATGCTTCCAAATCCATTTTTCATCCAAAATCTCCAACATATTTGCTTTATTGTTGCTTCGGTCCATTCAAGAAGAAAAGGAGAAGAGATTTTGTTAAATTCAACCAAGTTCTTCCAAGAAATTTCAAGCTTTGAAGCTCAATCATTCATTTTCATCACTTTCTTCCATTTCTTTTCTTCAAGGTATATGTATGAGTTTGTATGAATGATTTCTTGATTGAGTGATGGAGCTAGGGTTAGGAATTTCTTGAGTAAAGTGATGATTTGTTGTGTGCTACATGAATACATGAATTTTCCATGGATTGATGCATGAATTCTTGAAGGAATTGAAGTTATATCATGAAACTTTGTATGAACTTGAAAGTGCTGATTCTTGATGATCATGGGTGATTTGAGTGTTTATATGAAGTTTTATTGTATTATAAACAAGTATGCATGTAAATGTCCAGAAAACTTGCATTTTGGTGTATGAAAATTGTTGTTTTGAGTTGTTGGCCGAGAAGCTCCCCTGTTCTGCTCTGTTTTTTTTTTTTCTGCAGAAGTTGAAGGTCGCAGTCGCAACCAAAAACAGAACAAAAATGGTCGCGCCCGCGACCCACTCTCATTTTGGCGGAACAGCAGGTCGCGCCCGCGACCTGAAATACACATAAATCAGGCCGAGGCCGCTACCAAAATTTGGCCAACATTCGACTTCTTGAAAATTTCACGAAAATTCCTGAAAAAATAAGGTCGCGCCCTCGACCCACGACCATTTTATGAACAAAATGGGTCGCGACCGCGACCCTTGTATAATCTGCTAAGAATTTCAAGTTTCACTTTTCAATCCAATGCATTTATTGATCCCAAATTGTTCTTATATGATCTATTTCATGCCAAAACATGATGTTTACATGCTACACTGGTCATTGCTTGTCATCCCGTTACATTTTCGCCGTTTGTCATAATTGGTCCATTTTGAGTCATGTCTCACGTATACACATCTCTCTTGCACAGATCACGTCCCAGATAACGAGGAGCAGTCACCGTAGAGTGTATCCTTGTTTTATTTGGTCACACAGGTAAGGTTTTAGTTCTAGTTACATAGAACCCTTATAACCCCTATATGAAGTTTTTGGCCAAATTCTATTATATTTATAAATGTGTTTTCCAAATAATAACTCATTGCAAGCAAGCCATGAATGATATTGATTCAAGCATGTTTTGGCGAGTACCATGATTGCACTTTGGGCCCGAGGGTAGTGTATTGAGCCAACCGGGAAAGCAAGGGCTGACGGGTAACTCTTGCACTATCCTCACCGTTTGGGATCACCCCTGAAGCCACCAGGAATTTTGGTGGTGGAAGGAGTCCCGTGCGTGGGAGTCATGTTCCCGAAGTACACCATGTAGTGGATGGTTGGGCCTTGCAAACCCACCATCACCCGGAGGAAGAAGGGGTCATGAAATTGCTACTTGATCGCACTAATTGAATTGCATGATCACGTGATAAATAATAAAACAAGCGTGTATTGTTCACGATTGGTATAAAGTTGGAGACTTTCCCTCACTCACCGGGCCACGTATTGAATAAAAATGAATAAAATGAATTGTTAGACTTGATAGTTGTAATCTCGGGCGAAGAATATTTCATTCTTGAACTTATATTATTTCCTATTTCAAAAGCTTTACCCGAGACTATAACTTGCATGTTAATTGTGCTTATATATTTATGCCCTTCACTCAGTCTTCGATAGACTGATGCCCTAACTTATCAGGTATTCATAGTTGCATGCTAAGCGGGAGTCAGAGTTGTGTCCAGTTGTTCAGCTGAGTCTAGCATTGCATATCTTCATGTTCTTGACATTTACAGACTGTTATGATATCATTATGTTTTGGGAGAATTATGTTTATGGAATGTTGGAGATGATAATGTATTGATATGTACGCCAGTATGTGCTGAACTTTTGGATACTTTGTATGTGATAATGAAATGATAGTGCTTATGCTTCCGCTTTTAAATTCTTACGTTTGGTTTATGTATGAATTATCCATTTCATATGTGGACCAAGTTATAGTGCGGGGGATGTAGTGCCTTGGCGTATAGGGTGCTACAAAATCCCCGGGTCTGGATTATCTTCCCCTTATTTTTTCCAGCATGGTCTCTTATACGTAGAGGTGTCATAAGATGTATTCTTGATTGTTTGAATCATGGGCGGTTTGAAAATAAATTGAATTTTACCCATATTGCATTGATCTCCAAATGTAAATCTCCGAAAATTATCACCTAATATAGGTCTATTAATTTGTAAAACGTGATCTATAAAATTGCTACAAAATCACTGGAAAATAGTATGAACCCCTTCTCAACACGCTGATCTCCCCTAGTTAGTTTGATTTTATCTCTTATTGTCTCATCGGTGATAATGTCCTGGTTGCTTTTGAATTTAACCACTATATTAAACCAAAGAGCACAGGAAAAGGGGGGTGTTTTCAACCTCAAGCTCGATATTTGCAAGACATATGATCGCGTGGAATTGAAGTTTCTCGAGAGAATTCTAGTCAAGTTAGACTTTCGATTATTTTCATTGAACATGTAATGACCTGCATTTCTACTGCCTCTTTCTCTTTCTTATTGGATGAAGTTGAGTTCGCTTATCTATTTCCGAATACATGCATCCAACAAGGAGACCCCTTTTCCCCTTATCTTTTTCTCCTTTGCATAAAAGTGTTGTCGGTTTTATTACAGGAATAGAAAAACCTTGGCAATCTCCGGGGTATAGCAGTGTGCAGAGAAGCTCCTAGAGCCCCTTACCTTCTCTTTGTGGATGATACTATAATCTGTGGTAAGGTTACTTTTGAAACTCTGACTTGTGTGAAGAATGTGTTGGATTGTTATGGGCGCATGTCAGGGTAATTGATGAATGGTTAGAAATCCTCTATTGTTTTCAGTAACAATGTAGATCATGATGTGCAAAGGCAACTGGCAGGAATTTGGGCGTTAGAAGGGTGTAGATGTTAGATTTGTATTTAGGCCTCCCTTCAATTGTGGGGCATTCTAAATGGGAGGTTTTCTTTAATATTTTGGATTGCATCCAGCGTAGATTTAATGGTTTTTCGAAGAAGTTTTTATCGGAAGTAAGAAAGGAGGTCCTTATTATAGCCATGATCCAGGCTATTTTGTCTTATACTATGAATTATTTCCTTCTCCCAGATAATATCTTTTAGGAGATGGAATCTTTGACAACAAGGTTTTGGTGGAACAATCGGGATTCTAAGAAGATTCACTATCTAGCGTGGGACAAGTTATGTGATAGCAAGGCTAATGGGGAATTGGGTTTACAGTGGATGAAATTGTTCAACCTTGTAATGTTAGCTAGGCAACTCTGGTGCCTTGTGAAATTTCCTAATAGCCTCATTGCACGTATTCTTAAGGCTAAATATTTCCCTACTTCTAATGTGTGGGACGCCCCTCTAGGAAGATCCCCTTTTTTTCGCATGGAGAAGTTCACATGAAGCAAGGTATTTATTAACGCTAGAAACCTGTTGGTCATGTTGGTGACGAGACTAAGATCTATATTTGGAGAGATTGGTGGTTGCCTTAGGGCTCAAACTTTCGTCCAATTTTTCGAAGTGGTGCTCATATTTTCCCCAAGTAGGTTGAGGAGCTATTGTTGTTGGGATTGAATGCTTGGAATGAGACTTTGGTGAAGAAAGTTTTCCATAATAGAGATGTCAATGCAGTACATAGCATCCCATTGGGGCACGTTAGGAATCCTGATACTCTTGTTTGGCATTATACGAGCACGAGTGCCTTCTCTATCAAAAGTGCTTATAGGTTGGCGATGGAGCTAGGTAATCGAGACAGAGGTTCCTCAACTAATTTTGATAACCATGGTATTCAGAAAGGTTTGTAGAAGCAGTATGTCCAACCTAAAATTTGGGACTTTGTTTGGCGTTGCTGTGGAATATCCTCCCAAAGGGCAACAACTTGGTTCAGAGGCATTATACGGTGGAACCAAGCTTCGTGCAATGCGGGGAAATGGATGAGGACTTTCCTCATGCACTCTTTCGGTTCACGTTTGCTCATGAAGTATAGGTCCTATTTGTTAGAAAACTAGAATGAAACGCAGTGAAAATTAAAATTTTTTAACAAGGAATCGCTTGCTTGCAATTTTTATTCCTAAACGAAAGTATAAAGTTTTGTAAACTTACGTGGATTTAATCTTTCTTGAAGTGTTTGAACCGTCTTTCAAACACTCTTCAAGTAGCAAGAATCCCATGAACTGCTCTTTATTTAAGACTCCAAGATAGAAGCCTTCCAAAGATATCCACCCCAGTTCTAGATCACGATCACGATCATGCCAAGGAGAATGGTAGTTTTATGACTTGTGTTTTGGCTAGAATAGGTTTAGCGAAAAGCCATTTCGTGTTTTCTTGACAGAAATTTGACGTTTTAAGAACACCAATCTAAGGAAGAGAAGAGATATCAGCTCTTCTTATATATGATGTGGATCAATCCATATGCCATAAAGAAGAGGGACCCGCTTTTCTTTTAGAACCCCTTTCTTGATAGAAAAGCTACAAGTTGACTTTTCTCTCAAGCATATACTTGGTATATTCATGATCATATCTAGATGATCTTCTATATTTATGGCAACGGGATTGTCTTCCCTAAAGAGAGGAATTCTCTTTCCTAAAGAAAAGATCCCCCTTCCTTTTACAAAGGGATTCTCTTTCCCAAAGAGAGGGATGCCCTTTTTATAAGAGTGAGATTCTCATCCTTTCTAGAATTTTTTCTTGATTGACAAGTTACAAGTTGGCTTTTCTCTCAAGAACATTCTAGATGTCATTCTCTCTCATCCTAACTAATTTAGGATATTACAATTTATTTATTTACTTAATTCAACTAATTAAATAATTAAATAAATATCCAAATTAATAATTAATTCTCAATTAATTATTTATTTGGGCTTACTTTTTAGATTGGGTTTTATAATTAATTCTCAATTAATTAAAGCCCATAATTTAGTTATACAATATAATTAAATAAACGGCTTCACACGTGTAGGACATGTGCCACGTCCTATACGCCCCACATGCACTGCATGTGTAGCACCCGGGACGAGAGCACCACATCCCTCGAACTATGAGTTCGGTCCACATATGAAATGACTAATCCATACATAAACCAAACTCACAGTGAATGGAAGACAATAAAAAGACTGTCCTAGCTACGCGGAATCTAACCCTGGAATAAATGAACAGGAATGAAAATGCGGAACAAAGGTAGTCATTCATTCAATACCAATGAAATAAAGGCAACCCCAACCGGAAAAGTAAATACGAGTTTCACTACACGAGGAATCTTGTCCTAACCTGTCCTTAATACCATACAAAGCAATATCATAAAAACGGGTTCAACTAAATTTATAAACCTGTCCCGATTCAATACACTTCAATAAATAAATGGCTCACAGGCCTAATAATTAAATCAATACGATACAATAAGCAGTATAATATGCAGTGAGTGTACAAGGTGCAAGACTCGATCCAGGACTCTATGACACGACTCCCGCCTAGCAATAATCTACAAAAGAACTGGAAGGAAGGGAAAGAGGGATCAGTCTCTAGAAGACTGAGTGAGCAGGAAGTATACATATGTATAGAAATACGCACATACAAGTTGTAAACCCCGAGTAAAGTTTTAGGTAAAGTAGTTCCTGTTAAGGTAAGAGATCAATTATTCTATGCTCGGACTTTACAACTCTCAATTTTACAATTAATTACAATTACAGGCTATTAGTAGCTCGACGAGTGAACGTGCACAATCTCCAACCAAACTTTGACAGTGTACAATGATTAAGTTTTAGTTTTAAAGGCGATCATGCAGTTCAATCGATACAATACAGTGCAATCAGTGTGATAGTGTAATCAATCAGTGCAATCAATCAATACAATCCGGACACTAATCCGTAGGGCAATCCGTGGTGCCGGCCTTCCCACACGATCTCTTTTTTCTCCGGTTATGGGAAGGTTAGCTAGCCTTCAACCATCCAGTCTCGTTGTGCATCAGGACCATGACTCCTATGCCCGGGATTCCTTCCTCCACCAATCCTCCTAGTGGATTCAGGGGTGATCCCAATAATGTGGAACTGTGCAAGAGTTTACCGTCGGTCCGACACCCCCTCCCCCGGCTCGTTCAACATACAAGTTCCAGGGCCCACAGTATGATGCGCAGTACGGTATCTCGCCAAAACAGGAAGGATCAGTAAGTAACAATAACAATAGGGTCAATTTCAATAATTATTTACTCGATATCCTACTTGAAATCAATATAGATATAAATATGGTTTTTAGGCCCAAAACTTATTCATGCAGGTTTTAGGGTATAATACATAACTAGAACGAAAACACTCTCACCTGACAAGCGACGGAATAAGACAAATGTTCAAGATAGTGCCTAGTCGATCGATGATCTCCACCCTGGAGAAGAACTGGATAAGAAACGAAACAATGTGGACTCATGAGAGGAGACTCAATAATGATGCCAATTATGACGCACGGTGTAGTCATGAAGTGATATGATGTGAACTGACAATTATGTAATATTATGGACATATTCAGGCTTGAAATTAACATATGATGGCATGTATTGATCTAATAAAGGCTTCAGAATGGGATTAAAACAATTAAAGTACAACCTCTGGAGCATGGGAACGGCCATTCCGGGTTAAAGGGTAAAATGGAAAGGGCCGTCTGTTAGGAATAGTGCCCTTAAGTAGATGTTTGCTTTACTATTTCCTTGTGAAATCACAAACAGTCTTTGAATAATATACGAAATGATTTTGTTCATAGGCAATCACTTCTTTATGTGCTTATTTATGTCTGTTTGGGTTGACTGTGTTTTGCATGTATTGAACTCCCCTAATCCGATGATGCCGTTAAGAACTTTGTCGTTATGGGAACGACAAACAAGTTCTTAACTCCATAGGTGAGGATAAGAAACTTCTCCAAGTCAATGAGTCCGATAGATAGTGGGAGTGTCGACCTTGACTCTGTTGAGACTTGCTTATGTGATTATGTCCTTTTGAAGGATCACTCAGTTTTATGGAGTGATAAGTGCATACGTTGATGCATTCATGATACATAAGGGTCAGTGATTGTTACAAGAACTTCATCACTGAGATGTCTCGCGTGAGAACATTCCTAAATGGGAAAGAAAGTTTCCTGAAACTTCCAGATTAGGAAATATCTCACAGGTCAATGACGTGATTCATTAATCCTTAGACTTGAGATTCTGTAATGTCTCATATGAGCTAACTCTGTAATCTTTGATATAGGCTCAAAAGGGTGTCGCCATAAAGACGCCTAAACCACGGCCTATGTTGGGATTACACAAGTGGCATATGTAGAATTAGTAGAATCGATAAAGCACCTACACTTGTTAAGAATAAGAATGATCTATTACTGATTGAGTTGTTCGTAGTTCATTAAACATTAAACCCTTGGCCAAGGTGGATAAAAGATCAAGACATCTAGGAAATGAGTTTTCTAGGATTGAGATCGAAATGGATATGAAACGAACTTAACTTTAAAGATCAAAAATATTTGGGCTATGTGAATATTCCCATGCCTTGGTTCTTGATTAAGAGATGGAGTTGTAGGAGGATCGTATTTCACTGATCGTCATTGACTGAAAGGTTCTTCGATTCATTTCGTTATTCGGCTAGGGGTCACACACCCATTGTTAGATTACGGTAGTTTGATCTGTGAAGTGATTAATTAATTAGGGAATTAATTAATTGTTGTCACTGCTAATCGAATAATGAACCTAAAGGGTCACACACAAATGCCAAAACACGAGGGTTATGGTAGGATGTTAATATGATTAACGAAGAATCAAATTGTTGATCGAAATGGAGCATGGATTGTGTGGGTAGCTACCACGTGTCTAGCACACGTGGCTACCACATGTCACGCAGTCCACATGGCTGCCACGTGTTACGCACACGTGGCTCCTACGTAGGCTTCATGCGTGTGGAATTTTCCACCCGCGAATTCTTTTCTAGAATTAATTAATTAAATTGTGATTAATTAATTTTGGTCTTTCAATTAGTTATTGAATTAATTGTTAAGACTATTCTCAAATAAACTTAATCCAATAAATAATTAATTGGGAATTAATTAATTTATTGAAATATTGACTTTTAACTTTAGGAAAGTTGAAAAGTCTAACTTCCTATTGTAGGAGAGAGAAGCCTTCTTTTGCTAGACTTAGAGAATAAGTTAGGAACTTATTATTCCAATTAAACTAAATAATGAAATGATTTAATTAGTGAGCAAGAAAAGAAGCCCACTAAGGTTAGGAGAACCCTAGGATTTTCGAAAATCCCTTGTATAAATACAAGGGTGGGTGCTTCTCTTATTCTTTACACCAACACCCACGAAGTGTTAAGTTTTTGAGAAAAATCAAAAGAAAAGTTTTCAAAGAAAAATTATCCTAGCCTTAACACAAGCCATAGAACTAGCATTCTCACTCGCTTGATCGTGTTCTAGGTCTGGTGTGGATACGCTTTGGAGGGCTTCTACTTTGGAGTCTTATTCGAAGGCTGTTCACGGGATTTCGCTTGAAGGGTGCTTGTTAGGCAGTAACAACATCACAATAAAGCTTCAATTATAGTGAGTTTCTTGTTACACCAACGTTACAGTACGAAAATTGCAAGACAACGATTAAACTTTTGAAAAATTTTAAACTTCAGCTGCTCAACTCTTCCGTGTTTTCCAACAAGTGGTATCAGAGCCACCTTGTAACATTCGTATTGTATCTTTACTGCTTTTGGAATTTTGATGAAAATTCTTGAATTTGAGTATATGTTGTGTATTCATGGTCTTTGTTTAAAAATTATCGGATCAATACTGTTTCTTGAAAAATTCACGAAACTTGTTTTCTGATTAATCTGGTTTTAAGCTGTTTTAATTCAAATTGGTTTGAACTGTTTTAATTCGAAACGAAAATTGGAATTTTTGAAATTACAAAATGTAGGCCGGAACGGACTGCACACCATGCGGACACAGCGGACGGGCATGCCTAGGCGCGCCTAGCACGCCTGTCCGCCTTGTTCCGCCTACCCCGCCTAGTACCGCCCTCTAGTAGCATGCGCATGGGGTTTAAACGGATAATAAACGGAGCGGATGTGCAGTATCCGAATCCGAATCTATTTAGTATATCCGCAATCCGAATCCGACGGATATTATCTGAATATTGGGTTATCCGTATCCGTGAGGATATCCGATTAGTGAATTATCTGATATTTGAATCCGATATCCGAATCCGAACCCGTTTACCTATTTTAAATACATTTTCTAATAAAAATAATAGATTAAAATTTCATAACACATTTAAATATTAAATACATACAAATATTAATATAACTAACTATAAATTTATTAAATTTATACAAACATTAACTCATAAGTATTCTATATAATTTATAATACATGTTCGTTGTTATTAATTAATAAAGTTTATTATTATAAATAATATGATATATGTTTATTATTATTATATTTTTTATAATTCTCAAATAATTATATAATGTATATATTAATATATGTTTCATCAACGGATGTGTGATTACCATATCCTTATTCGTTTATAATTCGGATGTCTATAATCAGATACGGATAATATCCTCTTTGAACGGATACAGATAATATCCTCTTTAAACGAATTCGGATGCGAACGGATATCGGATTTTCAGATATCCATTTGCAGCCTTATTTGTGCGGGAGATTGCTAGGGCATCCCCGGGAGACCCTTGCGGGTTGTGTGCGTGAGGGCTGTCTGCTCGCGCGCGCCTCGCTTGGGCGTTCCGGGGACCCTAATTCTGTTTCGTGTTTTGGTTTCGTTAAAATCCCATTTTGTAAAATCTTATTTTATTTTAAAATTTGATTTTAATTTTATAAAATTATATGTTTGAAATAATTATAAAATTTGGGATTTTATGAATTAAAGTCAAGTTCTAATTTTTTCGAGAAAATAATAAATATCACTTTGAATGATATTTTAGACAAAAATTTAATTTTGAATTAATTGTTGTTTTGTCTAGATCCGGTGATTCGATTTTGAATAAATTCTTAAATAATGAACTATTTTCAAATTACTTAAGTTAATTGTAACTTGAAGTCAAGGGAATTTTAAATTTAATTGGTAAATTTAAATTCGAACGGAATCATGCTGGTTTAGGTGATCATGGGTTAGTCTTATGTATGGTTTTAAATTCTGCACATGGATGATTTCAACTGGGGTCGGAGCCCCATAGTTGCATGTTTTCGATTGGGGTTGGAGCCCTACTAATGTATGTACAGTTATGTGTTTATTATGTGGCTTTCCTTATTATAGTTTTTGGGCCGGGGTATGCCCCGTGTACTTGTCTATGGTCAATATGAAAATTGAGCCATATTACTTTATGTAAAGAGAGTAGAACTTAGGAAGTGAAGTTTTTATTTTCATTTTGGAGACAAGCACCCATGGAATAAGAAGGATCCACAAGGAGCACCTGAAGAACGGTGGCCATAAGAAGACCCCTCAAAATGTTTAAGAGGGTTTCTACTAAATGTAATAGATAGTGCATTTTTCCATTAAATTATATACCCCTATGTGATATGAACTGTCTTATGTGGCATGAATGCCACAACTAGTGATTTTGGAGTGGCTCCCAAAATCACATATAAGATAGGATACCCATGATCATCACATAATTAGTATCATGCTAGGACATGTTATCTGCTAATTGCTTATGTGATGCACTTTATGTGAAATTGCATTAAACAAGACAATTAAAATTTGGATAACATTATATGTTAGTGAGGTCATTTGAAAATCCCATTTAAATATTGAACAAAATTCGAATAAATAGGTGTTTTATCACGGTAATAAAATTCCTAGTATTCCATCAATAGGATTTAGGACTTAATAAGTGAAATTAATTGTTGTCTCACGAGTCGTGGGGTAATTAGTATAGCAGATGTTTGCTTTACTATTTCCTTGTGAAATCACAAACAGTTTTTGAACAATATACGGAATGATTTTATTCATAGGCAATCACTTCTTTATGTGCTTATTTATGTCTGTTTGGGTTGATTGTGTTTTGCATGTATTGAACTCCCCTAATCCGATGAGGATGTTAAGAACTTTGTCGTTATGGGAACGACACATGGATAAAGTTCTTAACTCCATAGGCGAGGATTAGAAACTTCTCCAAGTCTCAATGAGTCCGACAGACAGTGGGAGTGTCGACCTTGACTCTGTCGAGACATGCTTATGTGATTATGTCCTTTTGAAGGATCACTGAGTTTCATGGAGTGATAAGTGCATACGTTGATGCGTTCATAATACATAAGGGTGATTGTTACAAGAACTTCCTCACTGAGATATCCCGCGTGTGAACATTCCTAAATAGGAAAGAAAGTTTCCTGAAACTTCCAGATTAGGAAATATCTCACAGGTCAATGATGTGATTCATTAATTCTTAGACTTGAGATTCTGTAATGTCTCATATGAGCTAACTCTATAATCTTTGATATAGGCTCAAAAGGGTGTCGTCATATAGATGTCTGAACCATGGCCTATGTTGGGATTACACAAGTGACATATGTAGAATTAGTAGAATCGATAAAGCACCTACACTTGTTAAGAACAAGAATGATCTCTTACTGATTGAGTTGTTCGTAGTCTATTAAACATTAAACCCTTGACCAAGGTGGATAAAAGATCAAGACATCTAGAAAATGGGGTTTTTTGGGATTGAGATCGAAGTGGATATGAAACGAACTTAACTTTAAAGATCAAGAATATTTGGGCTCTGTGAATATTCCCATACCTTAGTTCTTCATTGAGAGATGGAGTTGTAGGTGGATCGTATTTCACTGATTGTCATTGATTGAAAGGTTCTTCTATTCATTTCGTTATTCGGCTAGAGGTCACACACCCATTGTTAGATTACTGTAGTGTGATCTTTGAAGTGATTAATTAATTAGGGAATTAATTAATTGTTGTCACTGCTAATCGAATAATGAACCTAAAGGGTCACACATAAACTCCAGAACACAAGGGTTATGGTAGGATGTTAATATGATTAACGAAGGATCAAATTGTTGATCTAAATGGAGCACGGATTGCGTGGGTAGCTGCCACGTGTCACGCAGTCCACATGGCTGCCACGTGTTACGCACACGTGGCTCCTACGTAGGCTTCATGCGTGTGGAATTTTCCACCCGCGAATTCTTTTCTAGAATTAATTAATTAAATTGTAATTAATTAATTTTGGTCTTTCAATTAGTTATTGAATTAATTGTTAAGACTATTCTCAAATAAACTTAACCCAATAAATAATTAATTGGGAATTAATTGATTTATTGAAATATTGACTTTTAACTTTAGGAAAGTTGAAAAGTCTAACTTCCTATTGTAGGAGAGAGAAGCCTTCTCTTGCGAGACTTAGAGAATAAGTTAGGAACTTATTATTCCAATTAAACTAAATAATTAAATGAGTTAATTAGTGAGCAAGAAAAGAAGCCCACTAAGGTTAGGAGAACCCTAGGATTTTCGAAAATCCCTTGTATAAATACAAGGGTGGGTGCTTCTCTTATTCTTTACACCAACACCCACGAAGTGTTAAGTTTTTGAGAAAAACCAAAAGAAAAGTTTTCAAAGCAAAATTATCCTAGCCTGAACACAAGCCATAGAACTAGCATTCTCACTCGCTTGATCGTGTTCTAGGTCTGGTGTGGATACGCTTTGGATGACTCCTACTTTGGAGTCTTATTCGAAAGCCGTTCGCGGGATTTCGCTTGAAGGGTGTTTGTTAGGCGGTAACAACATCACAAGAAAGCTTCAATTAAAGTGAGTTTCTTGTTACACCAACGTTACAGTACGAAAATTACAAGACAACGATTAAACTTTTGAAAAATTTTAAACTTCAGCTGCTCAACTCTTTCGTATTTTCCAACACCGTCCCCAGCTCTCCCCGAAAAATCACCTGCGTTTGTATAAAAATGTCATTTTTCAGGCTTGGGAACGGCCATTCTGGCCCAATGCCAAAATGGGAAGGGTCGTTCCTAGCCTCGCGCCAGGATCATCAGGCCTATGGGAACCGCCGTTTCGGGAAAACAATTGGAACGAGAAGGGCCGTTCCCACTCTGCTGAAAGCTTAAAACAAAGCAGAAAACAGAAGAGCTCTCGGACCATAACAAGAACTCACAAAACACCATCAAAATCACTCCCAAATACATTAAATCATGAAGGAAACATTCTTACATACTTAAAGTACAATAAAAACCATCATAAACACTTAGTTCATGCCTTGATCATTCAAGAAATACCAATATCAAACTCATATATTCTCATGTCATTCCACCCATAAACTTCAAGAATTCATGCATAAATTCTAGTCAAAAGCATGTAATCAAGCTTCTAAGAACTAATACACAAGTGATTCAATGCAAAATCATAAACCCTAGCTTTAATCATCAATTCAAGCATTCAACACATCTCTCATATGTACCTTAAATGAAAAGGGAAAGGAAAGAGATGAAGTTATGGGGTTGATTATATCTTCAAAGTTTGTTGATTGCCCAAATTATAGCTCGGAGTTGATGAATTCACATTCTTCTTTCTTGGAGCTTACACTGAGAGAAAGAGAGAGAGAGAGAGAGAGAGAGCAAGGAAATGGTGTATGTGTGTTGTGTATGAGGGTTCTACGTGATTCATCAAGATATAAGGTAAGATATACCACAAACTGCAATTAAGTCCCCCAAGTTATTCAGTTCATGCAATAAGCCTCTAATTTATGAAAAATGATCAATTAAGTCCAATTTCAATTTCATGCAATTAAGTCCTCAAGTTATGAAAATGATCAATTAAGGACAATTAACCAAATAAAACATGTTCGACAAACCTTTAACGTGTCAATTAAATACGAATCATGCAATAGTTCATGAATTGATAGAATTTCATATAAACACTTATAAAATAATTCAGAAAATATCATGTAAGGCATGGATTAATAAATAAAAGAATTAAAATAAATCCTATCTCTTGAAAACTCACACGCGTGGCGCGCGTACCTGAACGGCTGGAAAACTGGGGCGTTACAATCTATCCCCCTTAAGAGGCCCTGGTCCCCAGGTCCGCTACCTCGATTTCCGGACTCTTAAGCAGACTCTTTCGTGTTCATCCCACGCGGGTTAGCAACTCCCCATCAGGGATTAGTTCGGAAAAAGGTCTTCAAGCAACAAGGGTTCCTCCATTGCTGTTAAATCACGACAATTAACTCACCGGGACCTAAACACTCGAAAATCTAACTGTCGCTAGAGCAAGTTAAACAAGTAGCAAGTAACAATGAGAGAGCCCCGTCTCTCAAGCAAGTAATGAGAGAATCCCCGTCTCTCGAACAAACAACGAGAGAACCCCGTCTCTCAAACAGACAGCGAGAAAACCTCTCTCTCAAACAAGCGAAATAACGACCAAGAGAACAAATCAACGATCGAAGCACTTAGCATCATGAAATTATTCAAATTTAAGTTACATGTATGCATATGCCATGGATGCTTGATGTACCGTTCACCGTTGTTCAGGAATCTTCCATGGTAGTGATCCGTTTCAACATTTGATTTGATGTTGAAGATTCCTCTACCCAAAGCGTCGAAAATTGAAATCCCCGATATATCCAATACTTAAATGACTATTCAGTCCTGCTTCCACGATCGATTCTCTTATCCTAACTAACATTACGGTTTGAAGTTCCCAATCTTGAGTGTGCACTTGATATTACTCCAATCCACTCATTCTTCACCATGAATTATACTCGGCCTTTTCAAATACCCGAGCTAATCATTAGTAACTTAAATTCTAACCTCTAATCCCAAATGTATTCCTGGTTCATTATGGTCTCCTAGAGCTTCCACTTCCAATGCTCGGTTGAATTAACTCTCACTTTGTCCCTCACGGAATATGATGATCCGATCGAATTTTATGATCTGGTATCCTTCCTACTGATTCTGTACATTCCTTTTCGACCCCGTCATTTTCAAAATAGGGAACACGGTAAGCCAACATAGTCCTTTCACACTTAGGTGATTGAGTTCACACCTCTTATAGAAGGAACACTAGCGGTGTTGATTTTGCACTGTTATTATCGATCAACCTTTACCCTATCTTTGCGAATTTAATTCCCAAATACTCCCTAAATACATTTCTACATTTAATGAAGCACTTGTTCCTTTCGATATCATTCTCGAAGTTTTTCCCCACTTTAGTCTTGAATTTCCTCGAGTGCTAAGTCTTCCAATTTATCTCTCGAAACCTTGTAGAATTCTTATTACTTGTGACTCTTAGATTTTCATTGTTCCGAGTAGAAAGGACCTGTTCGAGCCCCACCGTGAAATTTTAAATCATTCCCCCGATCGGCTCTCCCCTTTAAGAATTTCTATCCTCACTCTTTGAACTTGTTGCACCACTTCTCGGATCAAAATTCTCTTTATTAATCCTCTTGAAGTCTGGATTTGGTTATCCAGTTGTTCAAAACTTCCCCGCGCTACCTGAGGGAAATATGGCAATACGCAAATAACGAGTTCCTCAAATACCTGTACAAACTCCATAATAGACCAAAATCGTGGATCAACAGATAATCATGAATTCTCAGAATATCGTTGGACTTCGAGTAGAATCGGATGATCCAATTACAAAAGATGTCGACTGATGACGAAAAAATATTCTTCTTACCCTCGATTCTTCCCCTCGACTGATGATACTAACATGTAATAATCATGGGTTCTACCTATCTTATGCGTGATATGTGGGAGCCACTCCACAATCACAAGTTCTAACATACATGCCACATAAACAGTTTAAATCACATAAGGGAAAGCGGTAACAAAATACGAGCCCTATCTCTATTACATTTTTACAATTGAGATTCCCCTCCCTAACATTTTGAGGGGTCTTCACTTATGACCTCCTTGTTACTTGAATGCGGTCCATCTTACTCCGTGGGTGCATTGTCTCCAAAATGAAAATAAAACCTCACCACCTATCTCTACTCTCAAATTACAATAAAAGGAAAAAGACATAAAGTAATAAGGCTCAATCTTCATATTGGCCTTAGACAATTACACGGGGCATACCCCGACCTCAAAAACAGTAATATGGAAAGCCACATAATAAATCACATAACAGTACGCACATAAGTGAGGCTCCAACCTCAATTGAAAAACGCAACTATAGGGCTCCAACCCCAATTTAAACCATCCATGTGCATAAATTAAAACCATACATAAGTCTAAACCCATGATCACCTAACATGCTTTTGCGAGAATTTAAATTTAGCCAATAAATTAAAATTCCCGTTTCAAGTCCTAATGACTTAAAACACGACTTGATGCGAGTCTTATTTATAAAAGTTTTTAATAAATCCCAAATTACCAAAACAAATAAAATTCCAATTAATTTCTGAAAATTAATAATTTTATCAAAGATTGTATTTTCCCAAAATATAAACCGTTTCAATTTCTCAAAAATCCCAATTTTAAGTTTTATTCAAAAATTAAAATAAATATTCAAAAAATAAAATTTTAAAATTAAAATAAAAAATTAGGATTGGATTGCACGAAACACGAAAAGGCCGGATCATGAAAACGGGGCCCGCACACGAAAGAGCCGCACACATCGCGCGCGCACGGCAGGCGCGCACGGGCCGATGCGCGCAGCCTTCTCGACTGAGTGGCAGGCGGGGATGGGCGGCCAGTCTCTGCCGCGGCGGCGCCCATGCGCGTGCCTGGGCAGGCGGGCGGCTGGCGCTCGACGCCTTCGGGCCTGGGGTTTCGCGTGTTCGTCGTAATCCGGGTTTTGTTTCATGTTTTCGTTCAAAAACAAAACCAATCCAAGAAATCCAAAAACAGTTTATACAGTTTCAAATCTAAAATAGTTTTTCAAAAAATTAAATTTTGCAAAACCCAATTTTCAGAAACTTTCAAGAAAAATAATTCAGGCTTTCTAAAACAATTACAAATACTTAATCGCATCAAGCCTAAGAATTTCTACCAAATTTAGTATAATTGAGACGAATCAGAAACACGATTAACGAGGTGGCTCTGATACCACTTGTTGGAAAACACGAATCAGAAAGCAGCGGAATTTAAAAAATTTCCCAACAAAAGGATCTTGGACTCGCAATCGTGTATCCAAATTCGTAGAGATAGAAAACTTACTTTTCTTTTATCCTTTCTTGAAGCGTTTCAAGCCACCCAAGAACGCTCTTCTCGCGGCTTGATCCCCTCTCCTTGGTAAAGCTCGAATCTTCAAACTTCTAACTTGAAGCTCTCTAGAGATAGTCCACCAACTTGATCACAATCTAACTAGTAAGGATGCTAGTTCTGTAGTTAGTGTTTAGGCTTAACCTAGGGTTTATTTGATCTTGGAGAAAGGAAGGTGTTCAACACATGAACCAAAAAGAATTGCCCATTAGCTCCTAGAGGAGCTCGTGCTCCCCTATTTATAAGAGGGGGAGTGCCGAAATTCCTAGTCCTTAATGGGCTAGGATTTTGGTCTCTCTCTCTCCTATTACTTGATCATCAAGTAATTTTGACTTTGACTTTGAATTATAATTCAAATCAACTTTCAAGAGAGCTAAAAATATCCAAACTATTTTTGGATAATTTTATACTTTATTTATTTAAAATAAATAACTTATTTTTATCTAATTAATTAATTCATAATTAATTAACTAGATTATTTTCTCCAAAATAAGACTTTCTTTTTAATTCAAAATTAAACCAAAGTCTATTAAATAACTAACACATTTAATTATTTAATATATATATACAATATATATATTCACACGTGTGGGACACGTGTCATAAGGACACGTGTCACTCACGTGACCCACACGTGTGGTTTCACACGTGTGGAACCCTCTAGGCCCGATTAACTCGTTTAATCATTTTTAAGCCTCAACTCATGTAACCAAGTTGTTGTGTGTGACCCTCTAGGTTCTCAATTCAATTAGCAGTGACCCTAATTAAATAATTCACTAATTAATTAATCAGTCCACAGATTAAACGACCATAGTCTAGCAACAGGTGTTTAACCCCTAGCTGAATTGGAATGTTCGGATTCGACAGAACCATTAGTCATTGATTCATGTGAGATACAATCCTCCTACTTACTATCTCTCAACCAAGATCTAGGGCAAGGGAATAATCAGAACCCTAATAATCCGGTCTTAAAGCTAAGTGCATTTCATATCCATTTGATCTCAATCCAAGAAACCCTTTTCTTGATGTCTTGATCTACTGCCTTGGCCAAGGACTCCATATGGCATACGAATGACTCACACAATAAGAGATCACCTTGCAAATGCAAGTGTAGGTCCTTTCTTGATTCTCATTCACTTTCATGAATCACTTGTGCAGCCCCAGCATAAGCCTTGAATCAGTTATCTAAGGCGACACCCTTTAAAGCTTATACCTAAGACTACAGAGTTAACTCATAAAGTGACAAGGAACCTCAAGTCTAAGGATCAATTAATCACATCAATGACTCGTGAGATATTTCCTAATCTGGAAGTTTCTATTTCCTGAAATAGAAGCTTCCTTTCCCATTTAGGAATCTTCTCACACGGGGCACCTCGGTGAACTTATTAAAGTAAGCACCCTCATGTATCACGCACGTATCAACTATACACTTTGCACCTCCATGAAACAAGGTGGTCCTTCTTAAGGGCGTGATCACACAAGCAAGCCTTAGAGGAGTCAGGTTGACACTCCCACTGTCTGTAGGACTCATCGGCTTGGAGTATTTTACTAATCATGACTTATGTGATATAGGGCTCGTTTCATGAACCATTTCACCTAAATGGTAGAGTCCTAAAGTCATCAGGATTAGGGGAGTTCTCATACATGCACAGCTAAAGTAAACGCATACCAAACAAGAGCATATAAAGAAGTGTTGCCTCAATTCGTTATTTCATTCAAAGATTATCTGTGATTACAATAAGGAAAAGCACAAAGCGGATATACAATCGGCTTTCTAGGGCACTATTCCTAACAATCTCCCACTTGCCCGTCAAAGCTATTCTAAAGCTACTCTAAGTCCCATCTTCTGAAGACGACCTTGGAAAGCTTCTCGACTAAGGGGTTTAGTAAGTGGATCTGCCACGTTCTCTGTTGATGTGACCCTCTCAATTTGCACATCTCCTTTTTTGATAATATCACGGATTAGGTGATACTTCCTCATAATGTGCTTGGTTCGTTGGTGAGATCTTGGTTCTCTTGCTTGAGCAACCGCCCCAGTGTTGTCACAAAACACAGTAATGGGGTCTTTCATGCTAGGAACAACATTCAACTCTTGAATGAAGTTTCTAATCCAAACACCTTCCTTAGCTGCATCATTTGCAGCTAAGTATTCGGCCTCAGCGGTCGAATCTGCAGTGGTAGTTTGCTTGGAACTCTTCCAACTCACTGCTCCACTGTTTAGGTAGAAAATGTATCTTGGCATTGACTTAAAATCATCTAAGTCAGATGCAAAGCTTGCATCGCAGTATCCTTCGGCAGTAAGATCTTTCTGACCTCCGTAAACTAAGAATAAATCTTTAGTACTTTTCAAGTACTTAAGAATATTCTTCACGGCAGCCCAGTGACCATCTCCAGGGTCAGATTGGAACCGACTTGTTACACTAAGTGCATAAGCCACATCCGGTCGAGTACATAACATTGCATACATTATGCTACCTATTGCTGATGCATAAGGTGTATGAGTCATTCTTTCCTTCTCAAGGTTAGTCTTAGGGCACATCTTCTTTGAAAGACATGTTCCCACACTCATAGGAAGGTTCTTAACCTTTGCTGACTCCATATTGAATCTCTTCAATACTTTGTCAATGTACATCTACTGTGATAGTCCTATTAACCTTCTAGATCTATCTCTATAGATTTTAATTCCAAGGATATAGGACGAGTCACCAAGATCTTTCATCTCGAATTGGTTCGATAACCATAACTTAGTCACTTTCATGTCATCCTTCGAATTCCCAATAAGAAGGATGTTATAAAGTACTAAGAATTGCACTGAGGTCTCCAATTCCTTTCTATACACACAGGACTCATTCGAAATTTGAATGAATCCAAACGCTTTGACTGATTTATCAAATCGAATGTTCCAATTCCTAGAAGCCTGTTTCAATCCATAGATTGATCTTTGGAGTTTGCAAACCTTTTGCTCACTCCCACTGAATGTGAAACCTATGGGTTGCTCCATATAAATGTCTTTATCAATGTCACCATTGAGAAAGGCAGTTTTCACATCCATTTGCCATATCTCATAGTCATAATACGCAGCAATGGCAAGCATTATCCGAATAGACTTTTGCATTGCAACTGGTGAAAAAGTTTCATCAAAGTCCACGCCGGGTCTTTGAGTGAATCCTTTTGCAACCAGTCTTGCTTTGTAAGCTGCAATGCTTCCATCAACTCCAAGCTTTCTCTTAAAGATCCATTTGCAACCTATGGGTTTGACCCCATCAGGCAAATCTACCAAGGTCCAAACTTGGTTGGAGTTCATGGAATCCATTTCGGATTTCATGGCTTCTATCCACTGTTTAGAGTCAGAATCTGAAAGTGCCTCCTCATATGTTAAAGGATCATTATCCTTTTGAGAGATTTCATGGAAGAATCCATACCATCTTTCCGGCTGTCTAGGAGTGCGTTCAGAACGCCTCAGAGGAGGATTTTCGTGTGTATCGAAATTCGTGATTGGTTGTGGTTGATCAGTAGGGGACGTTTCTTCAGTGGGTGGCATGAGATCACTTTGTACTTTTTCTAATTCTATGATCTTGCCTTTCTTTTCTTTAAGGAACGGTTCCTCAAGAAAACTGGTATTTCTAGAAACAAACACCTTTTGCTCAGATTGATCATAGAAGTAATATCCTATGGATTCCTTAGGATAACCTACAAAGTAGCATAAGTTAGAACGAGATTCTAACTTATCTCCCTCTGTCCTCTTCACGTAAGCAGGACAACCCCAAATTCTTAAGTAAGAATAGCTAGGGATTTTACCATGCCACATTTCATAGGGCGTTTTAGGGACTGACTTAGAGGGAACTAGATTCAAAATCTTTGCTGCACTTTCTAGGGCATAACCCCAGAAAGAAGGTGGTAAGTCAGTGAAACTCATCATGGAACGAACCATATCAAGTAGGGTTTGATTCCTTCTCTCAGAAACTCCATTAAGCTGAGGAGTTCCCGGAGGAGTCCACTGAGAGATAATCCCATTATCTTTGAGATGATTAAGGAATTCTTCACTAAGATACTCGCCTCCTCGATCTGATCGAAGTGTTTTGATCTTATGACCAGTTTGGTTCTCAACCTCCTTTTAAAATTCTAAGAATTTCTCAAAAGCTTCAGATTTATACTCCATCAAGTATACATAACCATACCGACTGAAGTCATCTGTAAAGGTTATGAAATACTGATGATTGTTTCTAGTGCTTACACTAAGCGGTCCACAAACATCAGTATGGATCAAATCCAAAACCTTAGTGGCACGTTCCACAGTTCCTTTAAAAGGAACTTTGGACATTTTTCCTTCGAGACAGGATTCGCAAGAAGTTAACTCCTTAAGATCATTTTCAGAGAATGATCCTAAAGTTTTTATCTTGCTAATTCTGTTCTTGGAAATGTGTCCTAATCTAGCGTGCCATAAGGGAGCTGAAACTTTGTCATCTCTCTTACGCTTCGTTTCTCGTTGTATATTCATGATATTGATATTCTGAGTTAGATAAAGTCCATTACTTATAGTACCGATGTGAACGGAAGAGTTGTTCCGTTTGATAAAGTATTTACCATTCTTAATATAAGTTTCATAACCTTCACAATCTAAAATTGGAACTGAAATTATATTACGAATAATGCTCGGTACATAAAGGACTTTATTTAAGACTAACTCAAAACTACCTAAATCTAATCTAATTGTGCCTAAAGGTCGAGCTTCAACGTTTAAGCCATCGCCGATCATCAAGACATATTCTCCTTCTTTGAGTTGTTGGACTTCACTTAGCATCTGTACACCATTACAGATATGAGTTCCACAACCGGTATCAAGTACCAAAGAACTAGAATTAATAGAAAGATTTACTTCAACGAGAAAGATACCTTTCTTTAGAGTAGCCTTGTACTCTGGGCAGTTTCTCCTCCAATGTCCCGCTTTGCCAAAATGGAAGCAAACATCCTCTTTCTGATCACGCTTCTTCTTTTGGGCCTTCCCCTTCGAAACGCCACCAGTGGGCCTAAGGGGTTTCTTCTTCTTCCTTTGGGCTTTCTTGCCCTTACCTTTAGAAGGCCCAGAAGAGGAAGACGGAGCATTCACCATCAAAACCTTATTGTCCTTCTTGATCGTGCTTTCAGCAGTCACAAGCTAACTAATCAGCTCAGCTACAGTAGCACCAGCATGATTCATATTGAAATTAAGGACAAATGGGTTGAATGATGGTGGGAGGGAAGCTAGCAACAAATCCACTGAAAGCTCATCTTTCAGTGGCATGTCCATGGAAGCAAGTTTCTCAGTAAGGGCAAGAAACTTGAGTCCATATTCATGGACACTTGAACCTTCCCTCATTCTTAAGTGGAACAATTCCTTTGAAGTGTTATACCTTGTAACACGTTTATGAGGGCGGTAAAGTTGCTCTAAGTGGTCGTAAATCTCCCAAGCGAATTCCATGGCCTCATGTTGCCTTTGCAAGTCCGGAGACATGTTAGCCAACATAAGGCAACGGGCTTGGAGATTATCATCCTTCCACTTCTGAATCGCGTCCCGCTCGGCCCGAGTGAGAGCCTCCCCTTCGGGACTAGGCTCCCCTTCGAAGAGAACATAAGTTCTCTTTTCAGAATCTAAAATGATTTTTAGATTCCTCAGCCAATCAGAATAGTTGGGACCAGTCAACTTGTTTGACTCGAGGATCGATACAAGAGGGTTTTTGGTTGCCATTTCAAAAAACACGTAGAGAATCACAGAATCTACGACCTAAATGGTAAAACAGAGAAATAGTGAGCATGCTGAATTATAACGATATACAAAAGATAAGGTCTTTATTCTAATGTAGCTCCCACTGTTTTTCAAAGATCTATAATTCCCAAAGATCTAAGATGAACACGGTTCCCAATGGGTACTAAGATCCTAGGCATTTTACCTCGAACCCACGACTCGCGGACATTCTAAGTAAGAACCCTAGGTAGGTACAACTTACCAATTCTAACACCTTTAGAACTCTTAGTAATTGTTTTTGCATCACCTATCTTTCAATATGGACCCACGACTCGTGCGACATCCATATTTACTTAGGCGTTAAGCTAGACCCATCAATCATAAGATCATGACCAAAACTTAGTTCGAACGACCCACGACTCGCGGACATCGCCCTTGCTAAAATTGACCACGAAATATTGACCATTTAAAATGATCAATTAGGTAACTAAGAACTAATAAGGTCCACTAGCTATCCCACGACTCGCGGACAATAACTAGCTTCACTTACTAAACTTAAAACCTATTGATGGAATGCTAGGAATTTAATTCAAAATTTGCATCTCGAATTAAACACCTATTTGTTCGAAATTAGCTTAATATTTAATGGGAATTTTCGAATCAACAGGAGAGTTGTCCGGTTCGACCTCACCAACATATATGTTATCCAATTTTATTAGTCTTGATTAATGCAAGTACACTTAAATGCATTTCAAACAAGCACATAAACAGATAACATGTCCTAGCATGATACTAACATGTAATGATCATGGGTTCTACCTATCTTATGCGTGATATGTGGGAGCCACTCCACAATCACAAGTTCTAACATACATGCCACATAAACAGTTTAAATCACATAAGGGAAAGCGGTAACAAAATACGAGCCCTATCTCTATTACATTTTTACAATTGAGATTCCCCTCCCTAACATTTTGAGGGGTCTTCACTTATGGCCTCCGTGTTACTTGAATGCGGTCCATCTTACTCCGTGGGTGCATTGTCTCCAAATTGAAAATAAAACCTCACCACCTATCTCTACTCTCAAATTACAATAAAAGGAAAAAGACATAAAGTAATAAGGCTCAATCTTCATATTAGCCTTAGACAATTACACGGGGCGTACCCCGGCCTCAAAAACAGTAATATGGAAAGCCACATAATAAATCACATAACAGTACGCACATAAGTGAGGCTCCAACCTCAATTGAAAAACGCAACTATAGGGCTCCAACCCCAATTTAAACCATCCATGTGCATAAATTAAAACCATACATAAGTCTAAACCCATGATCACCTAACATGCTTTTGCGAGAATTTAAATTTAGCCAATAAATTAAAATTCCCGTTTCAAGTCCTAATGACTTAAAACACGACTTGATGCGAGTCTTATTTATAAAAGTTTTTAATAAATCCAAAATTACCAAAACAAATAAAATTCCAATTAATTTCTGAAAATTAATAATTTTATCAAAGATTGTATTTTCCCAAAATATAAATCGTTTCAATTTCTCAAAAATCCCAATTTTAAGTTTTATTCAAAAATTAAAATAAATATTCAAAAAATAAAATTTTAAAATTAAAATAAAAAATTAGGACTGGATTGCACGAAACACGAAAAGGCCTGATCACGAAAACGGGGCCCGCACACGAAAGAGCCGCACACATCGCGCGCGCACGGCAGGCGCGCACGGGCCGATGCGAGCAGCCTTCTCGACTGAGTGGCGGGCGGGGATGGGCGGCCAGTCTCTGCCGCCCTAGGCGGGCGCGCCCTCCCGCGCGGTTGCGAGAGGGTGCTGGGCGGCGTCGCCCATGAGCGTGCCTGGGCAGGCGGCCGGCTGGCGCGCGCGACGCCTTCGGGCGCGGGGTTTCGCGTGTTCGTCGTAATCCGGGTTTTGTTTCGTGTTTTCGTTCAAAAACAAAACCAATCCAAGAAATCCAAAAACAGTTTATACAGTTTCAAATCTAAAATAGTTTTTCAAAAAATTAAATTTTGCAAAACCCAATTTTCAGAAACTTTCAAGAAAAAATAATTCAGGCTTTCTAAAACAATTACAAATACTTAATCGCATCAAGCCTAAGAATTTCTACCAAATTCAGTATAATTGAGACGAATCAGAAACACGATTAACGAGGTGGCTCAGATACCACTTGTTGGAAAACACGAATCAGAAAGCAGCGGAATTTAAAAAATTTCCCAACAAAAGGATCTTGGACTCGCAATCGTGTATCCAAATTCGTAGAGATAGAAAACTTACTTTTCTTTTATTCTTTCTTGAAGCGTTTCAAGCCACCCAAGAACGCTCTTCTCGCGGCTTGATCCCCTCTCCTTGGTAAAGCTCGAATCTTCAAACTTCTAACTTGAAGCTCTCTAGAGATAGTCCACCAACTTGATCACAATCTAACAAGTAAGGATGCTAGTTCTGTAGTTAGTGTTTAGGCTTAACCTAGGGTTTATTTGATCTTGGAGAAAGGAAGGTGTTCAACACATGAACCAAAAAGAATTGCCCATTAGCTCCTAGTGGAGCTCGTGCTCCCCTATTTATAAGAGGGGGAGTGCCGAAATTCCTAGTCCTTAATGGGCTAGGATTTTGGTCTCTCTCTTTCCTATTACTTGATCATCAAGTAATTTTGACTTTGACTTTGAATTATAATTCAAATCAACTTTCAAGAGAGCTAAAAATATCCAAACTATTTTTGGATAATTTTATACTTTATTTATTTAAAATAAATAACTTATTTTTATCTAATTAATTAATTCATAATTAATTAACTAGATTATTTTCTCCAAAATAAGACTTTCTTTTTAATTCAAAATTAAACCAAAGTCTATTAAATAATTAACACATTTAATTATTTAATATATATATACAATATATATATTCAAACGTGTGGGACACGTGTCACAAGGACACGTGTCACTCACGTGACCCACACGTGTGGAACCCTCTAGGCCCGATTAACTCGTTTAATCATTTTTAAGCCTCAACTCATGTAACCAAGTTGTTGTGTGTGACCCTCTAGGTTCTCAATTCAATTAGCAGTGACCCTAATTAATTAATTCACTAATTAATTAATCAGTCCACAGATTAAACGACCATAGTCTAGCAACAGGTGTTTAACCCCTAGCTGAATTGGAATGTTCAGATTCGACAGAACCTTTAAGTCATTGATTCATGTGAGATACAATCCTCCTACTTACTATCTCTCAACCAAGATCTAGGGTAAGGGAATAATCAGAACCCTAATAATCCGGTCCTAAAGCTATGTGCATTTCATATCCATTTGATCTCAATCCAAGAAACCCTTTTCTTGATGTCTTGATCTACTGCCTTGGCCAAGGATTCCATATGGCATATGAATGACTCACACAATAAGAGATCACCTTGCAAATGCAAGTGTAGGTCCTTTCTTGATTCTCATTCACTTTCATGAATAACTTGTGCAGCCCCAGCATAAGCCTTGAATCAGTTGTCTAAGGAGACACCCTTTAAAGCTTATACCTAAGACTACAGAGTTAACTCATAAAGTGACAAGGAACCTCAAGTCTAAGGATCAATTAATCACATCAATGACTCGTGAGATATTTCCTAATCTGGAAGTTTCTATTTCCTGAAATAGAAACTTCCTTTCCCATTTTGGAATGTTCTCACACGGGGTATCTCAGTGAACTTACTTATTAAAGTAAGCACCCTCATGTATCACGCACGTATCAACTATACACTTTGCACCTCCATGAAACAAGGTGGTCCTTCTTAAGGGCGTGATCACACAAGCAAGCCTTAGAGGAGTCAGGTTGACACTCCCACTGTCTGTAGGACTCATCGGCTTGGAGTATTTTACTAATCATGACTTATATGATATAGGGCTCGTTTCATGAACCATTTCACCTAAATGGTAGAGTCCTAAAGTCATCAGGATTAGGGGAGTTCTCATACATGCACAGCTAAAGTAAACGCATACCAAACAAGAGCATATAAAGAAGTGTTGCCTCAATTAGTTATTTCATTCAAAGATTGTCTGTGATTACAATAAGGAAAAGCACAAAGCGGATATACAATCGGCTTTCTAGGGCACTATTCCTAACAGCTCGAATCTTCAAACTTCTAACTTGAATCTCTCTAGAGATAGTCCACCAATTTGATCACAATCTAACTAGTAAGGATGCTAGTTCTCTAGTTAGTGTTTAGGCTTAACCTAGGGTTTATTTGATCTTGGAGAAAGGAAGGTGTTCAACACATGAACCAAAAGAATTGCCAATTAGCTCTAAAGGGGAGCTTGAGCTCCCCTATATATAGATAAGGGAGAGGGACGCCGAACCCAATCCTTGTTGGGCAAGCATTTGGTCTCTCTCTCTCCTATTACTTGATCATCAAGTATTTTCCAACTTTGACTTTGAATTCTAATTCAAATCAACTTTAAGAGAGCTAAAAATATCCAAACTATTTTTGGATAATTTTATACTTTATTTATTTAAAATAAATAACTTATTTTTATCTAATTAATTAATTCATAATTAATTAACTAGATTATTTTTCTCCAAAATAAGACTTTCTTTTTAATTCAAAATTAAACCAAAGTCCATTAAATAATTAACAAATTAATTATTTAATCACCAAATAATTATTCACGCACATGCACACGTGTCCATGAAGGACACGTGTCACGCACGTGACCCACACGTGTGATTTCACACGTGTGGAACCCTTTGGCCCGATTAACTCGTTTAATCATTTTAAAGCCTCAACTCATGTAACCAAGTTGTTGTGTGTGACCCTCTAGGTTCTCAATTCAATTAGCAGTGACCCTAATTAATTAATTCACTAATTAATTAATCAGTCCACAGATTAAACGACCATAGTCTAGCAACAGGTGTTTAACCCCTAGCTGAATTGGAATGTTCGGATTCGATAGAACCTTTAAGTCATTGATTAATGTGAGATACAATCCTCCTACTTACTATCTCTCAACCAAGATCTAGGGTAAGGGAATAATCAGAACCCTAATAATCCGGTCTTAAAGCTAAGTGCATTTCATATCCATTTGATCTCAATCCAAGAAACCCTTTTGTTTGATGTCTTGATCTACTGCCTTGGCCAAGGACTCCATATGGCATATGAATGACTTACACAATAAGAGATCACCTTGCAAATGCAGGTGTAGGTCCTTTCTTGATTCTCATTCACTTTCATGAATCACTTGTGCAGCCCCAGCATAAGCCTTGAATCGAAGTGCTTTGATCTTATGACCAGTTTGGTTCTCAACCTCCTTTTAAAATTCTAAGAATTTCTCAAAAGCTTCAGATTTATACTTCATCAAGTATACATAACCATACCGACTGAAGTCATCAGTAAAGGTTATGAAATACTGATGATTGTTTCTTGTGCTTACACTAAGCGGTCAACAAACATCAGTATGGGTCAAATCCAAAACCTTAATGGAACGTTCCACAGTTCCTTTAAAAGGGACTTTGGACATTTTTCCTTTTAGACAGGATTCGCAAGAAGTTAACTCCTTAAGATCATTTTCAGAGAATGATCCTAAAGTTTTTATCTTGCTAATTCTGTTCTTGGAAATGTGTCCTAATCTAGCGTGCCATAAGGGAGCTGAAACTTTGTCATCTCTCTTACGCTTCGTTTCTCTTTGTATATTCATGATAATGATATTCTGAGTTAGATAAAGTCTATTACTTAGAGTACCGATGTGAACGGAAGAGTTGTTCCGTTTGATAAAGTATTTACCATTCTTAATATAAGTTTCATAACCTTCACAATCTAAAATTGGAACAGAAATTATATTACGAATAATGCTCGGTACATAAAGGACTTTATTTAAGACTAACTCAAAACTACATAAATCTAATCTAATTGTGCCTAAAGCTCGAGCTTCAACGTTTGAGCCATCGCCGATCTTCAAGACACATTCTCCTTCTTTGAGTTGTTGGACTTCACTTAGCATCTGTACATCATTACAAATATGAGTTCCACAACCGGTATCAAGTACCCAAGAACTAGAATTAATAGAAAGATTTATTTCAACGAGAAAGATACCTTTCTTTAGAGTAGCCTTGTACTCTGGGCAGTTTCTCCTCCAATGTCTCGCTATGCCACAATGGAAGCAAACATCCTCTTTCTGATCACGCTTCTTCTTTTGGGCCTTCCCCTTCGAAACGCCACCAGTGGGCCTAAGGGGTTTCTTCTTCTTCTTTTGGGTTTTCTTGCCCTTACCTTTAGAAGGCCCAGAAGAGGAAGATGGAGCATTCACCATCAAAACCTTATTGTCCTTCTTGATCGTGCTTTCAGCAGTCACAAGCTCACTAATCAGCTCAGCTACAGTAGCACCAGCATGATTCATATTGAAGTTAAGGACAAATGGGTTGAATGTTGGTGGGAGCGAAGCTAGCAACAAATCCACTGAAAGCTCATCTTTCAGTGGCATGTCCATGGAGGCAAGTTTCTCAGTAAGGGCAAGAAACTTGAGTCCATATTCATGGACACTTGAACCTTCCCTCATTCTCAAGTGGAACAATTCCTTTGAAGTGTTATACCTTGTAACATGTTCATGAGGGCGGTAAAGTTGCTCTAAGTGGTCGTAAATCTCCCAAGCGAATTCCATGGCCTCATGTTGCCTTTGCAAGTCCGGAGACATGTTAGCCAACATAAGGCTACAGGCTTGGAGATTATCATCCTTCCACTTCTGAATTGCGTCCCGCTCGGCCCGAGTGGGAGCCTCCCCTTCGGGACTAGGCTCCCCTTCGAAGAGAACATAAGTTCTTTTCTTAGAATCTAAAATGATTTTTAGATTCCTCAGCCAATCAGAAGAGTTGGGACCAGTCAACTTGTTTGACTCGAGGATCGATACAAGAGGGTTTTTGGTTGCCATTTCAAAACACGTAGAGAATCACAGAATCTACGACCTAAATGGTAAAACAGAGAACTAGTGAGCATGCTGAATTATAACGATATACAAAAGATAAGGTCTTTAATCTAATGTAGCTCCCACTGTTTTTCAAAGATCTATAATTCCCAAAGATCTAAGAGGAACACGTTTCCCAATGGGTACTAAGATCCTAGGCATTTTGCCTCGAACCCACGACTCACGGACATTCTAAGTAAGAACCCTAGGTAGGTACAACTTACCAATTCTAACACCTTTAGAACTCTTAGTAATTATTTTTGCATCACCTATCTTTCAATATAGACCCATGACTCGTGCGACATCCATATTTACTTAGGCGTTAAACTAGACCCATCAATCATAAGATCATGATCAAAACTTAGTTCGAACGACCCACGACTCGCGGACATCACCTTTACTAAAATTGACCATGAAATATTGATCAATTAAAATGATCAATTAGGTAACTAAGAACTAATAAGCTCCACTGGCTATCCCACGACTCGCGGACAACAACTAGTTTCACTTACTAAACTTAAAACCTATTGATGGAATGCTAGGAATTTAATTCAAAATTTGCATCTCGAATCAAATACCTATTTATTCGAAATTAGCTAAATATTTAATGGGAATTTTCGAATCAACCGGAGAGTTGTCCGGTTCGACCTCACCAACATATATGTTATCCAATTTTATTAGTCTTGATTAATGCAAGTACACTTAAATGCTTTTCAAACAAGCACATAAACAGATAACATGTCCTAGCATGATACTAACATGTAATGATCATGGGTTCTACCTATCTTATGCGTGATATGTGGGAGCCACTCCACAATCACAAGTTCTAACGTACATGCCACATAAACAGTTTAAATCACATAAGGGAAAGCGGTAACAAAATACAAGCCCTATCTCTATTACATTTTTACAATTGAGTTTCCCCTCCCTAACATTTTAAGGGGTCTTCACTTATGGCCTCCTTGTTATTTGAATGTGGTCCATCTTACTCCATGGGTGCATTGTCTCCAAAATGAAAATAAAACCTCACCACCTATCTCTACTCTCAAATTACAATAAAAGGAAAAAGACATAAAGTAATAAGGCTCAATCTTCATATCGGCCTTAGACAATTACACGGGCCATACCCCGTCCTCAAAAACAGTAATATGGAAAGCCACATAATAAATCACATAACAGTACGCACACAAGTGAGGCTCCAACCTCAATTGAAAAACGCAATTATAGGGCTCCAACCCCAATTTAAACCATCCATGTGCATAAATTAAAACCATACATAAGTCTAAACCCATGATCACCTAACATGCTCTTGCGAGAATTTAAATTTAGCCAATAAATTAAAATTCTGGTTTCAAGTCCTAATGACTTAAAACACGACTTAGATGCAATTCTTGTTCAAGAGTCTTTTTAATAAAATCCGAAAAACAATAAACCAATAACATTCCAATTAATTTCCAAAATTAATAATTTTATTATTTTATTATTTTCAGAAAATAAAGTTCATAATTTTCCCAAAATCCAAATCGCTTTAGTTTCTCAAAAATCCCAATTTAATCAAAAATTTTAAAATAATTTTATTTTAGCAAAACTGATTTTAAAAGATAAAATTAAAATAAAATTAAATCGGGATTTTCAAGGACCGAAAACGCGAAACACGAAACACGAAGATTGGCCCGAAACCACCCGTCCAAGGGAGGGCATCAGGTGCGCGTGCTGGCCGCACGGCTCGTGCACTTGTCGCGCGCAGCATTGCCCGCCCGATGGCGGGCGGTCTCGGCCAGGGTGTCCCGCTCTGTTGCGGGACGGTGCGGGCGGCTGTCCCGCGCGGTTGCTGGACAGGCGAGCGGGCGCGCCTAGGCGCGGGCGGGAGGGCCTCCCGCGCGGTTGCGGGAGGGCTGGGCGGTGACAACGGGCTGGGCGTGCGACTTGCTAACACGCCTAGGCTCGTCCTATTTCGTGTTCGTTTCGTATTTTTTTAGGTTTCTCCAAAACACTTTTCAATTAAAATTCGATTTAGATAAATTTCAACTAAAACAATTTTGAAAAACACGATTTGAGAAAACAGTTTTAGAAATTCAAGAAAAGTTACAGTTTCGTATTTCAGGCTTTCTAAAAGAACTCATGAATACCTAATTCGTATCTAAGCCTAAGAATTTCTACCAAATTCAGAATAATTGAGACGAATCAGAAACACGATTAACCAGGTGGCTCTGATACCACTTGTTGGAAAATACGAATCAGAAAGTAGCGGAATTTAAAAAATTTTCCAACAAAAGGATCTTGGACTCGCAATCGTGTATCCAAATTCGTAGAGATAGAAAACTTACTTTTCTTTTATTCTTTCTTGAAGCGTTTCAAGCCACCCAAGAACGCTCTTCTCGCGGCTTGATCCCCTCTCCTTGGTAAAGCTCGAATCTTCAAACTTCTAACTTGAAGCTCTCTAGAGATAGTCCACCAACTTGATCACAATCTAACTAGTAAGGATGCTAGTTCTGTAGTTAGTGTTTAGGCTTAACCTAGAGTTTATTTGATCTTGGAGAAAGGAAGGTGTTCAACACATGAACCAAAAGAATTGCCAATTAGCTCTAAAGGGGAGCTTGAGCTCCCCTATATATAGATAAGGGAGAGGGACGCCGAACCCAATCCTTGTTGGGCAAGGATTTGGTCCCTCTCTCTCCTATTACTTGACCATCAAGTATTTTCCAACTTTGACTTTGAATTCTAATTCAAATCAACTTTAAGAGAGCTAAAAATATCCAAACTATTTTTGGATAATTTTATACTTTATTTATTTAAAATAAATAACTTATTTTTATCTAATTAATTAATTCATAATTAATTAACTAGATTATTTTTCTCCAAAATAAGACTTTCTTTTTAATTCAAAATTAAACCAAAGTCCATTAAATAATTAACAAATTAATTATTTAATCACCAAATAATTATTCACGCACATGCACACGTGTCCTGAAGGACACGTGTCACGATCACAGGTGTGGAACCCTTTGGCCCGATTAACTCGTTTAATCATTTTAAGGCCTCAACTCATGTAACCAAGTTGTTGTGTGTGGCCCTCTAGGTCTCAATTCAATTAGCAGTGACCCTAATTAATTAATTCACTAATTAATTAATCAGTCCACAGATTAAACGACCATAGTCTAGCAATAGGTGTTTAACCCCTAGCTGAATTAGAATGTTCGGATTCGACAGAAGCTTTAAGTCATTGATTAATGTGAGATACAATCCTCCTACTTACTATCTCTCAACCAAGATCTAGGGTAAGGGAATAATCAGAACCCTAATAATCCGGTCTTAAAGCTAAGTGCATTTCATATCCATTTGATCTCAATCCAAGAAACCCTTTTCTTGATGTCTTGATCTACTGCCTTGGCCAAGGACTCCATATGGAATAAGAATGACTTACACAATAAGAGATCACCTTGCAAATGCAAGTGTAGGTCCTTTCTTGATTCTCATTCACTTTCATGAATTACTTGTGCAGCCCCAGCATAAGCCTTGAATCAGTTGTCTAAGGCGACACCCTTTAAAGCTTATACCTAAGACTACAGAGTTAACTCATAAAGTGACAAGGAACCTCAAGTCTAAGGATCAATTAATCACATCAATGACTCGTGAGATATTTCCTAATTTGGAAGTTTCTATTTCTTGAAATAGAAACTTCCTTTCCCATTTAGGAATGTTCTCACACGGGGCACCTCGGTGAACTTATTAAAGTAAGCACCCTCATGTATCACGCACGTATCAACTATACACTTTGCACCTCTTTGAAACAAGGTGGTCCTTCTTAAGGGCATGATCCCACAAGCAAGCCTTAGAGGAGTTAGGTTGACACTCCCACTGTATGTAGGACTCATCGGCTTGGAGTATTTTACTAATCATGACTTATGTGATATAGAGCTCGTTTCATGAACCATTTCACCTAAATGGTAGAGTCCTAAAGTCATCAGGATTAGGGGAGTTCTCATACATGCACAGATAAAGTAAACGCATACCAAACAAGAGCATATAAAGAAGTGTTGCCTCAATTCATTATTTCATTCAAAGATTGTCTGTGATTACAATAAGGAAAAGCACAAAGCGGATATACAATCGGCTTTCTAGGGCACTATTCCTAACACAACTTGTATATTTCCATGGCTCGAGATTGCAATTTCTTGAACCTAATTCTTTCCCAATTATTGATCTCTAAGTGTTGCCCGAACCTTCACTATAGTTATTTCCTTGATCAAAATTTCCTTGTATCAACTTGCATAACTTTATGGTCCGAGATTGTGATTCTTGAACTCAAATTCTTCTACACCCATGAAGTTGGTATCTTGACTTCTCTCGAAGAATCAATCTCCAAAGGTTGTCCTAGTCTTCACCCTAGCTGTTACTTTGATCAAAGCTTCCTCGGTTTATTCTTTATGTGTTCAAATAATCGAATGAACTCACCCTTCAATTGCTTAAACTTGAGCACCTAATTTCCCTCTAAAGCTCTTTTCCTTTCTTTATAGTTTTCATTTGTTGCTCCATATCTTTCATGGTTTGTATTTACAGCGTTGATTGGTTTTCTTCAATTCTTTCCAAAGTCAGCTTCTACCTTGTCCGAAGTCCAAAGTAACCCAAATCGTTTCTTCTTTGACGATCTTTGCCGCTTAGTTCCCAACGAGCCCAATTTTACCTTAAGGTCCCTTAAAATTCTTCGTCTCTTCCTTATTCTTAACCTCGAATTTAAACACCTTCAAGATTTCTTTGTTTTGTTCTTGAATTAGATGATTTCATGGAATTCAGTTGACTAACCTTTGTAAAGTAGTCATACATGTTGGTCTTGTGGGTTGTAAACATCACACATCCCACCTCTACCTCCTCGAATACTTACCAATTCCAATAAAGCTTGCGACCTTTTCCCATGAATAGATCTCCTACTCCGGATTGTACCACTCGAGCCATAGTCCCGGTTAGGACAGACCATGACTCATAAATCCCCTTATAAAATCCTGGTACATTCCTTACATCTTCCACGGTTGAAAGTAGGGCTGGAGATAGTTCGTTCTTGTCGTAAAGATTGGTCGTGGTTTGATATTATCTTCATAATCTATAAATCACAAATCAATTCGAGGATAAATGCATGCGGTTAGTGCATGCTCATGCCACATAATTAATACCAAAGACATAGATTCGATGCGAATTGCAACAAATAATTCAACAAAGTTTAAAGTAAAATACGTTGAACATATAAAATTTAAGCAATGTAACGTCAATCAATGAACAATTAGTCATAAGAATCAATGCAATGCACAAGTTATCAAGTAGTTCCTAAGCCGTACGACCTAGACTTAACACGACATAACACTAGAACTCCGATTTTGCAACCTGGAGTTCTGATACCACTTTAAGATGTAGGACCCGGGATGAGAGCACCACATCCCACACACTATGAGTTCGGTCCACATATGAAATGGCTAATTCATACATAAACCAAACTAACAACGAACGGAAGACAATAAAAAGACTGTCCTAGCTACGCGGAATCTAACCCTGGAATAAATGAACAGGAACGAAAATGCGGAACCAAGGCAGTCATTCATTCAATATCAATGAAATAAATGCAACCCCAATCGGAAAAGTAAATACGAGTTCCACTACAAGAGGAATCCTGTCCTAACCTGTCTTGAATACCATACAAAGCAATATCATAAAAACGGGTTCAACTAAATTTATAAACCTGTCCCGATTCAATACACTTCAATAAATAAATGGCTCACAGGCCTAATAATTAAATCAATGCGATACAATAAGCAATATAATATGTAGTGAGTGTACAAGGTGTAAGACTCGACCCAGGACTCTATGACACGACTCCCGCCTAGCAATAACTTGCAAAAGAACTGGAAGGAAGGGTAAGAGGGATCAGCCTCTAGAAAACTGAGTGAGCACATACAAGTTGTAAACCCCGAGTAAAGTTTTAGGTAAAGTAGTTCCCATTAAGGTAAGAGATCAATTATTCTATGCTCGGACTTTACAACTCTCAATTTTACAATTAATTACAATTACAGGCTATTAGTGGCTCGATGAGTGAGCGTGCACAATCTCCAACCAAACTCCGACAATGTACAATGATTAGGTTTTAGTTTTGAAGACGATCATGAAGTTCAATCGATACAATACAGTGCAATCAGTGTGATAATGTAATCAATCAATGCAATCAGGATATTAATCCGTGGGGCAATCAGTGGTGCTGGCCTTCTAGCATGATCTCCCTTTTTTTTTTGGTGATGGGAAGGTTAGCTAGCCTTCAACCATCCAGTCTCGTTGAGCATCAGGACCATGACTCCTATGCCAGTGATTCTTTCCTCCACCAATCCTCCTAGTGGATTAGGGGTGATCCCAATAATGTAGAATTGTGTAAGAGTTTACCGTCGGCCCGACACCTCCCCTGCTAGCTCAATACACAAGTTCCAGAGCCCATAGTACGATGTGCAGTATGGTATCTCGCCAAAACAGGAAGGATCAGTAAGTAACAATAACAATAGGTTCATTTTCAATAATTATTTACTCGATATCCTACTTGAAATCAATATAGATATAAGTATAGTTTTTAAGCCCAAAACATATTCATGCAGGTTTTAGGGTATAATACATAATTAGAACGAAAACACCCTCAAAGAAAACACCCTCACCTGACAAGTGACGGAATAAGACAAATGTGCAAGATAGTGCCTATTCGATCCATGATCTCCGCCGTGGAGAAGAACTGGACAAGAAAGGAAACAATGTGTACTCATGAGAGGAGACTCAATAATGATACCAATTATGACGCACGGTGTAGTCATGAAGTGATATGACGTGAATTGATAATTATGTAATATTATGGACATATTTAGGCTTGAAATTAACATATGATGGCATGTATTGATCAAATAAAGGCTTTAGAATGGGATTAAAACAATTAAAGTTTAGCAGAAAAGTACAGACAACCTCTGGAGCATGGGACGGCCGTTCTGGGTTAAAGTGTAAAATGGGAAGGACCGTCCCCAGATCTCCCCGAAAAATCCCGTGCGTCTGTATAAAAATGTCATTTTTCACGCTTGGGAACGGCCATTCCGGCCCAACGCCAAAATGGAAAGGGTCGTTCCCGGCTTTGCGCCAGGATCATCAGGCCTATGGGAACCGCCGTTCCGGGAAAACAACTGGAACGGGAAGGGTCGTTCCCACTCTGTAAAAAGCTCAAAACAGAGCAGAAAATAGAGGATCTCTCGGAGCACAACAAAAACTCACAAAACACCATCAAAATCACTCCCAAATGCATTAAATCATGAAGGAAACACACTTACATACTTAAAGTACAATAAAAACCATCATAAACACTTAGTTCATGCCTTGATCATTCAAGAAATACCAATATCAAACTCATATATGCTCATGTCATTCCACCAATAACTTCAAGAATTTATACATAAATTCTATTCAAAAGCATGTAATCAAGCTTCTAATAACGAATACACAAGTGATTAATCCAAAATCATAAACCCTAGCGTCAATCATCAATTCAAGAATTCAACACATCTGTCATATATACCTTAAATGAAAAGGGAAAGGAAAGAGATAAAGTTATGGGGATGATTGAAGCTTCAAAGTTCGTTGATTACCCGAATTATAGCTCGGATTTTATGAATTTACATTCTTCTTTCTTGGCTCTTACACCGAGAGAGAGAGAGAGAGCAAGGAAATGGGGTATGTGTATTGTGTATGAGGGTTCTACGTGATTCATCAAGATATAAGGTAAGATATACCACAAACTGCAATTAAGTCCCTCAAGTTATTCAGTTCATGCAATAGACCTCTAATTTACGAAAAATGATCAATTAAGTCCAATTTCAATTTCATATAATTAGATACTAAAATTATGAAAATGATCAATTAAGGACAATTAACCAAATAAGACATGTTCGGCAGACCTTTCACGTGTCAATTAAATACGAATCATGCAATAGTTCACGAATTGATAAAATTTCATATAAACACATAATAAAATAATTCACAAAATATCATGTAAGGCATGAATTAATAAATAAAAGAATTAAAATAAATTCTATCTCTCGAAAACTCATACGCGTGGTGATGGGTCCGAATATGGGGTTACGGAATCCAATCACTTTAGAATTTGTTGAAGTGAGAAAACCAGTCAATGCTTCGCCGGAAAAGATGGGGGTTCTACCTGCTAGGACAAACACCAAAGCAAAGTCAGAAGGCCAAGCTGGGGGAACTGGGGGTGATTCCCAGTTTGGCTCTCCGACGCTCAAGTCAGATGAAGATCTGAAAGAGGAAAGTAAGCTAAGTATGGAGTTGCAGAAATGGAGATTGCTTACAGTGAAGGAGAGGAACTCTCCTATTTATAGTTGAGGGTCCGGGACCCTTTGGTCATTTGTCCCATGTGGTCCTGGCCGAATGTTGCCCTAACACGTGTCGTTGCAAGGAAGAAACCTAGGAGTAATCTTCTGCAAAAGCTGGTGAAAGTTAGTGTTGGCAACAGTGGCAGGTGCGCGGGCATGTACGGGGTGTCAGAGAGCCATTTGGGAGGTTGGTAACGAGGGCTAGGAGCACGCTCGTGTCAAACTAGAGCCTTGGAGGCCAAGGAATCCACTAGGGGATGAAGGCCAAGGCTTGTGTGATGAGCTGGGGTGGAAGCCTCGCTGAGGGAGTGTAGCGCTCGAAAAGGGCTCCCTTGACTGATTGGGACGTTAGCCAGGTAGAGTAAATTCGCGCTCGTTGTGGAGCGGCGATGTTTGACCATGTGCACGCATAGTAGAGTGACACGTGTCTTTGATAATAGAGCATTCCAGCGCTCGTTTATAATAGCTTTAACTGCCAGAAGACAGGTGTCGTCTTCTTGAGTCGCCACGTGTCCCACATGGGATGAGCGTGTTTGACCCCATCATTTTGCCCCCCAATTCTGTAGTCCATAGTGATAAGGGCTGAAGAATTTTTCCTAATGCAATCCATCGACCGTGACGCTCGTACGAGGTTTGACGTGTTGGGCAATCTTCCCTCTGATTGCGCCATAAATGCAGTCTCTTCAACTGACCGCTTGTAATGTCAAAACATTAAATGCAGTCCTTTCTTCTGACCATTTGGAGCGTCTAAGCATTAAATGCTGATGTGCGTGGGGCGCGTGAGTCTTGGGAAGTTCATGACGGTTCAATAAAGTGGACGGTTTCCTAGGCAGGAAATGATTGCGATTTTGAATTTCTGCCAGAATTGTACCAACTTCCATCCCTATAAATAAGGGATTCTGCATCCATTCCATCTTTTACGCAAATAAACATTCAGAGCATCCTTTTGCAGAAAAACTCTTTGCAAACCAGATTCAGAGCATTCCAACCTTTCCCAGAAATTTCAAGGTAATCTTCGGTGAAACTTTCTAACTCTGCTAACCTTAGAATCAAGTTAGGATTCAGCGACTCCTTAGACTCCCCTTCTCCAGAAATCTCGAATCTCTTTAGATATACAACACTTCCCAGAAAAAATCCCCAAATCTCTTCCAAACTCCAACATCGCCATGGCCGATCAACATGTAGAAGAGTTTGCCCGTGAAGTCGAAGAGATGCCACCCAGAATTCATCTCCTCCGGATTCCCCTAAAGACGAGGAGATGGGCGCGGTGTTAGGAATAGTGCCCTAGAAAGCTGATTGTATATCCACTTTGTGCTTTTCCTTATTGTAATCACAGACAATCTTTGAATGAAATAACGAATTAAGGCAACACTTCTTTATATGCTCTTGTTTGGTATGCGTTTACTTTAGCTGTGCATGTATGAGAACTCCCCTAATCCTGATGACTTTAGGACTCTACCATTTAGGTGAAATGGTTCATGAAACGAGCCCTATATCACATAAGTCATGATTAGTAAAATGCTCCAAGCCGATGAGTCCTACAGACAGTGGGAGTGTCAACCTGACTCCTCTAAGCCTTGCTTGTGGGATCACGCCCTTAAGAAGGACCACCTTGTTTCATGGAGGTGCAAAGTGTATAGTTGATACGTGCGTGATACATGAGGGTGCTTACGTTAATAAGTTAGTTCACTGAGGTGCCCCGTGTGAGAACATTCCTAAATGGGAAAGGAAGTTTCTATTTCAGGAAATAGAAACTTCCAGATTAGGAAATATCTCACGAGTCATTGATGTGATTAATTGATCCTTAGACTTGAGGTTCCTTGTCACTTTATGAGTTAACTCTGTAGTCTTAGGTATAAGCTTTAAAGGGTGTCGCCTTAGACAACTGATTCAAGGCTTATGCTGGGGCTGCACAAGTGATTCATGAAAGTGAATGAGAATCAAGAAAGGACCTACACTTGCATTTGCAAGGTGATCTCTTATTGTGTGAGTCATTCATATGCCATATGGAGTCCTTGGCCAAGGCAGTAGATCAAGACATCAAGAAAAGGGTTTCTTGGATTGAGATCAAATGGATATGAAATGCACTTAGCTTTAAGACCGGATTATTAGGGTTCTGATTATTCCCTTACCCTAGATCTTGGTTGAGAGATAGTAAGTAGGAGGATTGTATCTCACATGAATCAATGACTTAAAGGTTCTGTCGAATCCGAACATTCCGATTCAGCTAGGGGTTAAACACCTGTTGCTAGACTATGGTCGTTTAATCTGTGGACTGATTAATTAATTAATTAGGGTCACTGCTAATTGAATTGAGAACCTAGAGGGTCACACACAACAACTTGGTTACATGAGTCGAGGTTTTAAAATGATTAAACGAGTTAATCGAGCCAAGAGGGTTCCACGTGTGGCTCACGTGAGTGACACGTGTCATTGTGACACGTGTCTCACACGTGTGTAAATATATATGTATATTTATTTATGTGTTAAATAATTAATGTGATTAATTATTTAATAGACTTTGGTTTAATTTTGAATTAAAAAGAAAGTCTTATTTTGGAGAAAAATAATCTAGTTAATTAATTATGAATTAATTAATTAGATAAAATAAGTTATTTATTTTAAATAAATAAAGTATAAAATTATCCAAAAATAGTTTGGATATTTTTAGCTCTCTTGAAAGTTGATTTGAATTTGAATTCAAAGTCAAAGTTGGAAATTACTTGATGATCAAGTAATAGGAGAGAGGGAACAAATCCTTTCCCAATAAGGACTAGGGATTTCGGCGTCCCTCTCCCTCTCCCTCTTCTATATATAGGAGAGCTCGAGCTCCTTATGGAGCTAATTGACAATTCTTTTGGTTCATGTGTTGAACACCATCCTTTCTCCAAGATATACGAAACCCTAGGTTAAGCCTAAACACTAACTAGAGAACTAGAATCCTTACTAGTTAGAATGTAGTCAAGTTGGTGGACTATCTCTAGAGAGCTTCAAGTTAGAAGTTTGAAGATTCGAGCTTTACCAAGGAGAGGGGATCAAGCCGCGAGAAGAGCGTTGTTGGGTGGCTTGAAACGCTTCAATAAAGAATAAAAGAAAAGTAAGTTTCTTAACTCTACAAATTTGGATACACGATTGCGAGTCCAAGATCCTTTTGTTGGAAATTTTTTTTAAATTCCGCTGCTTTCTGATTCGTGTTTTCCAACAAGCGGCCGTGATGGCCATGGATGAAAGAAATCCAGGCGGAGTAGAGCATCTCTTCGAAGAGATGACCTTGGTAATGGAGACGGAGAGATAGGGGGTGACTCTCCCGATAACTGAGAGTGTGATTCACCCTCATCGCCACACCATGACTGTGGCCATTGTCGCTCTGGCGCCGGGAACAGAAGAAGTAATGGGGCCCTCTGAAAGATCCCGTGCCAAAGGCAAGGGCAAGAAAACCAAGAAAGCCAAAGGGCCCAACGAGGGCGAAGGTTCGGGCATGCAAGCGACCGACCGCACCCCAGATGAAACTCTCAGTACAATAACTTTGGGAGAAGTGAAGACAATGTTGGCACCCATTTACTGGGATGAGCGCTTCACGTGGAGGATCCCTGGTAGCCACGAGCGTGCCAACCGTCTGCCACCCGGCGAGATGGCGGTCTACATGGATGCTGTCAGTTCTGGGGGCCTGAGGTTTCCAATTCCGTCCCAGTGGCCTCCATCCTTAGTGACTTGAACCTCTGCCCTTCCCAGATTGTGCCCAACGGCCTCGCCCTAATATCCAGCTTTGTGATCCTCATGAAATGCGCTGGATACGAGCCCTTCATGCGCAACTTTAACACCCTCTTCCAAGTAGTTAGCTCGCCTCGCTCGTCTCCTGAGGTGGGTTATTTCTACTACATCCAGGCGAAGAGCCATCTGAAGCCCATCAATTCTCCCTCATCCACTTATGGCCCTGACTGGAAGGAGAAGTATATCTTCGTCAAAGCCCCAACAGATGATGATTTCGGGGTGGCCCGAGAGTCGATAACTCATGGGAAGGGATCCCTCGTAAAGAATTGCTTAGAACCCGCCTTCCCAAAGGATTGGGCCAAGGACTTGACTACGACACGGAGAGACGAGGGCCACCTTATTCAAGCTAAGGATTGGATAGATGATGTGAAGCTTATGTTTCTCTGCGGACTTAATAACGATCCTCACTATCTCAGCAATCCTCCCGCTCGTGATGTGGAGAGAGATGGTTAGATTTTAGGGCGCTAATTTTTTAGATAGGGAAGCTAACCATACTTGCTTTTGTAACTTGCATTTTGTGAAATTTGCCTTAAGGGTAACCCTCATTTTTGCCCTCTATGCAGGAGTAGAAATCTTAGAGATGGCTGGAGGAATCAGACAAGCCGCTCGTTTCGCCAACGTTAACAGGCGCCAAAACCAGCAAGAAAACCAACAGAACCCCCGAGGCCGTGGAGCAGGCCGGGGTGAAGGTCGTGGTGGCCACCAAGGTTCCAGCTCAAGCTCAGCTTCCGGCGCTCATACACGACGTGGCCGAGGGGATGACAGGGTGGCCCACGCAGAGAATCAGATAGTTGCACGGCCACCTTCAGCAGTAGATACGAGGGTGCCTGACCCTCGCAATTCCAATCAAGCGAGGCCTCCGGCAAACGTGGTGATAAACGAGCCCCAAGTGAGCGCAAGCCAACCTTCCCGCAAGAGGAAGAGGATGCCCGATGCCTTTGTCATATCTGGCAAGGGCAAACAAGTTGTGGAAGGCCCCAAGGGTGGGTATGGAGAGACTTCCTCCTCGGAAGATGAGCATTTATGGGATTTTTCCCGTCTAGGGGATAGGGACTTTACTGGCTCCTTGGACGGAGGTGTTGTACTGCTGAGGCAAGGGACCGTGTCGCAATCCATCAGTGAGAGTCTGTTCCAGAAGGCTCAAGTCACCGCGGACCATAGGCACCTTTACGCTGAGCCCGTAGAGAAGGTGACCTACGACATGGTGCACGCTATAATCTCCGTAAGTTCTCATTCCTTTGTAATTTTAACTCCTCTTGAAAGTGTTGTTTTCCAACACAGGTGTTAACACTTTACCCCTTTGTGCCCACGTAGCAAGAGCTTCCGAGGGCGAAGAACATCCAGATGCGCGCCACAGTTTACACCAACCGCAAGGCAAAATATAAGAAGATGGTGCGATCGAACGATCCCGCTCAACTCCAAGAAGAATTGGATGCTGAGAAGGCCAAGTACACTTGCCTCAAGGAAGACTACAGGAAGATGGAGGAGGAAATGAAGAACTTGCAGGATGATTTCAAGAAAGCTGAGGACGCTAGGAGGGGCTGGCGCGACCAGTTCAGACAGCTGGACGAGAATCACAAAAAGCTCACGGTCGAGCATGATGGCTGGAAGACGAGGGCTGAGGAGGCGGAGAGAAAGTTTAGTGATACCATGAACCAATTGCCCCAAATTCTCGCTCGAGCGAACAAGGAGGTGCTCGTCAAATTCTGCCACTCTAAAGCCTTCAATTTCGTAGCCAGCTTACACTGCCTTGAAGAAGCTCAAAAGGCTTTCAACCTAGCCATCGAACAAGACATTCATAAGGGCTTGACCAATCCGGCCATTCGAGAGGTGCCAGGCATGGGGCTCATGTTCAATGAGCGCGGCGAGGAGGAGGACGACGACCATGATGATCCTGAGGCCAACATTTCCGAGCCTGAATATGCCTTCCTAGTCAAGCTCATCCAAGATGAGTACATGGAGGCTCACCCTCCAGAAGATGCCCCTCAAGAAGCACATAACGAGCCTCAGGCGCCCTCCGCAGAAAATGCCCTTGTTCCGATTGCTGAGAATGCCAATGTTCCTGCCCCCAATGCCAACGAGCCCGATGCCAATGAACCCAACGATCCTCAAGTGCCTGCAGACAACGATCCTGAGCATCAAGTTGCCCAGCACCAAGAGCCGGAAGGCCCTGTTCATGGCCCCGTAGCCCAGAACATTTTGGTGGTTTTGGACGAGGACGTTGCTCCAGCTGCTTAGAGTTCCTCTTCTTCAATTTATCTTGCAACTCTCTACTGTTTCTTTTTTGTGATAATGCTATGGGCCTTTGAGCCTTTACTTTGTAATTTTGGCGAAGGCCTTTGATTAAATAAAGTTCCTCTTTTCCATAATATTGTCTTTTACCTTTTCCTTGATTGCGAATTTCCACTTTGCGCTTGTTGTGAACAAATCTTGTAGTAATAAGATTGTGTGCAACATGCTCAGTAAAAATTGCATTACTCAGATAGGCTTCTGACACTTGGTAGATTTTGTTAAATCCTGTAAAACTTTAAAATTTTTACTAAGTCTTGAGTGCTCATGAGGGTCTTATTGTGAGGCTGCCCCCACGCAAGACTTGTGTAAATTTTTGCTCTTATACTTAGAAAATCTTGCTAAGTCTTGAGTAACTACGAGGGTCTTACAGAGAGAATGCCCTCGTTCAAGACTTGTGAAATTTCTTCTTAACCTTGGGAGATTTTGCTAAGTCTTGAGTGATCACGAGGGTCTTACTAAGAGACTGCCCCCGTTCAAGACTTGTGAAATTTCTTCTTAATGATGTTGTCGTTAAACGAGCGTTCTTGTTCCTGTTTGCCAGCGATCCCGTTTTCGAGCGCAAGGCGTTGTAACAAACGGCCAAGGCCTACTAGGATTTCCTTCGTATTTTCTTTCTGATTCATCAAGTTGGTTGTGAGCGTTACCAGTCTATCCATATGAGGGCGTCCCCCCACGTGGAGTAGAGCGCTGGCAAGCGTAACCCATGTGTAATAACAGTGTTCATCTTGGGATGGACTGCCAACCATGCTCGTAGAGACGAGGGACGTGGGTCTTATCCATTCATGTAATTAAGAAAGCAGAAGTACAAAGATACTAAAAAAAATGTATTGCAACTTACTTGAAATTTGAAGTACATAGAACCCATGAACGGGGTTGTTACATTATCGTATCTAGAGAGCTTTTAAACATAAAACCGCTAGAGGTTACATGCGTTCCAAGGGCGAGGCAAGCGCTCACCTTGAAGTGTCTCCAGGGTGTAAGTGTTGTTAGCTCTGATCTGGATGACTTTGAACGGACCCTCCCAGTTGGGGTCCAATTTCCCCACATGTTTGGATACTTCCACTTTCTTCAAAACCAAGTCCCCTTGCTGGAAAGTTCTTTCTCGCATACGCTTGTTGTATTGTTGCACCACGGCTGCCTTATATCTATGTATTTTGGCCCAGGCCTTGTCTCTTCTTTCCTCCAATAGGTCAAACTCTAGGCTCATGTTATCTTTATTGAGCTGAGACTCGAAATAAGCTACCCGAGCGGATTCATTTACAACTTCTGCTAGTATCATTACTTCTGACCCATACACGAGTGCAAAGGGCGTCTCGCCAGTGGCCGCTCGTGGAGTGGTACGATAAGCCCAAAGTGCCCCTTGCAGTTCTTCTGCCCATTCACTCTTTTTGCTCTCTACCATTGTTTTGAGATGTTGCACGATGACCCTGTTGGTAACTTCTGCCTGTCCATTGGCTTGAGGATGGTCCACCGAAGTAAAGCGTTGTTCAATCCCTAACTCTGAACACCATTCTCGTGTGTCTGCTACTATGAATTGAGATCCATTGTCTGAAATAAGCACCCTCGGAATGCCATATCTGCAAATAATGTTTTTCCATATGAAGTCCCTCACGACCCTGAAGGTGATCTTTGCTACGGCCTCGGCCTCGGCCCATTTGGTGAAGTAATCGACAGCTAGTATGACAAACTTCTTCTGTCCGACCGCGATAGACAAGGGGCCCACGATGTCAATTCCCCATTGATCAAAGGGCCATGCGACATCTATAGGGATCATTTGAGCGGCCGACAATTGAGGGAGATTAGAATGGAATTGGCACTTAGGGCACTTTCTGGAAAACTCAATGGCGTCTTGGAGAACTGTGGGCCAGTAGAACCCACTTCTCAGAACTTTCTTAGCCAGGATACGTCCTCCTGAATCATTCTCACAGCTCCCATTGTGAATAAGCTCGAGCGTTTCCTTTTCCTGCGAGGGCCTTAAACATCTCATCGGTGGTCCTTGAAACGATTTTTTGAACAGCCTTCCCTCGGAGTCAACAGAAAACCGAGGGGCCTTGTTTTTAATTTTCCGAGCCTCTACCTTGTCAGTGGGACAAACACCATTTTTAAGAAATCTGACAATATCATCAAGCCAACAAGGCTCGTGTGGGTCAATCATAGCGACTACCTTCCTGGCAAATCTCTCATTGATCAAAGGTTTTTCCGTTCTAAGGAACATGACCGAACGCTCAGAAGTGCCTTCCAACGCCGAAGCAAATTTAGATAGAGCGTCAGCACGCTCGTTCTCCGCTCGCGGGACTTGGAGTAGGTGGAATTCTTTGAACTTCCCAATGATTTCCCTGGCTTTGCTCAAGTACTGCACCATGGTGGTTTCTCGAGCCTCATAAGTTCCTTCAATTTGGCTCGCAATTAACTGCGAATCAACATAAGCAGTAATTCTGGAAGCTCTGTTCTGAAAAGCAATTTTCAATCCTTGCACAAGGGCTTCATATTCTGCCTCGTTATTGGTGACTTGAAAATCCAACCTGATTGCAAAGTCTAACTCAATCCCCTTGGGGTCTCTAAGGGCTACCCCTGCTCCTCCCCCTTGAGAGGTTGAGGAACCATCCTTGTGCAGGACCCATAACCCCTCGTTCTCCTGAGCAGCAGGCTCTAAGCCGAAGCGTTTAACCAGTAAATCCGCTACTATCTGCGCTTGTATAGCGGTTCTGGGCTCGAAGCTCAAGTCAAATTGGCTCAATTCAATGGCCCATTTTATCAATCTTCCTGACACGTCCGGTTTGGACAAAACTTGCCTCAAAGGCTGATCAGTAAGGACCGTTATCGAGTGCGCTTAAAAGTAAGGCCTCAATCGCCTTGATGCATTGATAAGGGCGAACGCAAATTTCTTGATTTCCATATACTTCTTCTCTGCCCCTTGTAATGTTTTGCTCAAATAATAAACAGGCAGATGCTTGCGTTCCCGCATGGCTATCAATACCGCGCTCGTTGCCTCGGCTGAAACGGAGAGATACATAAACAGCCTCTCACCCTCAACGGGGTTGGTCAGGAGCTGAGCGCTCGAAAGGTAAGCCTTCATGTCCTGCAGCGCTTTTTCACACTCCTCAGTCCAAGCAAAATTTCGTGCGTTTCTCAAAATTTTGAAGAAATGAAGGTTTCTATCCGCCTAGCGCGAAATGAATCTGTTCAAGGAGATGATCTTTCCCACCAACACTTGTACTTCCCGGAGATTTCGAGGGGAAGGGATCTCCAAGATAGCCTTGATTTTCTCAGGGTTAGCTTCAATTCCCCTCTGAATGACCATGTAGCCCAAGAATTTTCCCCCTCGTACTCCAAAGGTACATTTTGAAGGGTTCAATTTCATCCCATACTGGCGCAAAATGGAAAAGGTGCGCTTGAGATCGTCCGGATGTGAGTCCTGGCGCTCGCTCTTAACAATCATGTCGTCAACGTAAACCTCCATGGATCCCCCAATTTCTTTCTCAAACATCTTATTAACAATGCGCTGGTAAGTGGCTCCAGCGTTCTTGAGCCCAAAAGGCATGACTAGGAAATAATAAATCCCCAAGTGGACAACGAATGAAGTTTTGGGGCGATCCTCTGGCGCCATAAAGATTTGATAGTACCCCTGGAAGGCGTCCATCATGCTCATGAGTTCACAACCAGCGGTCGAATCCACCAATTGGTCTATTCTGGGCAATGGGTAGGGATCCTTAGGGCAAGCTTTGTTAAGATCAGTAAAATCATTGCACATGCGCCATTTGTTTGAGCTCTTGGGTACCAACACCACGTTGCACAGCCATTCTGGGTACAAGATGGGCTCAATGTACCGAGCCTCCAGAAGTTTGTTAACTTCTTCCTCGATGACCTTCTTCCGAAAACCATGTACATCCCGTTTCTTCTGTTTGATGGGCTTAAACGTGGGGTCCACATTGAACCTGTGGACTATGACGCTTGGGTCAATCCCGGTAAGGTCAGAGGCCTTCCATGTAAAGACGTCAATGTTTTCTTTGAGAAAGTCGATCATCATAATCTGCGAGGGCCCAGAGAGGTTGGATCCAATCTGTGTAGTTTTGTCCTTGTTTCCTGGTTCCAGCTCAATGGTAAGGAATTTTTCTGAGGGCTAAATCCTTACTTCTAGATGGGGAAGCTCGAGCGCTCTCTTTTTTCCTGTCAAGCGTCCATCGTTAAGGGGCTCGTTCCCCTGATGCTCATCTTCCTTGGAGGAGGATTCTTCCACTGTTCCTGGCGGAACACTTTCGACAGAGCCTTTGGCGCTGGGCTTTCTCTTCTTGTTCTTTTTCTTGTTCAATTTAGCCCTTTTGCGCACTGGACCATCCTCATCTAGATTAGAAAAGTCAACGGATTTCTTGGTGGATCCAATTTGGAAAGTTTTCTCAGCCTTAGGCTTTCTGAGGGACAGCATATAACATTCCCATGCTTCTCGTACATTGCACAATACCTCTCCAACGCCCCCGTGGGTGGGGAATTTGATTTTCTTATGGTAAGTGGAGATGATAGCTTTGAATTCAACGAGGGCTGGGCGCCCGATTATGATATTACAGGGAATATCAATCTCCACTACTGCATAGGTAACCATAAGCGTCTTGCGCTGCGGGGCTCGGCCGAATGAAGTGGCCAGGCGAATCTGCCCTCGTGGGACGACCTCCGAACCTCCAAATCCAATGAGGGCTATTTTGAGAGGTTCGAGCAGGATGCTGGTAATATTCATCTTCAAGAACATGCAGTAAGGTAAAACATTAATAGAGCTTCCACTATCCACTAACACTCTCTTTACAGCGTGATTGTGGACATCTATGCTAACCACCATGGGGCAGTCACAGGTTTCACCGTCCCCATGGGGTGTTACAATGTGCCCTAAGTCCCTATCATCAAAGCCTATTACATCGTTTTCTTTTGAGAGTTGATCATTCGCCTCCTGAATGGCGTAGATGGGTTTGGGCATGGATGGGCGCTGGTCATAACTCCGGACGTACCATCGCCGAGCAGCGTTAGAGTCTCCACCAGAGGACCCTCCTGCTATCATGTTGATGACCGCAAAAGGGATATTTTCTTGCTCAGGGGCCTTTCCTTTGCCCCGATGGCTACTCTCCGTGGGGCCTTGCCTCCACAGGCTCCTAGAACGCGATGGGCTCCTTCTTCTTTCCCCAGTGCGCTCATTACAGTGCTCATCATAACGCTCCAACACCCTGACAAATTCCTTCAAGTGGCCCCCAGCAATGAGTCTTTGAATTTCAGCTTCCAGTTGGCGGAATTCATCCATGTCATGCCCCTTCTGCTTGTGGAAAGCAGAGTATTTGTTCGAGCGCCTCAGCGACTCCGTTTCCCTCATCTTGACGGGTCTCTTGAAGAGTTTCTTATCAGAGAGGTTATAGACTTCTGAGTTCGGCCTGGTGAGCGGAATGCGCTCGAACCGTCGAGGGGGCGGGGGCAATCTCTTACGTTCCTGGTGACGCTCCTTTTTGACAATGACTTCTCGGCCTCGCTCTTGGTGGCGCTCGTTTCTTAGCGGGCTGTGATGCCGGGGACCATTTGTCCCATACATGTCTTCGAGCACGAAGAATGGCTCAGCAACTTCCCTTAAGGCCATGAGGGTTCCTGGCCTTCTCTCCACAATGGCATCGGCGAATTTCTTGCTCACATACTGCTTGTGATCCATAGCCTGAAAGAGCACTGGGATCAAGAAATCCATAGAAGGTCTCGCCACCTGCAAAATCTCCTTGTTGAAACGAGCGAAGAACGAGTGAAGAGACTCGCTCTTGCCCTGCTCTATGTTATAAAGGGCAGTGGGCGCAGTGACGGGAGCCTTCAGAGAATTAAAGTGGTTGAGAAAAGCGTCGGCCAACTCCTGATATGAATGTATCGAGCGTGGCGATAGCCGCTTGTACCACTCTTGAGCCATCCCCACCAGGGAAGTGACAAAGACTTTAGCCCAGTAGTTGCTCGAGTGCTCGTAGAGATGCATCAAGTGCAGAAAATGATCCAAGTGTTCAGCAGGATCAGTTGTTCCGTCATAGCGATTGACGGAGGTGGGGATTTTGGCCATTCCTGCTTGGGCCATCAAAACTTCTTCCACGAGGGGGGAGCCCCTTGCCAGTGGATGATATTCATACGTGCAGAAGTTCTCCTCCTGCTCCTTGCGGTGGGGGACTCGTGGCTGGCGGTCCTTGTGACGAGCGTCTCTGGCATCGACCCGTTAATCCCTACTATGGGAGATCTGAGCCCGTGCTCGAGAGAGTTGTCCAACCATGTCCTTCAAACCCTGCAGCTGGTCTTGCACAGCCGCGAGGATTTTAGGATTCACATCTCTTTCCCTGCCCCTTTGCTTGGTGGCTCGGGAAGCCCATTTGGAGGCATGAGAGTCCCCTTCATCCTCGTTGACTCTCTCCGTGGGCTTCCTATTCCTGTCCAGAGGAGGACGCTTGTTGTCGCTGGGATGGGGAGTCTCCTTAGCTAGTGGTGGCGGTGGTTGTGCCCTTAGGACGGCCTGAGCCTCCCTGAGCGGGTAAGTTTGTAATCCGCCCAAGGGAGCGGCCATTTGAGAGGCCTGCCCAGAGGGGAAGTACATGGAATGAAATCTTTCCCATGCCCCCTGGGCCGCCTGAACCTCACATTGGGCGTAAAGAGCCCTTAATTGTTGAGGGGTTAAAGGGGGTAACTCCACCCCTTCAATCTCCCTGGGGATCACCACCGGGAGCTGGATCTGGCCGGCATGGTAGGGCTGGATCTGTGGCAGCATGACGGTGGGAGTGAGAGTATATCCAGGCGAAGGCATCATGTAGTTCTGACCTCCCGGATTCGAATGGTTATGACCCCATTGAGTCTGGGGATGCTGTGGAAGAGTGGGATGAGAAACACCTCCAACGGTGCTGGGGATTGGCGGCGCCGGCGGCGCAAGCGGCGCAACAGAAGATTCTGCCAGGGGAGTCACATCTCCGGCGGGCGGTGCTCCACTAGCGACGACGGAGGGAGGCGGTGCACCGCCAGTCGCGACAGAGGAAACAACTAGGTTGGTATCCTGGGAGGGGTTCTCTCCCCCTCCCACAGCTCCTGATCTTGTAGCCACCATGATCAGAGAGAATTCTGGGTGTTTGTTCTTCAACTAGCAGAAAAAAAAGAAAAGAATTGGGAGCTGGTTTCCCACAAACGGTGCCAAAAATGATGGGTCCGAATATGGGGTTACGGAATCCGATCACTTTAGAATTTGTTGAAGTGAGGAAACCAGTCAATGCTTCGCCGGAAAAGAAGGGGGTTCTACCTGCTAGGACAAACACCAAAGCAAAGTCAGAAGGCCAAGCTGGGGGAACTGGGGGATGATTCCCAGTTTGGCTCTCCGACGCTCAAGTCATATGAAGATCTGAAAGAGGAAAGTAAGCTAAGTATGGAGTTGCAGAAATGGAGATTACTTACAGTGAAGGAGAGGAACTCTCCTATTTATAGTTGAGGGTCGGGGACCCTTTGGTCATTTACCCCATGTGGTCCTGGCCGAATGTTGCCCTAACACGTGTCATTGCAAGAAAGAAACCTTGGAGGAATCTTCTTCAAAAGCTGGTGAAAGTTAGTGTTGGCAACAATGGCAGGTGCGCGGGCATGTACGGGGTGTCAAAGAGCCGTTTGGGAGGTTGGTAACGAGGGCTAGGAGCACGCTCGTGTCAACCTAGAGCCTTGGAGGCCAAAGAATCCGCTAGGGGATGAAGGCTAAGGCTTGTCTGATGAGTTGGGGTGGAAGCCTCTCTGAGGGAGTGTAGCGCTCGAAGAAGGCTCCCTTGACTGATTGAGACGTTAGCCAGGTAGAGTGAATTCGCGCTCGTTGTGGAGCAACGATGTTTAACCACGTGCACGCATAGTAAAGTGACATGTGTCTTTGACAATAGAGCGTCCCAGTGCTCGTTTATAATAGCTTTAACTGCCAGAAGACAGGTGTCGTCTTCTTAAGCCGCCACGTGTCCCACGTGGGACGAGCGTATTTTGTCCCCATCACGTGGCGCGCGTACCTGAACGGCTGGAAAACTAGGACATTACACCATGCACGTGTAGGGTCTATCCAGTCAAATCCTTCATCGCCTTGGTTAATCCGATTAACCCCTGCCAAAGCACTTGCGACCTGCCATTTGTATATGACCCTTTAGATTAATTATTCGATTACTAGTGATTCTAATTAATATCTTATTAATTAACTAGTCCACAAATCAAACAACCATAGTCTAGCAATAGGAGTGTAATCCCCAGCCGAATAACAAATAAAATCAAAGAACTTTTCTAGTCAATGTCTTACCGTGAAATACGATACTCCTACCGATCCATTTCTCAATTAAGACCTAAGCCACGGGAAAAATTAGAATCCTAATAATCTCAATCTTAATACTTAGTTCGTGTCATACTCGTTTGATCTCGATCTACTACCTTGACCAAGTACTCCTAGATGGAATACAAACGACTTATGCAATAAGAGATCTTCTTGCCTTAAGGACGCGTAGATCCTTTATTGATTCTCACATGCCTTCACATGCCACTTTTACAACCTCAATATAGGTCATAATTTGGGTGTCTCGAGTGATACCCTTTTAGACCTATACCTAAGATTACCTAGTTAGCTCACGTAAGATAACCATGGAATCTCAATTCTAAGGATTAATGAATCACGACATTGACTTATGAGGTATTTTCTAATCTGAAAGTATCTACTTCTAGAAGTGAAAACTTCATTTCCCATTTAGAAATCTTCTCACGCAGGACACCTCAGTGTACTCATTCTATCAATGAGCACCCTCGTGTATTGTGTACACACTTATCATGCACTTTGCCATCCCATGAAACAAGATGATTCCTTCTTAAGGATGCAATCCTACAAGCAAGTCTTAATAGAGTCATTCACACTCGAAATGTTTGTTGGACTGATCGACTCGAAGTAACTTCTAATCCAGCTTAGATTAGGGCTTATTTCATGTGTCATTAACCGAAATGACAAAACCCTAAAAGCTTGAAGGACTAGGGGAATTCTAATACATGCACACATAATAGTAAACACCCACAACATACAAGAGCGCATAAAGAAGTGATTACCTTTGATCAAACCATTTCGTTTATTATTCAGGAATTATCTATGTTTTGTAACGAAATAAATAAAGCACACATTACAAGTCAGCTTTAAGGGCACTATTCCTACACTATCTAATACACCTTGGACTGCAGTCATGGAAATAGCAAACGATTTTCTAAATGGTTTGAGTAATGTCATGGGGAAGTTGAATGGGGAAGAAAGTCAGCAGTTAGTAACTGTTATGTGGGCCATCTGGGTCCACCGTAACAAAGCAAAAATGGAGCATATTATGAAAAGGCCTCATGAAGTCCTGGAGCTTGTTGCAAGGATGGAACCGCCTGATCAGAGCATTGAAGATGAGACGGAACAGTTCAGAGAGTTTCAAGTGCCAGTTAAATAGAGGAAGCCCGGAGTTGGTTCGGGGAAAATTAATTTTGATGGAGAGGTGCTTCAGAACGAAGATTCTATTAGTTTATGGGTGGTGGCACAGAACTCGGACGGCCTTTGTCTGGGTTGGGAGACGAACCATAGTCATAATACCATTGATCCTCTAGTTGCTGAGGCTCAGGCGACCCTCTCGGCGTCGATCGTGGCTCGAGATTTAGGCTAGAGATGCATAATTCTTGAGGGCAATAATCAAATTGTCCACTCCCTGTTGCAATCAAATTCAGAGAATCTCTCCATCATTAGAAACATTATCTCCGACATCAAACAAGTTTGTTTAGGCTTTGATGAATGTCGGTTTTCTCTTTTTCATCATGGTGTTAACTTTGTAGCCCGCAGGCTTGCTCGTAATGCGACTTCGGCCTGCGTCGAATCTTCTCACATTCTTTCTTTATTTCAAATATCGTTTTTTCTGAGTCGTTGTAGTTGGCCGTTGTGGCTACCCGTTAAAAAAAAAATTCATCAAACTAATTTTAATAATCTTATGGTGTAAATAAAATGTACATTAAATGATAGATTACAAACTCCCCCGTCTTATCCTCTGAAAGGATTTAAATGATTTTTCATTAAAAAAATTTATATGATATTGATAGGGAAATTATAATCTGAATCTGGTAAGATCAAACCAGTGTAATGTGATAGTGAGTTATTTTACTCTTATCGTATGGTTGGTGGAAATTTTAATACTTATTGTGTGGTACTATAACTGGTGGAAAATTTAAGGACAAATGACAAATAAATTGATAAGTGTACTATATTTTTCATAATAATTGGTTGGGTTGAATTCATAAGGGTAATATATTTGTTATTATAATCGATTAAGTTGAACTAAAATTAATTGATTGGGTAACTAAAATTTTCCTGATACTGAATACTAATTACTTACCAAATTGTATCATCGAAACAATTAGGGCTTCAAAATTGATACTTGTGAACATATCAACATCACAGAACAATTAAGAAACTTCAAAATTAAATAATCCGCATTAAACAATTGAGAGTGTCCTATCTTATTGAAGTTAATATAAAATGTTCAATTTTACTGAAGTTAATATAAAATGTTCAATCTTACTGACGTTTATATAAAATTTCTGCAGTTATTAAAATATGTGAAACTTAGTTGTGGCATCGAAATATTAACAAAAAAAGGATTTTTTATTTTTTTTTGAAAAAAGTCGAATAGGATACACTACAAAAAAACACCCAATTTCCGACGAACATTTCAGACGAAATTTTGAGGGTTTTCGTCTGAAATTCTAGATTTCCGACCACCTTCAGACGAATTTCCGACGAACAAAGGTTCGACCGAAAAGCCCTCGTCGCAGATAATTTCAGACGAACTTTCCGAGGAAACTTCCGACGAAACATTTTTCCGACGAAACTCGGACCAATTTCAGACGAAACATTTTCTCGTCCCAAATCCACAAATCTCCGACGAACCAATTTTCCGGCGAAATTGCGAGGAAATTTCCGACGAAATGACCAGGACCAATTTTTCATCGTTTAATATTCAGACGAAATTGCGACGAAGTTTCCGACGAAAACACGTTGACCCCTTTTAGGTTGAATATTTTTCAGACGAATTTGCGACGAAAATTTTTCGCCTGAAATTTTTTCAGACGAAATTTGCGACGACATTTCCGACGAGGAATATTATTTATTATTTTTAATTGTTTTTCAGACGAAATTTCAGACGAGATTTCAGACGAACTTTAATATTTTTCAGACGAAAATTGCAAAAATTCCTTTTTTTTTTTCAAACCAGTTTCGTCGCAAAATTAACATTTTAAATAATTTTTTTATTTTATTTTCTGAATTTTCATCTATTTTTTCAACAATTATATACCGAAAATAAAATAATAAAAAGATTGAAATTCAACAATAATGTGTAATACGCCAACAATACATTAAAAATTCAAGATAAATCCGACAATATTGTAAAAACAAATCCGGGTGCGCGAAATTCGCTAAAATCCATCGAATTACAAAATATTCAAGTACTATTACAAACCCAACGTAACGTACGAAAACACTAGATATAAAGCGAAAATTTTTCTCCACCATTTGAAAATTTACCTAGTGTTGGTACATTGCCACTTACGCCATTTGCCTGATCTGTAAAAAAAACATTTTACCCACAAAGGTTATTTGATGATTAAGGAATTAAACTTTAAAGACACGTAAATGCATGAATATATAAGATAATGCATCAAAGAGCATCATGACCGTTGGATTATTATCGAGCTAAAATCCCTAAATTGGAAAGTTGAGGGCAAAATTAAGACCAATAAATATACAAATTTAAGACCTATATATTATAAGAAATCTAAACTAACTATCTAAAACTTTTAATTAACTTGTTTGCAACCTCAACGTATTTGTTACAAAGCTAATCTAAGTAAAATTTCTAACCACATAGGTTATCGTATGCAAGATCACAAGTCGTCAACATGTCAAATTGGAATTGAGTCAACAACCAGAAGTTAAACACTTAGAAATTATAAGTTATCAAGTGATCATGAATATACCATTCTGACAGCTTTGTACAATCAAGAGGGCTTAATTAATTTCTACAAAATAGCAACAGCAGCAACGAATTAAGCACATAAAACTGTTTACCACCAAGATCTTCTAGCAGAACCTTACGCTCAAGGAAATTCTTTCCAACAATAAATAACTACTCAAATTCTTTCCATGTAATCATGAGGGCTTAATTAATTTCTACAAAATAGCAACAGCAGCATCGCAATTTTGATTAAAAAAGGATTACACAAACTTCCCTCTGAAATTTGAAAAATTACCAAGACCTCCCCTGACACAGGTTTTAGTGATTCCAAGGAAAGCAAATTTACTGTCAGATTCATTATATACATACTTGAATCGAAAATGGACGAGAAACAAATCACAAGAGCAAGCAGGTGCTTTCATTCAATCAAAAAACCAAACATTCATTAAAAGGTAAGAACTTACGAGTATGTTTCTTGTATCTTTTGAGACTTTCTCAGAAATTACAGCAGCACCACCTTTAGCAGCAGTCCACACTCGTAATCAACTTCAACAACATCCAACTTGTGCATCATTTCTCGAAACACGTCGACATTCTAGATTAAAATAAATGAAAAAAAAAATATGAATTTTCAGCCCCAATTTTCAGCAATCAATAACCAAAGTGTGTAACACTTATGGAGCAAATAGCCAAATAGTGAGCAGTTGTTACATCACTATCAATATTACTTGTTGGTGATTTCTTGCTGCTAGCTTAAGTTATTGTTGTTGTTACATCACTATCAATATTATCTCAGATGAGTGCATGCTAATACACAAACAGGCATATACTTCATACACATTTTCACCAAAACAGAAATTAGAATACAAATAAACATGCACATGACAAGACAGAGAAAGATCGATATTCGGCGTGCTTAGCTTGAAGTTCAAAATCATTTCATTTGATAGTCTACAAGGCAACAACAGAATACATACATACATATATATATATATATATACACAAGGATATACTGAAAAAACTTACAGGGAACATATTAAAGACTACGTGATGTTCAATATCAAGTGGCTGCCCAGTCTCTAAGCATGAAGGTCTGTGTGATGGAAAGCCAACTCTCAAAAACTCCTCCAATTTTCGAGAATCTACACTGTATCTGTAGCCTCCATCACCATTGAAGCCAATAAGGACAACATTTACTTCAAGAGGTACTTGAAATGGAGCCTGCAGGACCCCTAATTATGTAAGCAGCATTTAACAGAGAACAGAGTGGGAAAATAAAAACTCTTACCAGTGAAACATGAATAACATGTACCCAAACATAAATATAGCGTATAACAGAAACATATACATAGACAACCTTCCTTCAAAAAGCCTTCTCAGCTATCAAATGCATAATTGAACACCAAACCAGAGAACTACAATCATTCTATCACATTTACACTATTAAGCCATTTAGATTGCATAGGCAGTACCACATCACATAACTCCCAAATACCAAAATCATAAACTAACAGATTCAATTAATTCATTACACATTTCACACAACTCAAGAACTAAATTATAAATTACATACTAACAAATAGGCAGCATACATTTACATTCATATACGGACATGCTTAAATTATAATACACCATTGTTATTTAAAAATTCATACATATATATAATATTCATTCGACACACACACACCCACCACTAATCATTAATTACTCACTGAATACTATAGTACATTAATTACCTAGAATTTCAAGTTTAGATTTCAAGTTTGGATCATGCAGGGGAGGACTTGGTTCCTCTATTTTGCAGCTTTGTTGAAGAGAAGGCGCAGCGGCAAGATTGTGGGACTGTTGACGCGACGAACTATGCTGGCTGGAGAGACGAGAGGTCACCGGAAGAGGAGCTGCTGTCATGGGGCGCCAATGCTGGAGAGTTGTTGGGGCTGATGCGGCGGCGAGAAAGCCCTCGACGGTGGTCTGGGGCGAACAGGATGGTGACTGGGGGGGGTAGATCTCGAGTGGTGCGGCTTAAGGTCTCTCCCTTTTCAGATCTGGAACGAGAGAGGAAGATGGAGGGCAGTGGTTGTCGGCGCTTGCGGTGGTGGTGGTCGGTTGCCTCGCCGACAAGATGGTGAAGGCGCACGGCGGCGACGGAGAGGGGTTCTCCCCCTTTTCAGATCTATAACAGGAAGGAGAGAGGGGGAGATCAGTGGTGGTTGGTTAAATCATGGCTGGTGGCGATTTCGTCGGAGAAGGAGGCGCTGTTGCGCCACTGCTTGAACCGAAAGGGGAAGGCGTTGGATCTGTAGCCAGACCGCCATGGCTGTTGGTGCACGGCGTCGGAAGAGCTCGCTGGGGCGGCGGCGCCGCGTTGTGAATTATGTCGCTGCTGCTGAGTTCGAATGAGAGAAGAAAGGAATGAAATGACTCTTAATTTTGGGATGGAAAGAGATTAGGGTGATTAATTTGGAGGGAGAATGAAATATTTCGATAGAATGGGTGGGAACAAAGTTAATTTTAGGGGGAAATTGAAAATTGTCCATAGATTATAATTTAAATGTTATATATCATTTAATCTACTTATAAATTATATTATTTAATATATTTATAATTGCATATTATATATTTTGATATAATTTATATTTATGTATTTTATTATTTAATAAAGTGATAAATATCATTATCTCATTTAATAAATTTATATGTATTATATTATTAATTTGGAAGATATATGTTAGACTATTTAATAGTTTTATATTTACATAGATATTATATAATTTAACATAACTTAATTATATAAAGTAGTATTTAATAGAAATATATATATATATATATATATATATATATTAGGGTTTAATACTTATCATTATTACATTATCAATAATAGTATAATATTATTATAGCATATGATATAGTATATATATATATATATATAAAAGTCTATTAATTAGCATAATGATGACTATATATTTATTAATATTATAATATAAAGTTATTTAATAGATATCATTTTAATAGATCACTTATAGTTATTGTAAATGTAAATGATATATAATAATCGTAAATGTAAATATTTTTATATTATTTATTTAATAGATATCATTTTAATAGATCACTTATAGTTATTGTATTATGTCGATCACTTGTAAAGTACATTTGCGCATCTTAAATAATACCACATCTTATGTTACTAACTCAAATTATTGTACATATCATATAATATCAAAGCACTATATAAGTATACCATCATAAATATCTTATAAAACATAACCTTTAATTAAACTTCATTACATAGCTTTCAGTAATTACACTAGTACATATATATATATATATATATATATATATATATATATATAACTTATAGCTATCTATAGTATTCGATATATAGTTATCTATATAGTATTTGATATTATTATATCATATGATATATATATAATAATCGTAAATGTAAATATTTTTATATTATTTATTTAATAGATATATAGTTCTATTGTTCATTTAACAGACTTATGACTAAGTATTATATCATTTTAATAGATCACTTATAGTTATTGTATTATATCGATCACTGGTAAAGTACATTTGCGCATCTTAAATAATACCACATCTTATGTTACTAACTCAAATTATTGTACATATCATATAATATCAAAGCACTATATAAATATACCATTATAATGATTTATAATGTATATTATATCTTATGGAAACATAACCTTTAATTAAACTTCATTACATAACTTTTAGTAATTACAATATTACGTATGTTAAACAAAAAAAAAAAAAAAAAAAAGAAAAATTACAATACTATATTAATAATTAATTAATATGTCACGATATTATTACACGAAATTTTGTCTAAGTTTCACAAAAATAATTTTCAAAATTATTCAGACGAAATTAGTTCGTCGGAAAAGTTCATCCGAAAAGCTTTTTTTTTTTTGTAGTGATGATTTCAAACGAACTTTTTCGTCTGAGTTTCGTCGCAGTTTTAGAACAATTTCAGACCAACTTTTTCGTCAGTGTTTGGTCTGAAATCTCAGACGAATTTCAGACCACTTCGTCTGACTAATAATTTATAAAATTAATTTAAAATTTTCAGACGAACTTTCGTCGCAAAAGTTCGTCTGAAATATAAAATATAATTATTTTTTAGAACAATTTCAGACCAATTTTTTCGTCGGTGTTTCGTCTGAAATCTCAGACCAATTTCAGACCACTTCGTCTGACTAATAACTTATGAAATTAATTTAAATTTTTCAGACGAACTTTCGTCGCAAAAGTTCGTCTGAAATATACAATATAATTATTTTTTAAATTAAAATATAATTATTTTTTAGAACAATTTCAGACCAACTTTTTCGTCGGTGTTTCGTCTGAAATCTCAGACGAATTTCAGACCACTTTCGTCTGATTAATAACTTATGAAATTAATTTAAAATTTTCAGACGAACTTTCGTCGCAAAAGTTCGTCTGAAATATAAAATATAATTATTTTTTAAATTAACATTTTAGTCGGACGGAATTTCGTCGGAATTTCGTCGGAAATTTTGCATCATATGACAAAAGTAAAATTTACTTAGTTTCGTCGGAATTTAGTCGGACTTTCGTCGGAAATTTTCAGACCAAAATTTTTCGTCGGAAAAGTTCGTCTGAAAATGACTGTTTTTTTGTAGTGATACTTGTAATCTATTATATTAACAAACCATAAAGGATCAAATCAAAACTGTTTAAACCAAAATTGATGTATAAAAACAAATGATTCTATTAATTAGTATATATATATATATATATATATATATATATATATTAGGGAAAATTGCATAAATGGTATACCAACTGTATCCATTTTGCAGAAATAGTACAATATCTTTTTCGGTGACAAATTTACCCCACATATACAAAAAAGTTGCAATTTAATGCAAAATTACGCTCGAGACGCGAAATCCGGCCGAAAATCCGACCCAAAAGTAGACATGGCATTTTTTTTTCCCTTACGTGGCAATACCACCATGGACATATCAAATACCATTATCCAAGTGTTATTCTTTCTCTAATTAAAATAAATTCAAAAGACCTCATAATACATATTTTGGAGGGAAAATTCCCCCACTGCTAATATAAAAAATTTAAAAATTATCTATACTAATTTCTAAAAATTTTCGTATTTATTGGATTTCAAAATGTAAAATTTGAAAATATACATATAAACACTCAAAGCCACGTAAGCAATCTTTTTTAGAAATTTATACACAATTAAAAATTAATACATTTAAAAAATATAATTTCTGTAATAACTAAAAATTAATACTTTTTATTTATGTGTATAATATATATTTTGTGTTTTGAAAAAAATATAATATATTTCTAATAATGTTATTCATGCAAATTATATTTTATTTTCATAATATACTACTATTGAAATTAAAATTAAAATCAAAACTTAAAAAGATCAAAAAGAAAAAAAAAAAAAAAAAAGAAAAAGAAGAGAACAACCCAGCCCCCCTTTCCCGCCGGAGAAGATGAGCGGAGCAACCACACCAAGAATTGTGGACTTCTCCTTTCTTTGCCAAATTCGATGTACGGATAATGCTTTTCGATCACCGCGACACGAGGATCACATTGATATCAATTTCGTGACCCAATTTTCTGCGGTGGTGACTCTATAAAGGAACAAAGTCGCGGTAATGGCGTTGACTGTTGGGTCTCCTTTTCCAGAGAGCTTTCCTGGCAATCAGGACCCTTACCTGCTCCATTTCGACATGAGAAAGATGGGGTAGAGCACCACCACCTTCATCAACAAATCTGCTCACCACTACCAAGTCTGCCGCCACACCGAACCGACGGCGCCACCACCACCACCGATTCCTCCAACCAGATCGGTCACCCTCAACATAACACACCATGAATCGCCAAATCTGTTGCCTACCGGCCACAAAGTTTCCGCCGCCAGATCCACCCAAATCCGCCACCACCAAGACAGCCACCATCAAATCGACTCAACACCACCACCAAATCCGCCACACCACCCATACCCACAACCGCCCGCCGTCAGATCCACCCTAATCCGCCACCACCAAGACAGCCACCATAAAATCGACTCAACACCACCACCAAATCCGCCATACCACCCATACCCACAACCGCCTCTTGGAGAGAGAGAGAATCGATGGAGAGAGAGTCCGCCGCCAGATCCACCTCCGATGAAGAAGACATTGCGATAAGGGTTTTCTTTTTGCCATTTCTTTTTTTCTTTTTTTCGTTTTCTAACCATGCACTTGCAGAAAGAATGCAATGTGCAGGAAAAACAAAAATTATTAAGTCAGGGGTATTTTTTTTTTAATTAATTCAATACTAAAATATATATACATATATATGCTGTTGAAAATAATTAGATATTATAATACATATTATTTTAAGTTTTTATTTTATTTATTTTTTAATAATAAATATAATATTATATATATTTTTTTAATTTTTTTTTAAATAATAAATGTAATATTATATAATGATAGTAGCGAAAAATGACTAAGTAACCCTCTCGTATTTTAGACTATCCATGAACCTCGTATTCCTTAAAATTTGCTAAGACAAGCGCTCGTCCTATCAAGTGCTCAGCTCGTAAGTGCTTGGCATATTCCTTAAAATTGGCTAAGGCAAGCGCTCTTCTTGTAAGTGCTCGCCGCTTGAGCGTTTTGCACGAGCCCAACGTCGATGGTTACCCCACTCTCCAACCACCCCACGATCTAAGTACGTGGTCCGCAATTCTCGTACCCACTAAGTCAAATCGAGCTCGCGTCAACTCAAACTGAGAGTATAAATATTATTTCTTTCACCAGAAGAAGACACACAAAAAATTGCATACCGAAACTCTATCAAAATTTCCACGGATTACTTTCCATCCGAGACAAAACAATCGGTTAAAGAACCCACATTTAATTAATTCGTCGGAGATTCAAAGCCGATTACACACTTTCAAAGGCGACCAATTTTCGGCGTTATCAGTTTGGCGCCTTCATTGGGAATCCACCGGATTTCCCAACGTTTTCTCAAAGCTATTCTCTCTGTTTCGTTTGGAAGATGACCGGATCTGAAACTAGAAGCCGTGACGAGCGCAGCACTAGCTTGCCGCCACGACTATCCCCAACCTGAGTAAGTCAAACGAACATTTACCTGAGTCAAGCGAACATCGACGTGTTACGCCGTCTGCCACCGATGTTCCCGCATAAGAAAAACCGCACCAGATCCACCGTCGGTTTCAATCTTCCCGTGCAACCCATGCAAGCTCTCGGTACCGGAATAGGCCAAAATTCAATTAACATTCCGATAGGTTTAAACTTGTTGCTATTGAACCCATTGTTATTCAATCCACTCTCGGGACTTCAAGAAGGAACGCAAGCCCAGATTGGAGGAGTCCAGACCACCATTGCTCCACCTCGCACTACCATCTTGAGGAGCGGAGCGGAACGCACGGCCAACCGGCCGCTACAAGAGGAACTGCCCATTCGAACGGATCCCCCACCCGTTCGTACCAAGGCAAATCCAACGATAGCAGGACCGAGTCAAGTACGAGATCCTGTCCCACCTCCGAATGATAATGACCAAGTTCCGTTCATGCGACGTGATGGGAAACAGACCATGGTGGAAGACGAGAAGGAACCTGATTGTAGCACCCCGAGCGCAAGGTGCCACATCCCCCGTAATAGAACTCGACACGTGTAACGAAACGGAGAATCTATAAACGCACCAAGCACTAGCGAACGGGTGACAAACAAAAGACCTTCCTAAGCTAGGCCGTCTAAACCCTCAAACAGAGCGCGCAAAAAGTAAACATACAAAAGCGGAAGCATTAAACGAACTTAGACAAGGCATATTGTCAAGGTTACAAACCACTTGAACTAGATTATTTTACAAACTTAACAAAACGGTACCAAAAGTTACAAATATAAAATCAACTCTCAAAATACAAACTTCAAAAGTACAAATGCAGAGTGAACTAAATACGAAAATGCAGACTCAACTAGACTGACAAGACTCCGACCGACAGCAAACCGCCTAGCTCGAAACGACAGACCAGTACCTGCAAACTAAAAACATAAAGAGGGAGGGGTCTATCACACTGACTGAGTGAGGGGCTACTCACGCACGTATACATACGTATAGAGAGCATAGCACATATGACATAAGAGAGTTCATGAACCGAGGCATGGTTTTTACATTCTAAACCATTTTCACACGTGAAACTAGATATAGGGAATAAAAGAGTTAGGCCGAAGGCCAAAACAACCAAATTTTATAAATTAAGAATTCGCTCCCATTTTACGTACTAATTCTTAACAGACTAACATAACAGAAATCAAACATAACACACACCCAACCAAACGTATCACACACACCATCCGTCGACCTAAAATGAGTCTTCCCGGATTCAGAACACACACACGCTCAGACATATTCGGAACCAGAATCACACTTATCCGGTACATACAAACCCAACACACTTACCATAACCCACATCACACATTCTTATCACCTGTATACAAACCATACCACACACCCGTACATACTTACCACATGCACACTTATCAAACATACACACTTACATACTTATTACATGCATACGTATCATACATACATACATGCATACCCATACACACACACGTACACACACATATCATACATACTCACACGCATACGTACATGCACACATCATACGTAGACTTACACAAAGTGTATCTTATTCCACAACATATAACATAATCGCACGTATTCATATCACACACATATTTACATATACTTAAGGCTTATAATCACCTGCATACATTTCGGTCACATATCTTTAGGGTGTAACTATAACCTAACCTCACCTTTACACCAACGAAACCGAGGCAAACGGGGACAAAACCAATGCCTTTGGAGCAACCACGTCACCAACGGGATACTCCTCTGAACAAGACAAACATCAAAGACATACTTAGACTCATAATGAACCATATAGACGCTCGGCAAATGCGTATGAATGCGAATGATGCAATGCAAGTCATAATCATTCAAAGTCAAACCCATCAAATCAAATACCACATTATCATGTCAATAACACATAAATCGAACTCATAAGACATTATATAATAGCATATCAAAAGCATATACGAATTCAAAACACATAAGGAAGCAACAAGATATCACACATGGAGCATACAAGTTCACATCTTGCATAAAGGCATCGAAATTCCCTAAACGAAACGTAAAACAAATACATAACACGTCAAATAATCACATAATATATCACTTTATATCATAACACATGCACATTCAAGTTTAAATCAAGTAAACAAGGTAAGAGATGCAAAGAGATATCATTTGTATCACTCAAACGCATATCGATTCCAATCACGTTTCAACTTATCAAATGAAGTCATAAAATTAGAATAATTAAGCAAACATATCATATAATAACATATTAACACGTTAGGATCAAAATTGGGGTGGGAGAAATCAAATAAAAGTGAAGAGAACCAAGAAAACAAAGTTCGGAGCAAAGGGAGCTACTGCCTCAAATCCACCCCGGTGGATTATTTTCATAGGGAAAACCCATGCCAATGGATTCAGGTCAGAAAATTTCCAAAGAGGGCTTGCCTCAAATCCACCCCCGCGGATTTTTTTCAAAGGAAGAATCCACCCTCCTGGATTTGAGTCAGGGGCCAAATTTTCGAGAAAAAAGATTGCAAACACCCTAAAAAATCCAAACAAACCACATAAACACCAATCTAACACATAAATCAAGATATATCCAGCAAGGATACAAGGAATCATGCCCTAATTCATGCAAAAACCGAAGCTAAAGTGAGGAGAAAGGGTTGCTCACAAGGTTCAAGTCATGCAAAGTTCATCTATGGCACACTCATGAATCCTTAACCATAACTCAAAATAAGTTCATTAAATCAAATAGAATCTCATAGGATCATATAACATGCTTCACATCAAAAGAATTTATAAGGAATCATGCAAGAATCAAGAAAATGCATTAAACCCTTACTATTCATCACATATGCCAAAGAATGATCAAACATGGATGAAAGCTTGAAAATTAGGAGTTAAAATGACCACAAAGGAAAGGAGATCACAAATATTAACTTACCTCTTAATTTGGAAGAGATTTGATGAAGATTGGGTCCAAATTCTTGAAGAGATGAATAATGGTGGGTGTCTTCCTCTTCTCTTCTCCTATAGATCTGACTTGGGGCTAATTTTTCTCCTCTTCTTGGGGTGTGTTCGAAGTGAAGCTAAGGGAGAGTGATAGAGATTCAATTTGTGAAAGGTGGGGCCAAGAATGAGTTGAATTGGTCAACAATTGAGGGAGTTATGGCTAATTAAATAAAATATGGCAAATCTATCACATGGATTCAGTTCGGGAAAATTTCGGAGGACCAACGGGATTAGAAAAATACAAAGTTGGGTTCCTTAGTTTTCTTTCTTTGTTACAAGTCCGACGCATCTTTCGGAATTCGAATCCAAATTCCCGAGCTCAAGTTATGGCCTCCGGAACCCAAGGCGCGCTAAAACAAGTTAGACCCTCGAGTCCCTCACAAATAAAACGGTATCAAAACCATATCAAACGAACTCTAAAATAATAAACGAGCATATAAACAAGTTTATAGATCATATAATTCACGCATGGCAAGTTGTCACGAAACTTAGAATTGAAAACGGGATTAAGCGGATTAAAAACGAGTTGAAAAGGTTCCAAAAATGTTTAAAACTTAAACGTAAAGCATGTAACGAATATTCAAATCTTCAAATAAATCAGATAATCGCATAATTAATTAATTAAATTCGCACTTAGCACACTCGTGACGTCGTACCTGAAAGGCCAAAAAGTTGGGATGTTACAAACTACCCCTCTTAAAAAGGACCTGGTCCTCCAGGTCAGCCTGCTCAAGTAAGAACTGCGAGCAACTCTCTCGTATTCACCCAAGTTCGAGGTTCATGGCGTCCCGACGAGGGTTAGCTCAAGAAAGGTCTTCTAGCACAAGGGGTTTGATTCTTCAAATGTTGACGAAGGGCTCCTTCCCGACTTGGTTCCAGCTAGGAGCAGCTCTATTTGTCTCGTACGATGAGAGGGTCTAAACGAGATTCAACACCCACCGTTTGATTCATTTCAAGCTAACTCAATAGCTCGGAGATACACGAGTGGCGTTGTCATCGGACTACCACCACTCGCACCTTCTCACGGTTGTTGAATCGCCTTGGAAGCTCGGTGGAATCACGACCCTCGACTTACCGTAGAGCTAGGACACTCACACTCTCAAAGTCATCTCCCGAGACAACTAAGAAGCAACAAGCACAAGCGCAAGAAATACCATGGAAAGAGAAAAGGGCCACACGCACGGAGTAAGTAAATAGGCAACACAAATAGGTGGGTTACCCAAAAATTAAACAATGCATGAAATGAGATGCTATGAATGTTTTAAAGTACCTTTTACCTCGACGATAGCATTAGCCTCAGCATCAGCTTCGGCGTTCACTCCATCATCAGCCTCCATTGCATTAACTTAAACTTGTTCCGGGGTATTGGAGCCATCATATTTCGGGGCCTCGAATTTGGGTTTGTGGGGCAAAATCTCACCTTGTGCCCTAATTCTCCACATCCAAAGCAAGCTCCCAATTTCTTCCTACAAGTCTCCTCTGTGTGATTCAGTCTCTTACAGTAGGAGCATCGAATAGGTTCTGGTGGAGCGGGTATCGGATCCGGAGTCCGAAGATGGGGTTTCTTGATAGCATCGAGAAGTTCTTCCGGGCCAAAGATTTGAGGGTTATCTTGAAATACCGGCCTCTTTCCTAAACTCGAACTTGATTCCGGGTGGTAGGTTTGGGGTTCCATTCTTTGTTGTTCCGCCTCGACTTTAATAGCTTTCCTTGTTGCCTTAGCCCATGTATCTACCGTAGCATCTTGCAAAGCCCGTTGAATATCTTCTTTTTGTTGGAAAACAGGAATCAGAAAGCAGCGGAAATTTAAAAAAAAATTCCAACAAAAGGATCTTGAACTCGCAATCATGAATCCGAATTCGTAGAGGTCAAGAAACTCACTTGGGTAGTAGCTTTCTTGACACGTTTTGAGCCACCCTCAAACGCGCTTCATGCGGTAATGGCAACCCATCCCTCGAAAGTCTCTTTCTACTTCAGAATCCATTGTAGGGATAACAATCCACACCAACCTAGATTCAAATCATGTTAGGGAAGTTCTTAACAATATAACATAAAGAAAGAAACATGAAACGAGAAAAGCATGATTGAAACTACCTTCGAAAACCAGTTTTGTGAAAGTAGAAATCTGTCAAGCACAAAACCCTCGTGAAAAAATTCATCCTTCAGGATATGGACGAACGGTTTTCTCCATCTTCTTTGGTTCGATTTTTTCACTCGTTTTCTGTTGGGTACAGAATCGTTTCATCATCCCTTCTGGTCGTTTTATTTGATCCCCACTCCTTAGTAAAGCTCGAATCTTCAAAACTTCTAACTTGAAGCTCTCTAGAGATAGTCCACCAACTTGGCTACAATCTAACTAGTAAGGATGCTAGTTCTCTAGTTAGTGTTTAGGCTTAACCTAGGGTTTATTTGATCTTGGAGAAGGGAAGGTGTTCAACACATGAACCAAAAGAATTCTCGATTAGCTCTAAGGGGAGCTCGAGCTCCACTATATATCAGAGGGGAGTGGCTGAAATTCCTAGTCCATATGGACTAAGGATTTGGTCCCTCTCTTCTATTAGTTGATCATCAAGTAATTTTGACTTTGACTTTGAATTCAAATTCAAATCAACTTTCAAGAGAGCTAAAATATCCAAACTATTTTGGATAATTTTATACTTTATTTATTAATAAATAAATAACTTATTTTATCTAATTAATTAATTCATAATTAATTAACTAGATTATTTTTCTCCAAAATTAGACTTTCTTTTTAATTCAAAATTAAACCAAAGTCTATTAAATAATTAATAAATTAATTATTTAATATTTAATCAAATAAACACGTGTGGCACACGTGCCCCAATGACACGTGTCCAGTCACGTGTGGTTTCACACGTGTGGGACCCTCTAGGCCCGATTAACTCATTTAATCATTTTAAAGCCTCAACTCATGTAACCAAGTTGTTGTGTGTGACCCTCTAGGTTCTCATTCAATTAGCAGTGACCCTAATTAATTAATTCACTAATTAATTAATCAGTCCACAGATTAAACGATCATAGTCTATCAATAGGTGTTTAACCCCTAGCTGAATTGGAATGTTCGGATTCGACAGAACCTTTAAGTCATTGATTCATGTGAGATATAATCCTCCTACTTACTATCTCTCAACCAAGATCTAGGGTAAGGGAATAATTAGAACCCTAATAATCTGGTCTTAAAGCTAAGTGCATTTCATATCCATTTGATCTCAATCCAAGAAACCCTTTTCTTGATGTCTTGATCTACTGCCTTGGCCAAGGACTCCATATGGCATATGAATAACTTACACAATAAGAGATCACCTTGCAAATGCAAGTGTAGGTCCTTTCTTGATTCTCATTCACTTTCATGAGTCACTTGTGTAACCCCAGCATAAGCCTTGAATCAGTCGTCTAAGGTGACACCCTTTAAAGTTTATACCTAAGACTACAGAGTTAACTCATAAAGTGACAAGGAACCTCAAGTCTAAGGATCAATTAATCACATCAATGACTCGTGAGATATTTCCTAATATGGAAGTTTCCATTTCCTGAAATAGAAACTTCCTTTTCCATTTAGGAATCTTCTCACACGGGGCACCTCAGTGAACTTACTTATTAAAGTAAGCACCCTCATGTATCACGCACGTATCAACTATACACTTTGCACCTACATGAAACAAGGTAGTCCTTCTTAAGGGCGTGATCCCACAAGCAAGTCTTAGAGGAGTCAGGTTGACACTCGCACTGTCTATAGGATTCATCGGCTTGGAGTATTTTACTAATCATGACTTATGTGATATAGGGCTCGTTTCATGAACCATTTCACCTAAATGGTAGAGTCCTAAAGTCATCAGGATTAGGGGAGTTCTCATACATGTACAGCTAAAGTAAACGCATACCAAACAAGAGCATATAAAGAAGTGTTTGCCTATGATATTAATCAATCGTATATTATTCAAAGATTGTTTGTGATATTAGGAAAGTCCCAAAATGGATTATGACTAATCGGCTTTCTAGGGCACTATTCCTAACACTTTTAACCCATGCATAAAATTTCGGGCCTTCAATGCATCATCTTCCGTAATGTGAGAGGCATAAGGAGCAAGCCTCTCAAACTCTAGGATGTAGTCTTCGACGGTCCAGTTTCCTTGCTTGAGGTCTAAGAATTCTTGCAATCTTCTCTCCCGCGAGCTTTGAGGGATGTACTTGTCATGAAATTCTCTCGTAAAATTTTCCCAATTAAATTCTTCAACATTCCTTTCCAAACGAGCTCTTGTCCCCTTCAACCAATTTGAAGCTTGTCCTTGGATATATCGACCGGTGCATAGGGCCTTTTCTTGTGAAAGAGCGGGGCAAATCTCCCAAATTCCCATGATTTCGGTTAAGCATTCTTCCGCCTCTATATCATTACCCCCAAGCCACTTTGGAGGGTTATTATCCCGTAATTCTTTATAAATTAAATTGACAATTCCTACTTGTCCTTCACCTTGAGGATTTGGTTGTGGTAGATTTTGTTAAAAATGATCAAGAAGGGCTCGTACAATATCTTCTACGGTAGGGGGTTGTGGAGGAACATTCTCACGATTTCTTCTCCTTGGAGGCATCCTGTAGAAGTACAAATTCAAAGAAATATCGATGCGTGGGGGTTTAGTGCATGTTCATGTGAACAATTAATACACTTAAGAGCAATTAATATAATTAAGAGCACATAAGTCACATAAAAGTGAAAGTGAATGCAAACAAACACACATATTCCTAAGCCAAACGACCTCGATAGATAGACACGACACGAGAGCCCCGGTTTTACAACCCGGAGTTCTGATACCACTTTAGATATAGCACCCCGAGCGCAAGGCACCACATCCCCCGTACTAGAACCCGATACGTGTAACAAAATGGAGATTCGTACACGCACTAAGCACTAGCGAACGGGTGACAAACAAAAGACCTTCCTAAGCTAGGCGGTCTAAACCCTCAAACAGAGCGCGCAAAAAGCAAACATACAAAAGCGGAAGCATTAAATGAACATAAACAAGGCTTATTGTCAAGGTGACAAACCACTTTAACTGGATTATTACAAAGGGAAAATCCACCCCGGTGTATTCAGGTTAGAAAATTTCTAAAGAGGGCCCGCCTCAAATCCACCCCCGCGGATTTTTTTCAAAGAAAGAATCCACCCTCATGGATTTGAGTCATGGGCCAAATTTTCGAGAAAAAAGCTTACAAACACCCTAAAAAATACAAACAAACCACATAAGCACCAATCTAAGACATAAATCAAGATATATGCAGCAAGTTACAAGGATTCATGCCCTAATTCATGCAAAAACCGAAGCTAAAGTGAGGAGAAAGGGCTGCACACAAGATTCAAGCTCATGCAAAGTTCATCTATGGCACACTCATGAATCCTTAACCATAACTCAAAATAAGTTCATATAAATCAAATAGAATCTCATAGGATCATATAACATGCTTCACATCAAAAGAATTCATAAGGAATCATGCAAGAATCAAGAAAATGCATTAAACCCTTACTATTCATCACATATGCCAAAGAATGATCAAACATGGATGAAAGCTTGAAGATTAGGAGTTAAAATGACCAAAAGGAAAGGAGATCACAAATATTAACTTACCTCTTAATTTGGAAGAGATTTGATGAAGATTGGGTCCAAATTCTTGAAGAGATGAATAGTGGTGGGTGTCTTCCTCTTCTCTTCTCCTATAGATCTGACTTGGGGCTAATTTTTCTCCTCTTCTTGGGGTGTGTTCGAAGTGAGTCTGAGGGAGAGTGATAGAGATTCAAGTTGGTGAAAGGTGGGGCCAAGAATGAGTTGAATTGGTCGACAATTAAGGGAGTTATGGCTAATTAAATAAAATGTGGCAAATCTATCCCATGGATTCGGTTCGGGCAAAATTCGGAGGATCAAACGGGATTATAAAAATACAAAGTTGGGTTCGTTATTTTTCTTTCTTCATTACAAGTCCGACGCATCTTTCGAAATTCGAATCCGAATTCCCGAGCTCAAGTTATGGCCTCCGGAACCCAAGGCGCGCTAAAACAAGTTAGGCCCTCAAGTCCCTAACAAATAAAACGGTATCAAAATCGTATCAAACGAACTCTAAAATAATAAACGAGCATATAAACAAGTTTATAAATCATATAATTCATGTATGGCAAGTTGTCACAAAACTTAGAATTGAAAACGGGATTAAACGGATTAAAAATGAGTTGAAAAAGTTCAAAAAACGTTTTAAACTTAAACGTAAAGCAAATAACGAATATTCAAATCTTTAAATAAATCACATAATGGCATAACTAATTAATTAAATGCACACTTAGCACATTCATTACGTCATACCTGAAAGGCCAAAAAGTTGGGATGTTAAACGGATCCTCTCAATCCTACTCAACATTCTGAAACCCGAGGAGGGAGAGAGAGAATGACCGCCTCACTCAGTTGGAAGTGGAGAACCAAAACTTACATGCTGCCTTGAGCAAGATCGTGGAAGGGTCTCAGGTTGGCGACCAAGAAGAAGTTCACAACCGACATGTACGATGTCGGGGCGAGGAAGTTCATCACCGACTTGCACGGCGTCGGGACGAGGAGGTGGTTGACAAGCCCCAGCGTCGTCCAACTCAAGGCCATCTAAAGAGGCCCATCGAACTCTCCCCTTGTCGGAGGAATAGATGACCTCTAAGATCGAGGGCTGAACGAGCCTCACCATTTTTCGAGGACATACTGATGGCACGAGCAGGAAATTCAAAGGTTCCCACGAACGTTTCTCGCTGTGATGGTACGAGTGATCCCGAGGAGCACTTAACAGCCTTCAAGCACCTCATGCATTTGTATGAACATTCATTGGAATTCTGGTATAAAATCTTCGTTACTTCGCTCTAGGTAACCGCTTATGATTCGTTCAAGGGGCTTCGGGCTCGATTCGGAGCATTGATGACTTGTACGAACAATTCGATAGCTATTTCAGACCTTTGAAAGAGACCAAGTTGCCTACTACATACCTCTGGAATGTCGAGCAGGGTCCCAATGAAACTTTACGGGAATTCTCCGCTCGTTTGGTGCTGAACTAACCAAGGTTGGAATTTTGTCCGCTAATTTCCTGAGGCAAGTGGTTTACTGAGGGTTGAATGACTCCAAGATCAGTACGGAGTGTGGAGATGCTATTGCCCGTCAAAAACCTAAGGATATGGTTCAGCTCCGGAGGATAGCAAGTGAGTACATGAAGCAGGAGGACATGGTGCGTATAAAAAGAGCGCGCAACCACGACAGACCACCAAGGAGCTCTAATTGAGAGAAATGTAGAAAGAGACCAGCGGGACCCTTTCTTGGGGGACCGCGAGTTGAGCTTACAAAACGTAATTCCGAGATCTTAAATATTATCGGTTCCAAGATGTTTGTAAAGCCACGTCCAATGGCTCAGAGCGAGAAAAACTCTCACTCCAACAAGTATTGTGCATTCCATTAACAGAACGGACATGATACGGATGAATGCATCAACTTGGAGAAGGAGATCTAACGCTTGGTAGCCGGTGGCAAGCTATCAGAGTTTGTTAAGCCCATGGATCGAAATCATAGGAAGCAAGGAGATAGAGCCCTCGCGATCTAGTAGCCCACGACGCGATCGGTGAGCAGCTAAGGCACTAAGCAAGCACTTGATGATAACATGACCACTCGTGGAGTGGTTAATATGATTGCCGGAGGAGCAACAAATGGTGATACCAAGAGCTCACGAAAGAAAGAAGGGCGCCGATTTATCCAAGAGCCTAACACTCTTGCTCAACATATCTTCCATCTTAGGTTTTACAGATCGAGACTTTGATAATTTCATAATCGATGAGGATGGTGAGTGCCTAAATTGTCCAATGGTAATTGATGTTGACATCTACAACACCCAAGTCAAAAGGGTATTGGTAGATAGCGGCAGCTCGGTGAACGTCTTGCCAATCTCCACCTTCAAGAAGTTATGTGGGAATGATGTCGCGCTGGATGCCGTAGAGAACCCTCTACTCGGCTTTGGCGGATCAGAGCTATACCCGCTCGGCCAAGTAAGATTGGTGAGCTCCTTAGGCTGTGCTCCAAGAAGAGCCACGATCCTATTGATCTATACGGTGGTCGAGGTTAACCTCTCTTACAATGTGATCCTTAGGAGACCCGCTCTGGCGAAGTTTAAAGCTATTCATTCCACGTTCCACTGTAAGATGAAGTTTCCAACTCCCAACGGAATCGGAAAAGTGAATTACCAGTTGAAAGAGGCTTGGGAGTGTTACATGCTCTCGATTGTGAAACCTAAGCTAATTCATGAAACTCCAAAGCCATCGGAATCTATTCATGAGGATGAAGACAAGAGGCCCGATATGAGGGGAATCCCTCATCCGAATAAATGCAAGTTAGCGGTTCGGCAGAATGAGTCCAAGAAAACAAAGTTGAAGCCAACCGAAGATCTCAAAGGAATCGAGTTCATCCCTGGTGATAGTTCGAAAACAACTAAGGTTGGAGCTCAATCCAAGGAGAAGGAACAAGTCATGCTGATTGACTTCTTGAACGAAAAGGCAGTCATATCCGCTTGGAAGCCTCGGCCTAGGCCTCAAAACGCGATCAGTTTGGGAAAATTTTATGCGTAAGATTTGTTGCATTTTATCTAAGTATGATAGTTGGTTTTTTTTATCATTTAGTTTAGCTTTGCATTCATCTTATGTTAGGAAACAAGACATTTGTATTTTCACAAGTGCTCCGTTCAATTCGATCCAATGAAAAGCGAAGACCTCGCCGCTTTGCTCGTTTTATCTCGTGTTTGAATACTTAACAAAATTTTCTTAACATATGAGTTCGGCTCAAGAAGTCTACTCGAGGGGGAAGCCAAGTCTCTCCACTAAAAAACAATTATAACACAAATTTTGCTCCAAAGTTCAAACACAAGTCCGAGCACCGCGCTCAGAAGGTCCGAACATTATACACAATGCATGTAATTCAAACACAACATTTAGTCAATTTTCCATTACCAAGTATGAGTTACGTGAGTCACATGTCAAAGCCTGATCGCAATACTTAGAAATTTTTTCTTACAATTTGCATACATCTTCATAAAACCATACATGCTATAAATAAAAGCTTACATACATCCAAATTAGCTTGCCGAACACATCTTAGATTTCGTACCAATGGCTTTATGAAGTTCGAGGGGCCCTCTACATAGAGAATTCGAGTGGCTCTCTTCTCAAAACAAAAGGAAGATGGACTAAGCTATGAAGGTCTCAGAAATACATCAAATGCAAAGAAGTAAACAAAGCATACTAAGGAACATCTACATTAATGTGATCCATAACATCGCTGATGATCTGTTAGGCACCTCTAATACCGTCCTAGGTACATTGATAATTACCGCCTGCCCACTCAGTCTCCTCGACTGTGGTGCTCTAGTCATCGACCTCCCCGCGCTGGCCTCGAGCCTCGACCAACTCGCGCTCGCCTCGAGCCTCGACCTCCTCACGCTCACCTCGAGCATCGGCCAACTCGCGCTCGCCTCCAGCCTTGGCCAACTCGCGCTTGCCTAGAGCCTCGCTCTCGGTCGGAACACCATAGCCCTCGGTCTGAGTAGCACCCTTCTCAGTGACCATGGCTCTGATCTCATCAATGGAAAATCCGAACTCACTTGCATTAACATCCTCTAAGGTAGAACCCTGTCCATCCTCGCGACCATGTATTGGCCTCATCTCATCGTCTTGTCAAGACCGATTGCATTCACATCAATTTCTTCAGGAATAGCGCCCAAATGATCCAGCTGATTGTAAGCTCGATCAAACGTGGCCTGCAACTGAGTGACATTGTTAAGCACACAAACGATTTCAAACACCGAACTCCTCATAAAGCGCTCTACCCCGCGACCACTTCCGCACTAGTCCAAGCAGCGGAGGCACACTCTAACTCTTCAAGCTTTGCGCTCAGCTTAGAACGCATCTTCTCGCCTTCCTCAAGCTTCATGCTTAGTTCCAAGCACACCCTCTCGCTTTCCTCAAGTCTCGCGCTCAGTTCAAAACACGCCTTACTAGCTTCCTCAAGACTCGCGCTTAGTTTCGAGCACGCCTCCTCGCTCTCATCCGATTTTCAAAAGGATTAGCACTAACCCCGTTCTTCTTAGGCACTCTACAATCGGCCCCATTGGCCCCTCCTGTTGCCTCTACTACGGTATTCCCCTCGGCCCCAACGGCCTCGACACCAACACTCGAGCTCTCAGCAGCTCCCTCAATCCGAGCAACTCGCTCACCACTCGTATCAACTTCACTATCCCAACCCGACGAATAAGGACTGCGATATGGTAAAAGTGAATTCAAACTTACTATGGTAATATTTTTGAAAAAACTAAAACCCTAATTGAATTTTTTTGAAAATTCAAAACCCTAAAATACGAAATAATACGGTAACAAACTACGCGGAAAATACTCAGAAAATTCAAAGGACTTAACATTCTCACTCCACGAGTACCGACCACGCTCTGTACTCAAGGTGTCGGGGGGAGGGGGGCAATTGATAGTAGCAAAAAATGACTAAGTAACCCTCTCGTAGTTTAGACTATCCATGAACCTCGTATTCCTTAAAATTGGCTAAGACAAGCACTCGTCCTATCAAGTGCTCAGCTCGTAAGTGCTTGGCATATTCCTTAAAATTGGCTAAGGCAAGCGCTCTTCTTGTAAGTGCTCGCCGCTTGAGTGTTTTGCACCAGCCCATCGTCGATGGTTGCCCCACTCTCAAAACACCCCACGATCTAAGTACGTGGTCCGCAATTCTCGCGCCCACTATGTCAGATCGAGCTCGCACCAACTCAAACTGAGAGTATAAATATTATTTCTTTCACCAGAAGAAGATACACAAAAAATTGCATACCAAAACTCTGTCAAAATTTCCACGGATTACTTTCCATCCGAGATAAAACAATCGGTTAAAGAACCTACACTTAATTGATTCGTCGGAGATTTGAAGCCGATTACACACTTTCAAAGGCGACCAATTTCCGGTGTTATCATATATATATATATATTTCTTAATTTTTCAAATTTATTTTAAATATTAATGAAAATTAAAATGCTTAATTCTGTTTTGGTCCACAGATGCTGCAATTAGAAATTTAATTAATTTGTTTTTTTTTTTAAAATTGAACAGCATGATTTTCCTTCTTCTTTTTTTATAATTTGAACAGATATCTAAATAATTGGGATTTTTTTATTAAAGTAAGAATTTTCCTTTAATTAATTAAAATTTTAGTTTAAATTAAGAATTTAATTTGTTAATTCTAAAATTTGAAAAAAAAATATTAGTAATACTAGTATTTATTAAATTGACAATGGATAATTGAATATACTTTTATAATAATTAGAAATATTATATTTATTAAATTAATAAATAATTTGTATTCAATGGTTAATGAAAATATTTATATAATAATTTGCAATATTATATTTATTAAATTAATAAATAATTTATATTTAATGATTATTTATATTTAATGAGTGCAAAATTTTTATTTTTCATTTTGCTTAATTGTTATTATGTGTAAGTCCATATAAGCTGCAACTTGGCAAAATTTTCATATGTGACAAGTGCATTTCGGCCACATAGGAGTCAAAGACACGTCAGTCAGGATTTTAAATTTGTCATCCGAAAAGATATCGTACCATTTCTGCAAAATGGGTGCAGTTGGTATACCATTTTTGTAATATTCCCTATATATTATAACTAGGAACATAGCATAACTATTAGCATATAAAAAGAAACTAAAGGTTTACCAAATTAAACATAGACTAAACTATTAGGCATATAAACATAAACTAAGTCTTTACATCTGAAATAAAGATAAACTAAATGATCACTGATCATTAAATGCCCATGCATTCTCCCTGCGAACCTCCTCTTCCTCCTCCGGGGTAAAATCGTTCTTGATGTTGAAGGTCTTGCGAATTTCCTCCGGAGTCTTTCCCTTGATCATGTCGGCAACAGTTTTGCACGTGAGATCGAGCAGGCTCTTGATGTCCAAATAGTTTGCAGCCTGAGAATATAACTAACATTCTATTAAAACCCAATTAAGAATCAAAAGAAAAGCTAAACTCGATGTCCAAATAGTTTGCAGCCTGAGAATATAACAAACATTCTATTAAAACCCAATTAAGAATCAAAAGAAAAGCTAAACTCAACGCACTTATTTGCCCACGTAAAATTACAATTTGGAGACCAATAATCATGTATTATTAGAGTCAGGGACAGAACCAGTATTTAGTATTAGGAGAGAATTAAATAGTTAAGGTGGGACAAAATTTCAAAATAGGAGGAGACAAGAATATAAATATACAAAAAATTATATATAAAAATTCAAAATGTAGGGGGCAAGTGCCACCCTGCCTCCTCTCTTATTAGAGTTATACCTAATCAAATCAAAGCCATGAACATGAAACCTAACATTAGTAGACAACTAAACATGGTAAAGGAATTCTACAACTAGAATCAAAGCCACAAAGTAGTAACTCAGAATCCTATAAACAGAATCAAATTCTATGCAAGACGAAAAAACTGAAGCAATAGTAAATAAATTGAACATAACACTGGGGAAAGTAAAACCGTCAAATTGAAAAGGAAGATTAGTAGTATCATACCAAAATCAGGTCAAGCAGGGTGGCTTGATCCATCTTCACAAACTCAGCATCAAAATCCTTCAAATCATCGTCGGTGACTGCCGAAGCGCCGTCGGCGACAATCTTGGCGGTGGCGTCAACATGGCGCTTGCAGTACTCAATCACCTTTGACAGAATCTCCGAAGTAACATTGGGCACAGGGATGGTTGTGCCGGCGCAGTCATCCTCGATCATGTGCTTAATAGTTTGTGAGAGGGCGGCAACGGCCTCTTCAACCTCAAAGGTCTCCGCATCGGAGCTTTGAAGAACGATCACTTTAGACGTCATAATGCCGTATAGATTTGATTTCTGAAAACCCTAATTTTGATTTCTGAAAACCCTAACAAACGATTTGATTCTTGAAAAGAACTTAGGATCTAATGCAAGTCTCCTTTTATAGAGAAGAAAAGGTGTGATGGAAGTTGAAATAGTTTAGGATTTGGGCTGAAATAGGAAAAAAAAATAATAACTTATTCGTATTTGATCCTTGCCTTTTTAGACTTGTTTAAAAAGAGTCCTCAATGTTGACAAAATATAATTTTTACTCCCTTTTCGGACTTCTAAGTAACGTGGTGTTGGCCGTTGGGTTACATTGATAAAATAGAAGTTTTATTAGCATAGAATTAGAGCACACGGGAATGCGGGATTTTATTTATTTAATTAATTCAAATTTTATATTTTATATTTTTTAGTTGTACTTCCTTTTAATATTATAATTAGCATTTGTATTTTCTAATTTCCTCCCAGCTTTATTATTTTCCTATCCAATTAATAATTCATAGAAGTGTAATCCAAGTTTAATTCAATTAAATAATTACAATTATTATTATTAAAAGTTAAAACTAGAAATTTTATCTATTAAAAGCGGATCTATTGTTTGTTAGACCAATCTTATGTTAAGTTGGGATAAAAAGAAAAGTTGAGTGAAATATATATTTGATTTTTAAGGATTCTTAAACATATTTATTCATTTAAATAGTACAATATTAAAACGAACTACAAAAAGTGAAATAAAATATAAAATTAATCTAGCTGGCGGTGCCAAATTGATAAATAATATAATACTAGTAATTTTGGCACGTCCGTTGATGGGCCCAAATCACGCTCGGATCATTACCGTACACGTGTCGAGATCTGGACGGCTCAGCCAGATCAATCTGGAACACTTGAGCTTGAACGCTCGTGAAGATGGGCTCGTAATAGCGAATCCAGCCCATCTGCCTATAGCCTTACTGCCTAAGGCCCGCCTGCCGGAGTGCATCCTTCGAGTGTGGGAATCCCTCTCCCAGTCTCGCCCGACGCTCGCAATATTGCCTCGCAGGGACAATCACGACTCAAGACTCGCGTCGCAGGCACAGGACACTCCCTTGCTCGTTCCACGCTCGAGACCTCGGGGCCACGTGATCATCAAAACATACCTCAGCCACCAGGGTCCACCTCAGCAGACCTCAGGGCCTCTCTCGAAGGTACGAGCAACCTCGTGGCTGAAGCTTCACCCGAGCGTCCCAACGCTTAGACAAGCCAATCTGGGGGATCCTCGCCCTCGAGCGTCCCGGCGCTCGGGTCAGGTCGCCCCTTGGACGCACCTTCAAACGTCCTTATGCCCGCGCAACCCTCTCTGGGTAACCTAGCGCTCATACGGTTGTTGTACAACTGCCTCTGACACACACAGGTAGTGTGCACACCAATCTCTGACATCCACTACCACCCGTACGAAAGTATATCTTAGAGATGTCACTCTCATACCATCACATGTTGCCACGTGTCTAGGGCAGCACTATGTTTAGGACCACTTGATTAGATTACCCAAAACACCCCTACCCTCAACGTATAAATAGGGGAATTTTACACACATTTTCCCTAAGTCATCTTCTACGCAAGATACAACATACAGAGAACTGGACATTCCACCATTTTCGCTCTGGTTCCTTCCTCCCCAAGCTCTACATACTTTACCATTATTTGCATCCTTACTGCATTTTCTCCCCTGGTGTTATCCTAGCTGGAAGAACCCACGCACTCTGGAAACCCAGTCCCTAAGGCTCAAACGCCTATGATGGTCTTCCCTTTCACAAACAAATCTTGAAGTGTTGGTGTTTTAGTACCTCTCCAGTATTTACACCATCATTTTTGGCGCCGTCTGTGGGAAACCATCATCATCTTCTTCAGCTTCATCTGTTTCTTCCTGCTTGAGCTAGTTGAGATACGACACTTGCATTCAACCATGTTTACAGCTACCAGATCCGGAGCTTTGGACAATAGAGGAACAGTTCTTCCGATCAACGAAGAGAACCCAGAAGGAGGCGATGATACAACGACCGCCTCTAACATAAACAACACGCCAGTCAATGTTGAGCTTCCTCCTGCTGGAAACAAAGACAAGGAAACCATGGCGGGATCCCTCCCAGCTGAAGGGATTGGAGCTGGAGGATCAGGTTCTATTATTCCACCTACAGCGCGCTAGTGCCTGCCGCCACTGACCACTGTCACCAGCCCCGTAGCGTATCCCATGACAATGCCTCCACCGGGATACATGTATGTGCAGCCCGACACTATGCCCGAGGTAGTGCAGGGCATGATGCCCATGATTCAACCCTATCAAGTGGGCACGCTACAACTCCCAGTCTCCATTCCTAGAGAAATCCAAGGAGTGAAGATGCCACAGGTGACACCGCAGCAACTTCAGGCACTCTACGCTCAGTGCGAGGTGTAAGCCGCCCAAAACGCTTGGAAACACTTTACAGCCGCCTACTTTCTCTCAGGCATGGGCACTCAGATGGGTGGGAGGATTATAAGTACACCCTCTGATGGCTACCCAGAACGTACTGAGGGCTCAGCCACCAGCACCGCCACAGGCACAGGGAAAAGAAGCCCCCCCTCCCCTCCCCTCCCCCCCCCCCCCCAGAGGGACGAACAGGATCAGCATCCCGGAGAGAAGGAAAAAGCCCCTCAGGCGAGGGGAGATGCTGAAGAGGAGGTCCAATCCAGGGCCACCGGAAGAACAAGTACGAGGGAAGAAAATGACCCTCGTTTGGCTGCAGTCCAAAACCAACTCGAATTTTTGTAGCAAATAGTAGAGCAGCTCTCTCGAGCACGGTCTCAAGTCCCCCATGCTGGGGACGAGAGGTCTGAGGCCAGAGACGCTCGCTGGAGGGAGGCTTATGGCTTCTGCACACAGATGGTTCCTCGACCTCTCAGGTGGGAGGGGGAGGGGTGACATTTAGAGACCCTCATGGAATTGAGGTTGATTACGCAATTAAGCTAGTGTTTCAAGTTACCAACAATAAGGCTGAATATGAAGCTCTCATCCAAGGGCTCTGAATTGCTCTTCAGAATGGGGCCTGTCGGGTCACTGCGTATGTCGACTCTCAATTAATTGCTAGTCAGATCAATGGCACTTATGAGGCTCGAGAAACCACCATGGTGCAATACCTAGCAAAGGCTAAGGAAATAATTTCAAAGTTCAAGGAATTTCATCTAGCGCAGGTTCCACGAGCAGAGAACGAGCGTGTTGATGCCCTCTCCAAGTTTACATCTGCTCTGGAAGGTTCCTGCAAGCGCTCAGTCATGTTCCTTAGGACGGAGGAACCATTGATAAGCGAGAGTAGACCCTCGGGTGAAGTGAGCATGATTGATCCATCCGAGCCTTGTTGGCTCGATGACGTCATCAGATTTATGAGGAATGGAACTTGCCCATCTGATAAAGTGGAAACACGAAAAATGAGGAGTAAGGCCCCTCGTTTCTCACTTGACAATGAGGGCAGGCTTTTCAAACAATCTTTTCAAAGCCCACCATTAAGATGCTTGAGACCCTCGCAGGCTAAGGAGGTGCTCGAACATGTATATAATGGAAGCTGTGGGAATCATTCTGGGGGTCGGATTCTGGCTAAAAAGGTATTGAGGAGCGGATTCTATTAGCCCTCGGTACTGCGGGATGCTATCAATTACTCTAAGAAATGCCCTAAGTGTCAAGTTCACTCCAACATCCCTCAATTGCCAGCAGCCCAAATGATCCCCATTGATGTTTCCTGGCCCTTTAACCAGTGGGGTATTAACATAGTGGGACCCCTACCAATGGCAGTCGGACAGAAAAAATTTGTGATCCTCGCTGTGGATTACTTCACCAAGTGGTCAGAGGCCAAAGCAGTCGCGAAAATAACGTTCAAGGTGGTAAGGGATTTCATTTAGAAAAACATCATCTGCAGGTATGGCATCCCGAGGGTGCTAATTTCACACAATGGCTCTCAGTTCATCGTTGCAAACACTCGAGAATAGTGCTCAGAGCTTGGCATTGAGCAACGCTTCACTTCCGTGGATCATCCACAGGCCAACGGTCAAGCTGAAGTAACCAACAGAACCATACTCCAGCATCTAAAAACGATGTTTGGGAGTAAAAAGGGTGAATGGGCTGAAGAGCTCCAAGGAGCCCTGTGGGCATATCGCACTACCCCACGAGTGCCAACCGGTGAGACCCCTTACTCCCTGTTTATGGCTCCGAAGCTATGATACCTACGACAATCGCTCAAGAGTCTGCACGCGTTGCCTATTTCGAGCCTGCAGCCAACGAGAGTAACTGGGTGCTCGAACTGGACTTACTAGAAAGGAGGAACGCTGCTTGGGCCCGTATCCACAAATACAAGGTAGCAGTGGCCCATCAGTACAACAAGCGTGTCAAGAAAAGGACCTTCCAGCTGGGGGACCTTATCCTCAAAAAAGTTGAAGTGTCCAAACACGTGGGTAAGTTAGACCCCAATTGGGAAGGCCCCTTCAAAGTCACTCAGGTACGAACGAACAATACCTACCTGCTAGAGACTTTGCAAGGCGAGCGTCTCCCTCGACCATGGAATGCATGTAACCTCAGAAGGTTCTATGTGTAATTGCAACCCTTGTAAACGCCCGCTCGAGGCACTTTGTATCTTCTTTTAACAAAAATGCAAATACGTAAGTAAGTATTTTCCATACATTATTTATCATTTACTTGATTCAATTTATGATAATTTATATCATCAATTACATCAACACCCACTCCGTGTCGAGGATACTCCACATCGAACGGCTTGATGTCCACTCGTGCTGGACTCTCTTAAACGAGCGAACCCCTTTTCAGGTCAACACTATTGGTGTGTCGAGGACACTCCACATTGAACGGCTTGATGCTCATAAGCACATAAGCCCTTCTTAAAACGAACGTGTCATAATCGGGATTGTTATACGCTTAATTACGCCAACCGGATATTGATTACTCTAGTTTGCACTCGTAAACCCCTTAGAGATGCTCATCTCATTACATATACGTACGCTCATAGACGATGAAGACATAGCAAATCCCCTTGTTGATTTCTAAGTTCTAGGTTTTACAACTGCTACGCTCATTATTATTCAACACATAAACTAATTTTTATCAAGAGCAAACACTTAGCAAATCCCCTGGTAGATTTCAAAGTTCAAGTTTGAGCCTTATGATGAATATGGTCAGGGTACCCCTCATATAGCGCACCCTCGCACCCATACATTCACATATCACAAAATTCCAACCATCAAAAGGAAATCAACAAACAACATTCAGAGTGTCACAACATAATAAAAAAAATCGATTTCATTATCCTAGAGGAAGGAAATTACAATACTGGAAAAGGAAAGTACATTGCACAACTTAAGGAATCATGTTGGAAATTCAGAAGGGTTGAAAGCAAAGTAGAAAAGGGCCTTATGAGGGCGGGCTCCTGGAAGCAGAAGCTGAGCGTGCAGAATCCTGAGCATTAGCTTGGGAATACTCCTCCAGATTCACAATCTCAGCATGGGAGGATGGAGCTTGAGGCTGGGCGCTAAGACCTCTGGATGAGTAATTTAAACATCGCCAGCACCATCGTCCATCGCCATGGGCTCAGGCTCTATGGGGTTAGCCGCCATGAATTATCGGTAGGGTCCCCAGTCTCGACGACCGGCTCCAGGTTCTCGTCCAAGTCCATGCCCAGGCGATCATCTGTGCAAGCGCTGGGGGGCACCATTCCCAGTTTGATCAACTGGCCCACGGATTTCCAGAAGAATCTCTTAGCGTTGGCGAAACAGTGGAGGTTGACAACGAAGTCAAAAGCCCTCGAGCGCACAAATTTGAGGACCGTATCCCAGGCAACCCTCTTCTCAAGATCTTCTACTTGCCCTTGGAGATTAGCAAGCTCTTTCCTCACAGATTCCAACTGTTGGTCCCGCTCATTAAGCTACTGGGTAAGGTCCTTGTTGTTGTCCCTCAGCTTGTTGTGCTCAGCCTTCAATTTTTTGTGTCGCCCATCCAGTATCTCCCAGGCCGCCTCTCGCTCCTCGAGCGTCTTCTTCACTTTCTCGTGCTCAAGGAGCTGTGTGTTGAGCACTGACCATGTCATAATCTTTCTGCAGCTAGTCGGGGTCAGTGATGCGCAACAACTTTTTATACTTGTCCTTGCGCTCAGAGTAGGTCTCTAAGCGTCGCTGCAAATTCTTCAGCCTTGGGAACACTCCCTGCACATGTGACAAAAAGTATTCTAAGTATAAGATTACTTAAGGGATTCTAGATATCACAGGAACGTTCATGTACTTACCGCTATAAGAGCATAGCAAGCGTCTGTCGCCACCTCCTCCTCCGGCTGCCTGTTTAACTGTTGGTGGTCGCCGGAGAATTACAGGCGGTGGACCAAACCCGAGACGACGTTGCGAGTAGAGGGAGAATCATTTAGGAGCACTGGACCGTCCTCCCCCGAGCGCCTGTAATGCGCGTCCCCCTCGCACTCAAACTTCCAGAAACTTTCATCCTCGGAGGATAAAGTGTCGCCATCATCACCAGGCTCGCCCACTACAACCTCCTTCCCTTTGCCTGAGACGGGGAAGGAATCTGCCAACCTTTTTCTCTTCCTTGATGGTTAGGATCTATCCCCACTTAGATCCGACATAATTATCCCCGAGCGGTTATGGCGGGGGCCATCAGGGCCCAACTGTACACTTTTCTCAGTGGGCGCAGGGATGAAGTCGCCCGAAGATGTAGCACCACGAGCATTCCCGCTCGCGGTATCCTCAACTTGACCATCTCCCTGGCCGTCTCTTCCAGCCCCACGACCGTCTCCACGGCCCTCACCTGTCTCGGCACCGCGGCCCCTACGGGAGCCCTCTGATGTCGTTGTTGTTGTTGCTGTTGAGCATTGGCCGCTTTGCAAGCGCACATCATCGCTGCAACGTTTGCTGCTCCTGCTCCTACCATTAATATATCTACGTCTGCAAACAAAGAAGCAAACGAGAGTCAGATGACCATGTACAATACACTTACGTAATGCAACAAAATTTAAAGAGTTAGCATTCCTACTCTAAATATTAGCAAAGTTCGTTCCTTGAATCTAACCGTCTCGTTCCATTGTTCGAGCGGGAGGGTTGATTATCATTTCTGGGGGACTCATGAGGCCATAGCGAAATAATACTTCCTCATTACGTATTAGGTCCTTAGCCTTAATCAGCCATTTCTCGTTCTTCATCATGAGGGTTAGCCCCTTTGCCCATTGCTCAAAAAGTTTATCCCCAGATCTGTGCTTCACAATGGGCCCTTCTCCGTGTATCACCCACTCTCGGGGAACTCTAAATACTCCACCAGGCGCCCCCACGAAGAAGAACTTCTCCTTCCAGTTCTCTCCGTAAGAAGTTGAGGGTGAATCAATCATCTTTAAGCCGGACTTAGCTTGGGTATAGTAAAACCCATCCCTTGGAGACGAGCGGCGAGAGCGAGCTACTTGGATCAAGCTATTGAAATTGTTGAACGAGGGTTCGTGGCCAGTAGCCCTCATCAATATTACAAAAGTATTTAATAGGGTTATTCCATTAGGCAGAATCTGTGAAGGGCATAAGTTCAAGGAATTCAACAAGCTGACGATCGGGGCCGGAATCGGAAACCTCAGACCCCCTGCAAAAATAGTATCCCTATAAACGGTTATCATCCCGGGGAACGGACTATTAGCTCGCTCGTGCTGTATAGGAAGACGGGTTGTGTAGACATAGTCCCAATAAACCTGAGTCTTCAAGAGGGTCAGCTCCGCGAGCGTCATAGTACTCTCAATTTCTTCTAGAGTTCTATTTGTCTGATGCGGGTTGGACTTCCTCACTTGAGTCACCGATTCCTTACCCTTTCGACGGCGTTTTCTGGGAGGCTCTTCCCCTGCCTGACGCTGGGAAACCCCCGCTTCCGCTTGGGGGACAGCGGTAGCCACCGTAACTTGGTGATCTTGAGGCCTAATGGCACTATTTAATACCGGGAAAACCCTCTCCCCCTACTTTTTCATCCGCAATGACAGATCCATTTCCTCAAAAAGTGCAGCCACTCCCTCAGGATCATGCTCGTTCATCCCTTGAACGGCAGCGTCCAGTACTTCATCCTATCAGAATAATGTAGGGTATATTAATTTGGAAAGGTGAACTGGCATGGGACATCTCATCTATCTCTCTCACCGTCTGGTTAATGATCTCATCCGCCGTTGTTGTTCTTGCCCTTGAAGATGGAGGTTTTGTAGAAATATTTAAAAAGAAAAGAAGGATTTTTAGCACGGGAACGATTGATCAAAAGGCTTCCCCATACTAGACCGGTAGTCGACGTAACCTAGACCTAGGGTTAACACAAGAAAGGTCAGAAATCACAGTGGTTTACCTAAAGTTGGAGAGGAAAATTCGCCGAAAATCGTAGAAAATTGTAAAAAGTTGCAGGTTGCTTTGGAGAGTTCTGAATGCGTAAAAGGTAAATAGGGTTTGGAAATCCCTATTTATAGGAGCAGTTATACACATGATTGGGGCGTTTAATTCAAACGCAATCATTCCCGCCTAGGACAGGGTTACCCATGTTCACGCGCCGTTTCCTTAAAACACGCACCCATGTCTCCACTCAGAATTTAATGCATGCCCACTTGAACCTCAGAACTGATAGGACAGCATTTACTGCCCTGTCAAAAGATGTCCGTCGTGGTATACAAATCGACGCTTCCCTCCGAGAGCTTGGCCCTCGAATATTCAAAGTTAAGGCTCGGATTTCAAAATTCTACAGTACACCCAAGTGTAACTATAGAATTTGGGGGGTAAAATGATGGGCCTAAATCATGCTCAGATCATCACCGTACACGTGTTGAGATCTGGATGGCTCAGCCAGATCAATCTGGAACACTTGGGCTTGGACGCACGTGAAGATGGGCTCGCAATAGCGGATCTAGCAGATCTGCCTACAGCCTTATTGCCTAAGGCCCGCCTGCGGGAGTGCATCTTTCGAGCGTGGGAATCCCTCTCCCAGTCTCGCCCGATGCTCGTAATATTACCTCGTAGGGACAATCACGACTCAAGACTCGTGTCGCAGGCATAGGACACTCCCTTGCTCGTTCTACACTTGAGACCATCCTGACGCTCGCATCCTTCGTAGCACTCACGTGATCATCGAAACATACTTCAGCCACCAGGGTCCACCTCAGCAGACCTTGGGGCCTCTCTCGAGGGTACGAGCAACCTCGTGGCTGAAGCTTCACCCGAGCGTCCCAACGCTCAGACAAGCCAATCTGGGGGATCCTCCCCCTCGAGCGTCCCGGCGCTCGGGTCAGGTCGCCCCTTGGACGCACCTTCAAAAGTCCTTATGCCCGTGCAACCCTCTCTGGATAACCTAGCGCTCATACGGCTGTTGTACAACTGCCTCTGACACACACAAGTAGTGCGAACACCAATCCCTGACATCCACTACCGCCCGTACAAAAGTGTATCTCAGAGATGTCACTCGCATACCATCACACGCTGCCACGTGTCTAGGGCAGCACTGTGTTTAGGACCACTTGATCAGATTACCCAAAACACCCCTGCCCTCAACGTATAAATAGGGGAATTTTACACACACTTTCCCTAAGTCATCTTCTACACAAGATACAGCATACAGAGAACTGGACATTCCACCATTTTCACTCTGGTTCCTTCCTCCCCAAGCTCTGCATACTTCACCATCATTTGCATCCTTACTGTATTTTCTCCCCTCGTGTTATCCTACCTGGAAGAATCCATACTCTCTGGAAACCCAGTCCCTAAGGCTCAAACGCCTGTGATGGTCTTCCCTTTCGCAAACAAATCTTGAAGTGTTGGTGTTTTAGTACCTCTCCAGTATTTACACCATCACCCGTTGCGTCTGCAAATTAAAAAATTCTATTATAAATATATTAAAATTAATTTTCATATTAATATATATTTTATAACTATTTTTAATATAATTTTTAACTTATGATAAATAAATAACATGCAAGAATAAAACACCAAACAACACTATCTTTGAAAAAAAGATAAATAATATATAAAGAAAAGGAAAACAATTGAAGTGAGGTGAGGTGAGAGAAAACATAAGTTGAAAAATATTATTAAAGTAATAAAATAAATAAATAAAAAGAAAAGAAGAGAGGATAACGTAAGAGAAAAAAGTGGACAAAAAATAAATAAATAAAAAGAAAAAGAAATAGAGGACACAAGAGACCAAAGCCGTCACTACTTGATTCTCTTGCTTAATATATAGTATATAATATCTATCTATCTATCGATATTATTAAGCGCCAGAGTCGATTGTGTGTCATGGACTCTTGGTCTCTTTTCTTTTTCTTTTATTTTATTTATTTTATTTTATAACTCCCATGTTTTTGTAACTTCTTTTTTCTCTCTCATTACTTTTACTATTTTCTTTTCCTTTCTTTTTTATATAATTTTTATCTCTTTTTACTTTTGTTTTCAATTATTAATATAACACTATCTTATGCTATTTATTTATCGTAATTTAATTATTATATTAAAAATAATTATTTTAATATATTTTAATACTAATAATTTTTTATTTGTATATGCATCGAATGTGCGGAATTGCTAGTATCAGAGAAAGATGTAGAATTTAGGTTGGAAGGTAAACAAACTAACTTTTATCATTAAACAATTCCAACCCAGAAATCTGTAAATACACACATTTTGATCGAACACAACACACCCCAAAATACATATATTTTCATATTTAGATCGATATATGTTGGATTTCTTATTTAATGGTCTCACATATTTAATAAATTGTACATGGTTATCTCATAATATAAGTCCGATCAGAGATCTATTTAATATATATTTAATTATATGGGCTTATAGGAATATTTGTTGGAGTATGAGTATGTGTAGAAATCAGTGAACACTTAATTATAATTGATGAGCCTGCCCTACTTTTGGTTATAAATTAGGGTTGTGATCCCTAAGTCACTTACGTGTTTTGTCTTCCTTTCTGCCCCATCCCAAAGAATATTGAATTAACGGCAAGACCTAGAAGATCTCAACCTTGAATTGCTTAGTCAACTACGAATACCTATGGATCAAGGTACGCTTTCGCTTGTGTGTTCTCGATGATTTTGACATGTTTGTTAAGGATTAGGGATTTTTCCTACAAGTGGTATTAGAGTCAAATAAATCGAAAATTGAATTTAGTTATCGATTAAATCGAGACTTATTTCTCTATATGCGATTCGGCCGCGTTTGATGTTGTGTATTTCTCTGATGATTTATGCTAAATTCATGAATGTGTCGTGGGATGCACTGCTTGATGGTATTTATCTGTCATTTTTCGTGGATAGCCATTCTATAGAATTTTGTAGCAGTATCTGTAGAAACCCTTAACCTAGCTATGGAGGCGTGAGGAGGAAAAGGTGCAGAGAGAGAGAACGAGATTAGGGTTTACTGATATTTTCTAATAGAATGAATAATCGTGTCTCAAATAATACATACAAAGCCTATTTAAGAAGCCACGCGGCCAACGGTAACAAACGACGCGTGGGGAAAACGCAAGAAACAAAGACAAGTAAAACACATTTCTAGAAATACAAAACAAAGTGGCCAAACATTAACATGGCCTAAAAGAATAAAAAAGCCCAATTCCAATAGCCGCCCTCAAGTTGGAGCTTCATTGAATAAAAAGCCCAACTTGCCCAATATTGCCCTAAAACGGGGACTACCAAGAGACTTAGTAAAAATATCAGCCAGTTGATCCGTAGTTGAAACATGTCGGGGTAGTATGAATCCCTTCTTGAATTAATTCCTCACAATATGACAGTCGATCTCCAAGTGCTTCGTACGTTCATGGAAGACCGGATTTTCAGTGATGTGTAAGGCCGCCTTATTGTCACACCAAAGAGAAATAGGCAGGCTAACTTTAACTTGCAGGTCTTGAAGTAAGTAACTGACCCACTGCAGTTCAGAGACTGTTGCTCCCAAACTTCTGTATTCTGCTTCACAGGAGGATTTGTTGACTGTAGGCTTTTTTTTGCTCTTCCAAGACACAAGTGCACCACCTAACAAAACACAAAAACCAGTTAATGACTTTCGTGTGATAGTACAAGTAGCCCAATCCGCATCACTATATGCAGACAGGACAAGATCATTAGCTGCTAGCAAGAACAGCCCAGCCTGTCTCGTTCCTGCAAGGTATTTAAGCACATGCAATGCTGCATCCCAATGAGATTACATTGGATTAGAAACAAATTGACTTAGTTGTTGTACAGAGAAGCCAATATCTGGCCTAGTCAGATTGAGGTAAAGTAATCTGCCAATAAGTCTTCTGTATTTAGTCGGATCTGAAAAATAAGTATCATTAAGTAAATCAAACTTGTGCCCTACAGCAAGTGGTGTACTCACTGGTCTGCAATCATTGAGACCAGAATCAATAAGGAGATCTAAAATATACTTCTTTTGAGTTACCAGCATTCCATCATTGCATCTGAAAAGTTCAAGACCTAGGAAATATTTTGCAGTCCCTAGATCCTTAATAGTAAATGTTGAATCCAAATATCCTTTAATATCAGATATAATATCATCATTTGATCCAGAAATTAATACATCATCAACATATACAATGAGTATAACAAAATAACCATTCTTAGTAAAGGTAAAAAGATAATGATCATGAGTTGATTGCTCAAAACCCTAGGCCAATAATTTTTTAGTAAATTATAAGCTCATTGCCTTGAGGCCTGCTTAAGACCATATAAGGACTTAGTAAGCTTGCAAACCTACCCAGGTTTGCACTTGTCATACCCTTGAGGAGGTAATAAATAAACATCTTCATCTAAGAAACCGTGAAGAAAAGCATTATTAATATCCAATTGATATAGGCCCCAACCCCTAGCAGTAACCAGGGCCAAGAACACTCTGACTGTTACAAGTTTGGCAACAGGTGAGAAACTGTCATAATAATCTATTCCAAAGGTCTGATTAAAGCCTTTAGCAACCAACCTAGCCTTATATATGTCTACAGTTCCATCTAGGTTAAATTTAACCTTAAAAACTCATTTAGACCCAATAGCTTTCTTACCACTAGGTAAATCTGTAAAAACCCATGTTTGATTAGACTCTAAAGCTTTAAGTTCTTTATTCATAGCCTCAACCCACTCAGGGTGCTGAATAGCTTGGGAATAATTAATGGGTTCAGGAATAGGTGCTACATTACTCATAAAAGTGGCATAACTCTTAGCATAAGGTAACTGATCATAAGAAATTAAACATTTATTCTCACCATTATTATATTGCAATGTAAACCTCACATTACAAACATAATCCTGCACCCATGCAGGTGTACATTTAATCCTCTAACTGATCCTAGGTTGCTGATTTTCATCAACTCTAGGTGGGTTAGAATCATATGTAATATGTAGAGAGGGAACTTCCAGATTTTGTTGTTCAAAAATAGCATTTTTATGTAGCTCATCATAAGTAACAGAAGCATCATCAGTAGTAAGAATATGTATCTTAGAAGCATCAACATCAGAGGTATTACTTTCTTTGTAAGGGAACATATCCTCAAAAAATTTAACATCTCTTGAAGCAATAACAGTTTGCTGATCAAGATCGAACAATTTATAACCCTTTTTACCTTGAGGATACCCAATCAGAACGCATTTGAAAGCCCTAGAAGAGAATTTACCTCTGCCAGGACCAATATCAACAGCATAGCATAAACATCCAAAGGTTCTCAAATGCTCATAAGAAGGATCTTTATTAAACAGTTTAAAATAAGGTGCCTTCCAATCCAAGACCCTACTAGGCAGTCTATTTATAATATAAGTAGCAGTAAGGATAGCATCACCCTAGAATTGAATAGGCATATTGGATTGGAACATTAAAGCCCTAGCAATTTGCAAGAGATGTTTGTGTCTAATTTCCACAACCCCATTCTGTTGTGGAGTATAGACACGGGACATTTGATGTATGATACCATTATCTTGGAAGAGAGTTTTGCAATTGTAATTTACAAACTCTCTGCCATTATCACTTCTTACCATCTTAAATACTTACCATACTGAGTTTTAACATAGAGCAAAAAAATTTTGAGTACAGAATGAACATGATCTTTATAAGGCATAAGAAAAGTCCAAACACATCTAGAGTAATCATCAACCACAGTTAAAAAATAGTGACAACCAAAATGGGTTTTGACCTTAGATGGACCCCATAGATCTATGTGAATAAGATTCAGGGGTTCTTAGCAGTAACAGCACTAGTAGGAAAAGGTAACCTATGTTGTTTGGACCTTTGACAAGCATCACAGACAAGATCAACATCACCCAACATAACAAGAAAGGTTAAATGTCTCAAGACAGCAGAGGAAGCATGTCCAAGCCTCTGGTGCCACTTATTACAGGTAAGAGTCTTAGCAGACAAAGAGTCATTATCTTTAGTGGTAAAAACAGTATGAGAATCTAAGCTAAGAGAATCGTTTTTGAAAACAAACAAATTCTCAGAGACAACAGTAACATGTTGAACAACAGCCTTTTCAGAATTAAAGATATATAGATAATTACAAACATGTCCAGAAGCAAAAATATCTTTAGTTCTCTGGACCTGCAAAGTCCAATTATGTTTAGAGAAGATAAATTCACTGTCAGTGGCATTGGTAATTTTGTTAACAGAGATAAGATTGAACTCGAAAGATGGTATGTAAAGAACATTTTGCAATATAACTTTATCAGACAATTTAGTAGTTCCAACAAACTTCACTTCATGAGAAGTGCCATCAGGTAAGAAAATGGGTATAGTTTTCTGAGGAACATAGTAACTGTCAAACATACTTAATTTGGAACAGATATGACTTGTTGCACCAGAATCTATGATCCAATAAAAACCAGATAACTCTTCAGAATAGGCCATAACAAGATTAAAAGCCATACCTGAGAACTCAGAAGTGAAATGCAATTGCTCAGGTCCAGCAGGCTTGTTGTCTCTGAAGAATTTAACTAACTCCTGTCTTATCAAATCAGACATATTAGTATCATAATGAGAACCAGAGGATGAAGGCTCAAGAGATTTGTCCAGTGGAGACTCAGCTAATACATTGGCCATATTTCTAGGAACTTTCTTATTGTTACCAACACCACTGGACGTATTCTCCTTATATGCCTTATAGCACTCTGGTTCTCCAATCAACTTAAAGCAGGAGTCAGTGTTATGAGTGTCACGATTACAAATATCACAGTGTATGTAACCCTTATCCTTTCTTTTGTTATTTCCCCTTCCCATACCATTCCCTCTACTGTTCACATTCCTAGATAACATGATTGAATTTCCAAAGACATCATTGAAAGCAACATGAACATCTCTTTGTGATTCAACCCTAGAGATGATAGAATAGGCTTTATTCACCGAAGGGAGGGGATCCATAACAAGAATTTGGTTCCTCACAGCATTGTAAGAGTCATTAAGCCCCATAAGAAATTGGATAAGCATATCTGAGGACTGTGACTCACTATTATACCTAGACACCACACAATCAGATCTGAGAGCACACACAGGAGGATCATTCAAATTTGCCAATTCGTTCCACAGTAATTTTAACAGATTAAAATAGGAAGCAAAGGACAAATTACCTTGTGTTATAGAACAAAATATCGTGTTTTAACTGGTAAAGGAGAGGACCATTGCACTGACCGTACCTTTGATCCAGGTCTTCCCAGAGTTCTTTAGCAGTAGTGGCGTATAGAAAACTCTGATGAATCTTATGGGCTAAGGAATTGAGAATCCAAGCCTTCACGGTACTGTCAACACGTTTCCAAGCTTTATAGTCTGGATCCTCCAGAGGCGGTAAATCGATAGATCCGTCAATGAATCCAAGTTTCATCTTGGATTCGAGTGCAATTTTCATCGTGCGTCTCCACGTGAGGTAATTCTTCTCGTCCATAGTGACGGTGACAATGGATAACAACGAAGAATCATTGTTAGAAATAGTAAGCGAATCATCTTGAGAAGATGAAGGAGTAGCAGGAACGACCGATTTGCTCTTATCATCAGTCGCCATAGAGATCACAGAAACAAACCGATTAAAGAGTAAAATAACCGGTTGTAAGTAAGGAACAGAGGCAGATCTGACTAAACAAGTGCGAGAGTAGATCTGAGGCGAGAGACCTCAGATTGGAAGCGAAACAAAAAAAATACAAACTGATCTGAAAGCAAACGCAAGTAAGAGGTTAGGATCTTCAAGAGAATCTGCTCTTGATACCATGTAGAAACCCTTAACCTAGCTATGGAGGCGTGAGGAGGAAAAGGTGCAGAGAGAGAGAGAACGAGATTAGGGTTTACTGATATTTTTTAATAGAATGAATAATCGTGTCTCAAATAATACATACAAAGCCTATTTAAGAAGCCACGCGGCCAACGGTAACAAACGACGCGTGGAGAAAACGCAAGAAACAAAGACAAATAAAACACATTTCTAGAAATACAAAACAAAGAGGCCAATGTTTGGCCCAAAAGAATAAAAAAGCCCAATTCCAACAGTATCCATATGTCAATTCATAAACAAATATATGCGAATAGATATAATTTTTGCGCGAAATTATTTGGATTGGAATTCCAAATACATGTCTCCAGTATTCCTAGTTTTGCGTGATTATGTGAAAACGAATGGCTTGGATTATGTTTTGGTTTTAAGAATAATTTGGTTTCATTAATTTCTTTTGGAAGTTCCTGGCCGACATCATCATGATGGAATGAAGTGGGTTTTGCCATGTGCTTCATATATTTACAATATGTATATGTTGAAGGTTTTACAATAACTTATAGCTCAAATATGGTCTGGAGTTAGAATTAAGATCTATGTGGGTATGTTTCTGTGTATTATTTCGTGCCTATGAATTTCTCGTTTCGCATGCAGTGAGTAATTATGGTGAATTTAGTTGGCAATTTATGGTAACTGTATATATAAATTGTTTTAGCTAATAAGTTGTTTTAATTTATTAAATAATGTGCAATTATGTTTCAGGTGATTATGAAAATTAATTAGATTGAACTAATATGTTACAAAGTAGGGGTTGTCTATTGTCAGGTTGGCATTGTACTGATTTTACGTAAGGTCGGTTTGTACTGCTTTGTACTAATTTAATTTATTTTAAAAATATATATTCTTAAAATAAAAAATCACAGTTAAAACTCCTACTTTTTCTCTAACTATCAAATTACCACTACTTTTTCTAACTATCAAATTACTCCTACTTTTTCTCTAACTATCAAATTACTTAATTTATTTTAAAAGTATACAGTTTTAAAATATATATTTTTCTTTAACTATCAAATTTAATTTAATATATTTATTTTTCAATCAATAATCATTATAATTCTCTTACTTTATCTACTACAACTTATTAAAAAACTATATCCTAAAATCAATAATCATTTTTCTCAATGTTTAAGCTCCTACTTTTTCTCCAACTAGAAAAATATTTTTTTATTTTAAAATTCTATACATTTTAATATTAAAAATTAATTAAATTTGTGCATGCAAATCATGTTGTTCGTGAAGTTACTATCATGTAATTAAATACTATATTTCTAATGAATCTTAATTTTTTATAAATTTAAAATATAATTTTGTAGCTTTAGTAATTAAACAAATATAGATATTTATTAACTTTAGTATAGAGTTAAATAAGATTAATTGGATTAAATTTATAAAAATAATCTTGATTTTTATTAATACAATCAATTCATTTACCAAAAAACAATTTAAAATTTTTATTAGATTTTACCATCGAATAAGTTTACATCATATATGATAATTTATTTTAATTTTAAATTGATTAATATACATATAATCTTTTTGTTGTCTCGATGAAAAAATATAGGATCATATCAATTTAAAAAGTGAATCATATCAATTATGTAATTCATTGTTAATATTTGAGAGACATAATGTTTCTAACTTAAATACTATTTAATAAATATTGTTTTGTTTTTAATAACAAGACAACCTTCGGTTCTGGCTAGCGAGGCCTCAAGCCTTCGTTACACATCTTCTGGGCTTTACAAGCCTGGATAGGTCTGAAATTTGAAAATAACCTTGAGTTATATAAATATTAAAAAGATCCAATTGTGCAAGTGTACACTGAATTATATGTGCAGCAGAATAAGTATCAAACCCACAAGAAAGAAAAATCGAGTACCACTTCATATTGTTCTCTAATTGATAGACCAAACAATAATTCAGTAAGATATTTGGTACCAGCCACAACCATATATATTTGGTACCAGCCACAATTATATTGATGTTTCGTATGTTAAATAATCCATAATGAACAATATTTGATAAGCGCATTTAAGGTATTCGAATTCATTAAATCTTCTCTCTAAGAATCCAATACTAACTTGAGCGTCGGAGGTACGTCGCTGGCTAAAACCCCAATTATCTTACCCCTTAGGTGTTAAGTGTTTGCAGGTCAAGAGAACTCATGTTATAAACTCTTCACAAGTCGTACTAAGAAGGACAGTCAGCTCGACCAAATTTTAGCATGATCAAAATGAATAAATAAATAAATCTAACTTTCATTTTATTTTCTCTTAAAATTTAAATCAAATATATAATAACTTTGTAATAGCAAAATAGAGCATAACTAAATTACTCATGTAACTCAAAAATTATATTTAGGTGGATAATTTGAAGGCTTTTGAATTATTATATGTAAATGTCTATTTTATTCTAACTTGATTCAATAATTTATTTATTTTTAAACTATATATTAAATTTACAACCATTATAATTAAGGATTTGAAATTTAGTATATAAAATATTATAACTTTTATTGAGTATCTCATACTAAATACATAAATGCACCTATTTTAATATAGTACCTAAGTATATATATATATATTAACTTTAAAAAACTTAGTAAATTTATTAAAAATGTCCATTAAAAATATAAGTGGTTTTTTTTTTAAATAAAATATTAAAGAGAAGGGGGGTGATTGCATATATATATATATATAATTTAAAATTACACATATTTAAAATTTATTAAAAAAATAATATAGTACAATCTTGTACAGATTGACCTCAAGTGAGGTCAGTACAGATTGAACTTTTGTTAGACATCCCCTACAAAGTAACCTCTATTAGGTAAGATTTAATTGATTTTCCTTAATTAAGTTATCTTTTATTATCTATGTGAAATAACCGGCCCAAAGGAAGATGATTTTGGCCAAATAATAATAGTCATGGATATGTGATACATTTGGTGTTAACATGCTTACAATGTGTCGGTCCAAAAAAAAAGCATATTGTGAGACCGTTTTAGTTATTTTGACTATGTATAAGAGTACCACTTACAAATTATTATTTATGTCTAAAGGCTAAATAATAATGTTGTGCTAGGTATCTTGAGATGAGCCCACCATTGCATATATATTTTGATACTTAGTTTTATCTTTATATATGCATGCGTCTATGTTTAATTAGTTGTGAGTATATTATTTTCCTTTATAGTGCCTTCTATATCTACTAACTTGAACAACATCCCTGAGCTTAACGGTTCTAACTTCAAGCAATGGAAAGAGCATGTTATGATTATGCTTGGTTGTGAGGATCTCGATCATGTATTAGGGTTTGATCGCCCTGCGGATCTCACTGATACTAACACCGCTGTACAGAGATTCGCATACGAGAAGTGGGAGCGATCAAATCACATAAGTTTGATGATCATGAGGCGCTCAATTCCGGAATCCATAATGGGTGGTATTACTGATGAAGAAAATGTCAAAAGTTTCGTGAACCAAATAGCAAACCGATTCAAAACTAATGAAAAAGTTGAGACGAGTACTACTCTTAGTAAGCTCGTTTCTATACGGTATAAAGGTAAGGGAAACATAAGGGATTACATTATAGAGATGTCCAATCTTGTGACAAAACTTAAGAGCTTAAAGCTTGAGGTGTCGGATGACATACTTGTACACTTGGTTTTGATCTCACTTCTTGCATAATTTAATCCATTTAAAATCTCCTATAATATTCAAAAGGAGAAATGGACTCTAAATGAGTTTATAGCTCAATGTGTGCAAAAAGAGGAGAGATTGAAATAAGATAGCATTGAAAGTACTCATTTTGCTATGACTTCTAAGGCTAAGGCTACCACCAGTAAAAGGAAAAGGAATAAGGATAAGGAAACTGCAGAATTTGGGACAAGCCAACATAAGGTGAAAAACAAATAGGGTTTAGTTACTTTCTGTTACTTTTGCAAAAAAAAACTGATCACATAAAGAAGGATTGTCCCAAAGACACCGCTTAGCATGAAAAGAAAGGTAGACTAACCATGGTCTACCTAAATCCGATTTTCCCAAAGGCATCATTGATCACAACTATCCTAAGACGGTTTCATCTATTGCTCCTGCATCCCTGCTTAATTAGGGCAGGGGGGTCCTTGGCAAGTTCATAATCTAAAGTCCTTAATTAGGGACTATAACCCCTTGATCTTGTTCCTTTCGGAGACTAGGTGTTCTAGTAGTAGAATTGATAGATTGAAGGTTCAATTGAATATGCACGGTGTTAATATTGATTCGATTAGTAAAAGAGTAGGTCTCACTCTCTTGTGGTGTAAACATATTGATGTAATTTTGTTGAATTTTTCTAGGAACTATTTTGATGTGTTGGTTAATGGTGTTGGAAGGGGTAGTACCTGGATATTTACGGGTTTCTCTGAAGTGTCGGAGAGAAGTAACAGAGGGGTTTCTTAGAACCTCCTTTGTACCCTTTATAATCAGTCTTTGGACCCATGGTTGGTAAGTGGTGATTTTAATGAAATCCTCCGTAATAACTAGACATCCTTCATAACGATAATCACTCTTCAGCCACGTGGTTGGTAAGGGCGCAATGATGGATAGTTTAATCACTCTTCGAGAAGTAGGTCTTTCTGATTTGGGATTCGCTGGTTACCAGTTTACTTGGATAAAAAATCGGGTCTTTCCGAATACCTTGAGGGCTTTCCTAGATTGCTTGGTGGCTTCCAATAGTTGAAAAGTTCGATTTTCGCATGCGAAGGTGCTGCATGTTCCCATTTTTTTGCTTTGATCACATGGTTGTGATCATGATTTTCAGCAAATTAGATGGGAGGAAAAAATGACGACGGAGGTCGTTTAGATGCGAGGCAGCTTGGGTGAACTCTAAGGAGTGTGAAAAGATTATCTCAGAGGTTGGAAAGCGTCTCTCACAGCGTTCTTACCTCATAAAGTTATCATGAGCATTCAACATTGTCGTATGGGTTTGCTAAAATGGAGAAGAGACCAATCTAGGAATAAGGAGTTTAATATTGATAGTATGGAACAGTGTCTGCATAAACTAAGGATGGGTACTATTACTACCGATTATTCAAAGATGAAGAAAGAATAATTAGGCATAAAATTGAAACTGTATTGAGGGATAAGGAGATTAACCGGAAGCAACTCGCCAAGGCTCAATGGCTTAAGGAAAGGGATCGTAATACGAAACTTTTTCACCCTACGGCCGAGGCTCGAGAGCAAAATAACCATATTGAGGCTTTGAAAGATAGTCAGGGATAGCTTTATAGTTCCAAAGAGGGGATCCAAAAAATAGTTGAGGAGTATTTTGGAGGCCTTTTCAGATCTAAAAGCTGCAACATTTAGAAAATCGACGCAACTTTACTGGCTGTTCCGGAGAAAATGACCGATGAGATGCGGCGATGCCTTCTTCTCCTATTCCCAGCAGATGAGGTAATTGCTGCTCTTAAGCCCATGTACCCCTTTCAATCCCATGGCCCGGAAGGCCTTCCCACTTAACTTTTTCAGCATTATTGGTCTATTATGGGCAGAGATGTCATAAGTGTTGGAAAACACGAGTCAAAAGCAGCAAAAAATTAAAAAAATTTCGACAAGAGGACCAAAGGGCTTGGAATTTTTACTCTAAAACGATAGGGGTTCCCAAGAACTTACTACGAATTAGTCTTTCCTAAAACGTTCAAACCACCTACTGAATGTCTTTCAAGCGGTATTGAATTTACGTCCCTTGAATGGTTATTTCTTCTTTTTTGGGACTCCAATGTAGAAGTCCTCTAGATGTACCCACGCCAACCTAGGCCACGATCAAATCAAGGAGAATGCTAGCACTTTGATTTGTGTAAAGGCTAGGGTTTTTCAAAGAACTGTGTTCTTTTCTTTTTCTCTGAAATAGAGAAGATGACACTTCACGAATGTCGGTCTGACGAATAATAGAATTCTAACTCTCTTTTATATTCTCAAGTAACAAACTAATGAGAAAAGAAATCAATTCTAGAATTGTTTAATGTATTATTAGATAACTCATTTAAGATAATTAATTAAAACCATATGTTAATTAATATCTTTTCAAGAAACTTATCCTAAAAATTTAAGATATTATCCTTTTATTTATTTAATTTATAAAAAAATGATTTAGATATTATCTTTTATTTATTTCATAAATAAATAAACTAATTAATATCTTATCCTAACAACTTTAGGATATTATTTTTTACTTATTTTTTACTTTAATCAATAATCTAAGCTATTATTCATTATTTATTTATTTCGTAAAAAAATAATCTAAGATATTATCTTTTATTTATTTCTATCATAATTAAATAAACTAATATTTCAAATTAATAATTAATTATTTATTGGGCTTTTAATTCTAGATTGGGCTTAATAATTAATTCCTAATCAATTAAAGTCCAAAATTAATTAAACCAATTTAATTAATTGAAACATTGCACATGTGTGGCATATGCATGTGACATGCACGTGTGGGCGCCTCCGACTACAATTAGTCAATTCTGATGGGTCTCAATATGGGGTACAGAGTCCGATCACTTTAGAATTTGTTTGGGTGAGGAAACCACTGGAAGATCGCCAGAAAAGATGGGGGTTCTACTTGCTAGGACAAACACACAGACAAAAATCAGCAGGCCAAGCTGGGGGAACTGGGGGTGATTCCCAGTTTGGCTCTCCGACGCTCAAGTCAGATTAGGATCTGAAAGAGCTGTAAATGCTAAGTATAGAGTTGCAGTAATGGAGGTTGTTTACAGTGGTGAAGATGAACTCGCCTATTTATAGTTGAGGGTCAAGGACCCTTTAGTTATTTGCCCTATGTGGTCCTGGCCAAATGTTGCCCTAACACGTGGCATTGCAAGAGAGAAACCTAGGAGGAATCTTCTGCAAAAGCTGGTGAAAGTTAGCGTTGGCAACAGTGGCAGGTGCACGGGCATGTACGATGTGTCAGAGAGCCGTTTTGGGGGGTTGGTAACGAGGGCTTAAGAGCACGCTCGCATCAACCAAGAGCCTTGGAGGCCAAGGAATCCGCTAGGGGATGAAGGCCAAGGCTTGTGTAATAAGTTGGATTGGAAGCCTCCCTGAGGGAGTGTAGCGCTCGAAGAGGGCTCCCTTGACCGATTGGAACGTTAGCCATGTAAGATGAATTCGCGCTCGTCATAGGGAGGTGAGGCTGGTCACTTGCACGTATAGCGGAGTTGACACGTGTCCTTGATGCTTGAGGGTCCGAGCGCTCGTGTATAATGGCCTTAATCACAAGAGGACAGGTGTCGTCATCTTGTGTTGCCACGTGTCCAAACGTGGGACGAGCGTATTTTGACCCCATCATTTTGCCCCCCAATTCTGTAGTCCTTAGTGATAAGGGCTCTAGAATTTTTCCAATGCAATCCATCGAGCGTGTCGCTCGTATGGGGTTTGGCGTGTTGGGCAATCATCCTTCTGATTGCGCCATAAATGCGGTCTCTTCAAGTGACCGCTTGTAACGTTCAAGCATTAAATGCAGTCCTTTCTCCTGACCGCTTGGAGCGTCTAAGCATTAAATGCTGATGCGCGTGGGGCGCGTGGATCTTGGGAAGTACGTGACGGTCCAATAAAGTGAACGGTTTACTAAGCGGGAAATGATTGCGATTTTGAATCTTTTGCCAGAAACGTACCAACTTCCATCCCTATAAATAAGGGATTCGGTACCCATTCCACTTTTTACGCAAACATATTTCCAAAGCAGACATTTGCAGAAAAACTCTTTGCAAGCAATTTTCAGAGCATCCCAAACTTTCTTCAAGCTTTCCCAGAAGACTCAAGGTAATCACCGGTGAAATTCTTCTAACTTTGCTAACCTTAGAACAAAATTAGGACTTAGTATTTCCTCAATCCTTGCTCCTTTCCAGAACCAAATTAGGACTTAGTATTTCCTTAATCCTTGCTCCTTTCCGGAAATCCCCAAATCTCTTCGAAAATCCTCCACTTTCGAAATCCTCCTATCTTTCCTAGAATCCACCATAGTCATGGTCGGAGATCACGTAGAAGAATTCGCCCATGAAGTGGAAGACATGGCTACCCAGAGTTCGTCTCCGCCGGGCTCTCCTAGGGACGAAGAGTTGGATGCAGCCATGATGGCCATAGATGAAAGGAACCCAGGCGGGGTTGAACATCTTTTTGAAGAGATGAATTTAGTAATGGAGGCGGAGAGGCAGGAGGTGACTCTCCTGATAACAGAGAGCGCAACTCACCCCCACCGCCATACAGTGACGGTGGCCATCGCAGCTCCGGCCCTGGAAACCGAGGAAGTAGCAGGGCCCTCCGAAAGATCCCGCGACAAGGGCAAGGGCAAGAAAACTCAGAAGACCAAGAAAACCAAGAAAGCCAAAGGGCCCAACGAGGGTGAAGGCTCGGGCATGCAGGCGACCGAGCGTACCCCAGACGAGACTCCCAGCATAATTACTCTGGGAGAAGTGAAGACTATGTTGGCACCAATATACTGGGACGAGCGCTTCACATGGAGGATCCCAGCTGATCACGAGCGCGCCAACCATCCGCCTCCCGACGAGATGGCGGTCTATATGGATGCAGTCAGTTCTGGGGGCTTGAGGTTCCCCATTCCAGTCCCCGTGGCCAGCATTCTGAATGATCTGAATCTTTGCCCCTAGCAAATCGTGCCCAACAGACTCGCCTTGATAACGAGCTTCGTAATCCTCATGAAGTGCGCCGGATTCGAGCCCTTCATGCATAATTTTAATGCCCTTCTCCAAGTGGTCAGCTCACCGCGCTCGTCACCTGAGGCGGGTTATTTCTACTACATCCAAGCGAAAGCCCATTTGAAGTTGATCAGTTCCCCCTCAACCACTTATGGCCCAAACTGGAAGGAGAAGTATATTTTTGTCAAAGTCCCAGAAGATGATGATTTCGGGGTAGCCCGAGAGTGGATATCCCATGGGAAGGGATCTCTTGTGAAGAGCCGCTTGGAACCTGCCTTCCCGAGGGACTGGGCCAAGAACTTGCCATGGCACTGAGGGACGAGGGCCACCTAATTCCAGCCAAGGACTGGATAGATGATGCAGAGCTTATGTTTCTTTGTGGGCTTACAAACGACCCGCATTATCTTAACAATCCTCCCGCTCGAGATTTGGAGAGAGACGGTTAGACTCTAGGGCGCTAACTTTTAGATAGGAATACTAACTGTATCTTGCATTTTTAACTTGCATAATGTGAAATTTGTTTAAGGGTTTCTGACCCTCGTTTTCGCCTTTTCTGTAGGAGTAGAAATTTTAGAGATGGCTGGAGGAATCCGACAAGCCGCTCGCTTCGCCAACGCTAACAGGCGTCAGGCTCAACAGGATGACCAACAAAACCCCCGAGGCCGTGGTGCGGGCCGAGGCGACGGTCGTGGTGGACACCGAGGCTCCAGCTCAAGCGCCGTCCCCAGCGCTCAAGGGCCTTAAGGCCGAGGGGAGAATAGAGCGGCGAATACTGAAAATCGCCTGGTGGTACGGCCTCCACCCGCTGCAGATACGAGAGGGGCCAATCCTAACGTTGTCAACTAAACGAGGCCCTCTGCGAGCGTTATAATAAATGAGGTTCATGAGGGTTCTGGCCAGCCTTTCCACAAGAGGAAAAGGATGCCCGATGCCTTCGCGATAACAGGCAAGGGCAAGCAAGTTGTAGAAGGCCCCAAGGGTGGTGATGGCGAAACTTCCTCCTCGGAAGAGGAGCATCTATGGGATTTCGACCGCCAGGGTAACAGGAGCTACAAGGGCTCCGCTGACGGGGGTGCAGTGTTGCTAAGGCATGGGACATTGTCCCATGGTATTAGCCAGAGCCTGTACGAGAAGGCCCAGTTTACTGCGGATCACAGGCAACTGTACTCCGAGTCTGTGGAGAAGGTGACAGGCGACATGGTCCAAGCCCTCATCTCCGTAAGCTTTCCTACATCTTGTAATTTCAGTATCTCTTGAAGGTGTTATTTTCAAAATATTTGCTAGCACCTTCATTCTTTCGAGACCGTACAGCAAATGCTCCCGAGGGCGAGGAACATCCAGATGCGTGCCACGGTTTACGCTGATCAGAAGGCGAAATATAAGAAGATGGCGCGCTCGAATGATCCTGCCCAGCTTCAGAAGGAGTTGGACATAGAGAAGGCCGCGTACGCTTCTCTTAAGGAGGCGTATAACAAGATGGAGGCTGAGATGAAGAAATTACAAGAGGACTTCAAGAACACTGAGAACGCTCGGAGGAGTTGGCGCAACCAATTCAGACAGTTGGAGGAGAACCACAAGAAGCTTACCGTAGAGCACAATGCTTGGAGGACGAGGGCCGAGGAGGCGGAAAGGAAATATACCGATACCATGAACCAACTACCTTAACATCTCGAGCGTTCGAACAAAGAAGTGCTCGTCAAATTCTGTCATTCCAAGGCCTTCAACTTCGCAGCCTCTTTGCACTGCTTAGACGAGGCTCAAAAGGCCTTCAACTTGGCCATTGAACAGGGCATCCACAAGGGCTTGACGGATCTAGCTATTCGTGGGGCGGAAGGCACAGGGCTTATGTTCAACGAGCGATGCGAGGAGGATGATGATGACCGTGACGATCCTAAGGCCAGCATCTCTGAGCCGGAATACAACTTCTTGGTCAATCTTATCCAAGATGAGTACATGGCGTCCCATCCTCCAGCAGAAGCCTATCGGGCAGCACCAAGTGAGGGTGATAACGTTGCAAATGCCTCCTCGGAAAACCCTCCAGCAAACCAACCCCAAGCGCTTGCCACAGAGAATGCCCCCGTTCCAGTTACTGAAAATATCATCGCCCCTGCCAATAACGCCAATGAGCCTGAGCCTCCAGCGGCCCAACACCAAGTGGAAAATGCCCCCCTAGCACAGGAGCCGGAGGGCCCAGTTCATGGTCCTATTGCTCAAAATATCTTGGTGGTTTTGGATGAAGACGTCACTCCTGCAACTTGAAGTTCCCCCTTACCAACTTATGTTGCAATTCTTTCTCTCCTAACTTAGTGCTTTCTTTTTTGTAAAGATGTTATGGGCCTTTGAGCCCTTGCCTTGTAACTTTCGGGAAAGCCTTTATTAATAAAGCTCTTCCTTTTCATAATACTGTCTCTCTTTTCCTTGATTGTGAAGTTTTACTTTGCGCTTGTTGTAAACAAATCTTGTAATAATAAGATTGTGTGTAACATGCTTTGTAAAAATTGCATCACTTAGTAAAAATTGCATCGTTTAGCTAAGTCATAAAAATTTCAAAAAATTTAACTAAGTCTTGAGTAATCATGGGGGTCTTACTGTGAGGCTGCCCTCATTCAAGACTTGTGCAAATTTTGCTTTTCTACTTAGAAAATTCTGCTAAGTCTTGAGTAACTACGAGGGTCTTACTGAGAGACTGCCCTCGTTCAAGACTTGTGAAAGCTCTTATGAATCTTGGAAATTTTGCTAAGTCTTGAGTAAATACAAGGGTCTTAATGAGAAACTGCCCTCATTCAAGACTTGTGAAAATTCTTCTGATCGACGCTATCGTTGCACGAGCGCTCTCGTATTTGTTAATTTTTAGGATTTACAGGCGATCCCCTTTTCGAGCACGAGGCGTTGTGACAAACGACCAAGGCCTACTAGGATTTTACTTGCGCTCTTCTTCAACACTGGTGGTTGGTTGTGAGCGTTACCAGACTATCCTTATGAGGGCGTCCCCTTATGTGGAGTAGTGCGCTGGCAAGCGTAACCCAAGTGCGATAAAATTGTGCGTACTGGAACGGATTGCCAACCACGCTCGTGAAAACGAGGGACGGGGGTCATATCCATTTGCCAATTTATGAGCAGTAATAAAGGAATATTCAGGAAAATGCATTATAACTTACTTGAGATTTGAAGTAGTACATAGAACCCATCAGGGGGATTGTTACATCATCGTTTCTAGAGAACTTTTAAACATAAAACCACCGGAGGTTGCACGCGTTTCAAAGGCGAGGCAAGCGCTTACCTTGAAGTGTCTCCAGGGTGTAGGTGTTGTTAGCTCTGATTTGTATGACTTTGAATGGACCCTCCCAGTTGGGATCCAATTTTCCCACGTGTTTGGACACTTCCACTTTCTTCAACACCAGGTCTCCTAGCTGAAAAGTCCTTTCCCTCACACGCTTGTTGTACTGCCGCGCCACAGTCGCTTTATATCTGTGTATTTTAGCCCAGGCTTTGTCTCTCCTTTCCTCCAGTAGGTCTAACTCCAGGCTCCTGTTATCTTCGTTAAGCTGGGGCTCGAAATAAGCTACCCGAGCGGATTCGTATACAATTTCTGCTGGTATCATTGCTTTTGACCCATATACGAGCGCGAAAGGTGTCTCGCCAGTGGCCGCTCGTGTGTCTGCTGCTATGAATTGGGATCCGTTGTCTGAAATGAGCACCCTTGGTATACCGTACCTGCAGATAATGTTTTTCCAAATGAAGTCCCTTACGACCCTGAAGGTGATTTTTGCTACAGCCTAAGCCTCGGCCCATTTGGTAAAATAATCGACAGCTAAGATGACAAATTTCTTTTGAGCGGCTGGTCAAAGGGCCATGAGACATCTATAGGGATCATTTGAGCGGCTGGCAACTGAGGGAGGTTAGAATGGAACTGACACTTATGGCACCTTCTGGAGAACTCAACGGCGTCTTGAAGAACTGTGGGCCAATAAAACCCACTCCTCAGAATTTTCTTAGCAAGAATACGCCCTCCTGAATGGTTTCCACAACTCCCATTGTGAACAAGTTCGAGCGTTTCTTTTGCTTGCGAGGGCCTTAGACACCTCATCGGAGGCCCTTGAAATGACTTCTTGAATAACCTTCCTTCTGAGTCCAAAGAAAACCGAGGGGCCTTGTTTCGGATTTTCCGAGCCTCTACCTTATCAGTAGGACAAACGCCATCTTTAAGGAATCTGATAATATCGTCAAGCCAACAAGGCTCGTGCGGGTCAATCATAACGACCAACTCCTCGACGATTCTCTCTTTGATCAAAGGTTCCTCTGTTCTAAGGAACGTGACAAAACGCTCAGAAGTACCTTCTAACACCGAAGCAAATTTAGATAGAGCGTCAGCGCGCTCGTTTTCTGTCCGCGGGACCTGAAGTAGGTGGAATTCTTTAAACTTCCCAATGATTTCCCTAGCTTTGCTCAAATACTGCACCATGGTGGTTTCTCGAGCCTCTTAAGTTCCTTTAATCTGGCTCGTAATTAACTGTGAATCGACATAAGCGGTGATTCTGGAAGCTCCGTTCTGAAAAGAAATTTTCAATCCTTACACAAGGGCTTCATATTCTGCCTCGTTATTGGTGACTTGAAAATCCAACCTGATTGCAAAGTCCAACTCAATCCCATTGGGGTCTATAAGGGTTACCCCTGCTCCTCCCCCTTGAGAGGTTGAAAAACCATCCGTGTGCAGGACCCATAACCCCTCGCTTTCCGGAGCAGCGGGTTCTAGACCGAAGCATTCCACTAGCAAATCCGCTACTACCTGCGCTTGTATAGCGGTTCTGGGCTCGAAACTTAAGTCAAATTGACTCAACTCAATGGCCCACTTTATCAATCTTCCCGACACGTCCGGTTTGGACAAAACTTACTACAAAGGCTGATCAGTAAGGACCGTTATTGAGTGCGCTTGAAAGTAAGGCCTCAATCACCTTGATGCATTGATGAGGACAAACGCGAATTTCTCGATTTCCAAATACTTCTTCTCTGCCCCTTGTAATGTTTTGCTCAAATAGTAGACCGGCAGGTGCTTGCGTTCCCGTATAGCCACCAGTATTGCGCTCGTCGCTTCGTATGAGACGGAGAGGTACATAAATAGCCTTTCGCCTTCAACGAGTTTGGTCAGGAGTGGAGTGCTCGAAAGGTAAGCCTTCATGTCTTGCAACGCCTTCTCACACTCCTCTGTCCAAGCAAAATTTCGTGCGTTCCGCAAAATTTTGAAGAAAGGAAGGTTCCTGTCCACCGAGCGTGAAATGAACCTATTCAGGGAAATGATTTTTTCTACTAGCACTTGAACTTCTCAGAGATTGCGAGGGGAGGGGATCTCCAAGATAGCCTTAATTTTCTCAGGGTTGGCTTCAATTCCCCTCTGGCTGACCATGTAGCCTACGAACTTTCCCCCTCGTACTCCAAAAGTACATGTTGAAGGATTCAATTTCATCCCATACTGGCGCAAGATTGAAAAAGTGCGCTTGAGATCATCCAGATGTGAGCCCTGACGCTCGCTCTTAACAATCATATCATCCACATAAACTTCCATGGATCCTCCAATTTCTCTCTCAAACATCTTGTTGACAAGGCGCGGATAAGTGGCTCCAGCGTTCTTGAGTCCAAAAGGCATGACTAAGAAGCAGTATACCCCTAAGTGAACAATAAATGATGTCTTGGGGCGGTCCTCTGGGGCCATAAAGATTTGATAGTACCCCTGGAAGGCGTCCATCATGCTCATGAGTTCACACCCAGCGGTCGAATCCACCAATTGATCTATCCGGGGCAATGGGTATGGATCCTTGGGGAAAGCCTTGTTAAGATCAGTAAAGTCATTGCACATGCGCCATTTATTTGCACTCTTGGGCACCAATACCATATTACACAACCACTCTGGGTACAAGATGGGCTCGATGTACTGAGCCTCTAAAAGCTTGTTAACTTCTTCTTCGATGACTCTCTTCCGAAAACCGTGTACATCCCGCTTCTTCTACTTTATGGGCCTAAACGAGGGATCCACGTTTGCTAAGGTCAATCCCTGTGAGGTCAGATGCTTTCCAAGCAAAAACGTCTATGTTCTCTCTGAGGAAGTCAATCATCATAATCTACGAGGGTCCAGAGAGGTTGGACCCTATCTGAGTAGTTTTATCTTTGTTCCCTGGTTCCAACTCAATAGTGAGAAATTTTTCCGTGGGCTCAATCCTCACTTCTGGACGGGGAAGTTCAAGCGCTCTCTTCTTCCCTGTCAAACGTTCGTTATTAAGGGGCTCGTCGCCCTCGTTCTCATCCCCCTCGGAGGAGGACTCCTCTATTGTTCCTGGTGGAGCGTTCTGGAGAGAGCCCTTAGTAATGGGATCTTTCTTCTTGTTCGACTAATCCCTCTTGCGCACGGGACCATCCTCGTCCAAGTTAGGGAAATCATCGGATTTCTTGGTGGATCCGATCTGAAAGGCCTTCTCTGCTTTAGGCTTTCTGAGTGACAGCATATAGCATTCCTAAGCCTCCCGCACGTTGCACAAAACTTCTCCAACGCCCTCGGGGGTGGGAAATTTGATCTTCTGGTGGTAGATGGAGATAATAACTTTGAAATCCACGAGAGCTGGCCTTCCTATTATGATGTTATAGGGAATATCAATTTCTACCACCGCATATGTAACCATTAGTGTTTTGCGCTGAGGGGCTCGGCCAAATGAAGTAGCCAAGCGAATTTGCCCTCGTGGGATGACCTCGGAACCTCCAAAGCCAATGAGGGCTGTTTTGAGGGGTTCGAGCGGGATGTTGGTAACATTCATTCTCTGGAACGTGGAGTAGGGCAAAACGTTAACAGAGCTTCCACTATCCACTAACGCCCTCTTTACAGCGTGATTGTAGACATCGTGATTGTAGACATCTAAGCTAACCACCATGGGGCAGTCAGAGGTTTCACTGACCCCATGTGGTGTTACAATGTGCTCCAAATCACTATCGGTAAATCTTATTACACCATTTTCTTTTGAGCGCTGGTCTTTGGCTTCTCGGATGGCGTAGACTGATTTGGGTATTGAGGGGCGCTGATCATAACTGCGGACATACTGTCACCGGGCAGCGTTAGAATCTCCTCCAGAGGAACCCCCTGTTATCATGTTGATGACCGCGAAAAGGGTATTTTCTTGCTCAGGAGCTTTCCCTTTGTTGCGATGGCTGCTCTCAGGAGGGCCTCTCCACTTGCAAGATTTCCTTGTTGAAGCGGGCGAAGAACGAGCGAAGAGACTCATTCTTGCCTTGCACTATGTTGTAGAGAGCAGTGGGCGCTGTGACGGACGCCTTCAAAGAATTGAAGTGGTTGAGGAAAGCATCAGCCAACTCTTGATATGAATGTATCGAGCGCGGCGGCAGTCGCTTGTACCATTCCTGAGCCATTCCTACTAAGGAAGTGACAAAGACTTTGGCCCAGTAGTAGCTCGAATGCTCATATAAGTGCATCAAGTGTAGAAAATGATCCAGGTGTTCCGCTGGATCCGTTGTTCCGTCGTAGCGATTGACGGAAGTGGGGATTTTGGTCATTCCGACTTGGGCCATCAAAAATTCTTCCACGAGGGGGGAGCCCCTCTCCAGCGGATGATATTCATCAGTGCAGAAGTTCTCCTCCTGCTCCTTGCGGTGGGGGACCCGTGGCTGATGGTCTTTGTGACGAGCGTCTCTGGCGTCGGCTCGTTCATCCCTGCTGTGGGAGATCTGAGACCGTACTCAAGAGAGCTGTCCAACCATATCCTTTATCCCCTGCAGTTGGTCTTGCACAGCCACGAGGAGATTAGGATTTACATCTCCTTCTTTATCCCCTTGCTTTGTGGCTCGGGAAGCCCTTTTGGAGGCATGGGAGTCCCCTTCATTTTCATTGACTCTTTCCATGGGCTCTCTGCTCCTGCCCACAGGGGGATGCTCGTTTTCGCCCTGGTTGGGCTTCTCTTTGGCAGGCGGTTGTGCCCTTAGGACGACTTGGGCGTCACTAAGCGGATATGTCTATAATCCGCCCAAAGGAGGGGCAACTTAAGTGGCTTGCCCAGAGGGGAAATACATGGAGTGAAACTTCTCCCATGCCCCCTGGGCCACCTGAACCTCACATTGGGCATAAAGAGCCCTTAACTGCTGAGGAGTTAGAGGGGGTAACTCCACTCCTTCAATTTCCCTGGGAATCACCACCGGGAGCTGGATCTGTCCGGCATGGTAGGGCTGGATCTACGGCAGCATAACGGTGGGAGTAAGCGTATATCCAGGCGGGGGCATCACGTAGTTCTGACCTCCTGGATTCGCATGGGTATGAACCCATTGAGTCTAGGGAGGCTGTGGAAGAGTGGGGAGAGAAACACCTCCAGCGGTGCTAGAGACTGGTGGTGCCGGTGGCGCAAGTGGTGGAACGGAAGATTCCGCCAGGGGAGTCACACCTCCGGCAGGTGGTGCTCCACTAGCGGCGACGGAGGGAGGCGGAGCTCCGCCAGCCGCGACGGAGGAAGCAACGATGTTGGCATCCTGGGAAGGGTTTTCTCCTCCTCCCACATCTCCTGATCTTGTAGCTACCATGATTGAGTAAATACTGGGTGCTTGCTTTTCAACTAGCAGAAAGGAAGAAACGGGTTGAGAGCTGGTTTCCCACAGACGGCGCCAAAAATGATAGGTCTCAATATGGGGTACAGAGTCCGATCACTTTAGAATTTGTTTGGGTGAGGAAACCACTGGAAGATCGCCGGAAAAGATGGGGGTTCTACCTGCTAGGACAAACACACAGACAAAAGTCAGAAGGCCAAGCTGGGGGAACTGGGGGTGATTCTCAGTTTGGCTCTCCGACGCTCAAGTCAGATTAGGATCTGAAAGAGGTGAAAATGCTACGTATAGAGTTGCAGTAATGGACGTTGCTTACAGTGGTGAAGATGAACTCGCCTATTTATAGTTGAGGGTCAGGGACCCTTTAGTCATTTGCCCTATGTGGTCCTGGCCGAATGTTGCCCTAACACGTGGCGTTGCAAGAGAGAAACCTAGGAGGAATCTTCTGCAAAAGCTGGTGAAAGTTAGTGTTGGCAACAGTGGTAGGTGCGCGGGCATGTACGATGTGTCAGAGAGCCGTTTTGGGGGGTTGGTAACGAGGGCTTAAGAGCACGCTCGCATCAACCAAGAGCCTTGGAGGCCAAGGAATCCGCTAGGGGATGAAGGCCAAGGCTTGTGTAATAAGTTGGAGTGGAAGCCTCCCTGAGGGAATGTAGCGCTCGAAGAGGGCTCCCTTGACCGATTGGAACGTTAGCCATGTAAGATGAATTCGCGTTCGTCATAGGGAGGTGAGGTTGGTCACTTGCACGCATAGCGGAGTTGACACGTATCCTTGACGCTTGAGGGTCCGAGCGCTCGTGTATAATAGCCTTAATCACAAGAGGACAGGTGTTGTCTTCTTGCGTTGCCACGTGTCCAAACGTGGGACGAGAGTATTTTGACCCCATCAAGTTCGATTAATTTAATTAATCGAACAAGCTTATACCCTCGTGACCCAGTATTTATGTGTGACCCTTTAGGTTTATTAATCGATTAGCAGTGACTCTAATTAATTAATACCTTTATTAATTAATTAGTTCACAGATCACACAACCATAGTCTACCAACCAGAGTGTGACCCCTAGCCGAATAATGAATAAATCGAAAGAATCTTTCAGTTATTAACAACTCGTGAAATAAGATCCTCCTATCATCCTATCTCTCGATTAATACCTAGGGTACGAGAATAATTAGAACCCTATTAATATTAATCTTAAAGTTAACTTTGTCTCGTATCCATTTGATCTCGATCCAAGAAACTCTTTTCTTGATCTCAATCTACTGCCTTGGCCAAGATCTCCGAGATGGACTATGAACAACTTATGCAATAAGAGATCTTCTTGCCTTAAGCAACTGAAGTCCTCTATTGATTCTCATATGTCTCCATGTGCCACTTTTACAACCCCAACATAAGTCATAATTCAAGTGTCTCAGGCGACACCCCATTTAGACCCATGTCTAAAATTACCTAGTAAGCTCACACAAGACATCGATGAAATCTCAAGTCTAAGGTTTAATGAATCACATCATTAACTTGTGAGATATCTCCTAGTCTGGAAGTCTCTACGTCTTGAAGTAGTTACTTTCTTTCCCATTTAGGAATCTTCTCATGCGGGATACCTCAATGTACTCGTTCTAAATAGCGAGCACCCTTGTGTATTGCGTACGCATCGATTATGCACTTTTCACCCCATGAAACAGGATGATTCCTTCTGAAGGACGCAATCCCACAAGCAAGTCTCAAGTGAGCCTAGTTAACACTCTCACTGTTTGTTGGGCTCATCAACTTGGAGTAATTTCTAATCAAGCTTAGATTAGGGCTTACTCTAAACGATTAAGTCCTAAAAGTTTGATGGATTAGGGGAATTCTAATACATGCGCACATAAAAGTAGACACTCAAAGCATACAAGAGCACATATAAAGAAGTGTTTGCCTCTGATATTAATCATGCATTTAATATTCAAAGATTGTTCATGATACAAGAAAAGTTCCAAAGTGAATTTTAACAAATCGATTTTTTAGGGCACTATTCCTAACACTATTTAATATACCTTGGGCTGCAGTCATGGAAATAGCAAACGATTTCCTAAATGGTTTAACTAATGTCATGGTGAAGTTGAATGGGGATGAAAGTCTGTGGTTGGTTATTGTTATGTGGACCATCTGGGTCCACCGTAACAAAGAAAAAATGAAGCATATTATGAAAAGGCCTCGTTAATTCTTGGAGCTGGATGTAAGTATGGAACCGCCTGATTAGAGCATTGAAGATGAGAAAGAACAGTTTGGAGAGTCTTAAGTGTCGGTTGAATTGAGGAAGCCTGGAGCTGGTTGGGTGAAGATTAATGGAAGGGTGTTTCGGTATGAAGATTCTATTGGTTTAGGGGTGGTGGCGCGGAACTCGAATGGCCTGTGTGTGGGTTGGGAGACATACCGTAGGCGTAACACCATTGATCCTGTAGTTGCTGAGGCTCAAGCGACCCTCTTGACGGCGATCGTTGCTCGAGATTTTGGCTGGAGACATATAATTCTTAAGGGAGATAATTAAACCGTCCTCTCCCTGTTGCAATCGAATTCGAAGAATCTATCCATCATTGGAAACATTATCTCCAACATCAAACAAGTTTGTTCGGGCTTTGATGAACGTCGGTTTTCTCTTATCCGTCGTGGTGCTAACTTCATAGTCCACAAGCTTGCTCATAATACGATTTCGGCCTGCATTGGGTCTTCGAACATTACTTCTTTTATTTTGGATATTATTTTTTTCTGAATCGCTATAGTTGGTCGTTGTAGCCACCCGAAAAAAAAAATTTTGATCAAACTAATTCTAATAATATTGTGGTGTAAATAAAATGTACATTTTTTTAATAAATTTTAATATAAAATAAGATAAGTTACATTTAGATCCCTTATATTTATACTTGAGTTTCTCTTGATTTTAAAAATTACGCTTTCACTCTTTATGATTTGTTAATGGATTACAAACTCCCCTTCTTATATTCTTTGAAAGTATTTAAATGATTTTTCATTAAAAAGTTAGAGTTATTTACATCATACCCCCTGTGTTAGGTGAAATGGGCAAGAAAAACCCTGTGTTAAAAATATTAACACAGGGAACCCTGTGTTTTCAAAATATTTGCATGTTAAACCCTGAAAATTTTTAATATTGGTAGAACACTAATTTTCTCTATTTATTGGATGCGAAATAACTAATTTAACATTTTATATTATGATATACATCATGTTAAATCTCTCTATATTGTTCAATATTTTTAATTAGGGTAATTCTAATTCGAACTTAATTAGATCAAACCGATATAATAAGGTGGCAAGTTGTTTTACTCCTATTGTGTAGTTGGTGGAAAATTCAACACTTACTGTGTGGTACTGTGGTTGATGGAAAATTTAGGAAGTATGACAAATAAAATGATAAGTGTAATACATTTGTCATTATAATTGATTGAGTTGAACTAAAATTACTTGGCTAAGTTGAAATGACAAATGTAATACATTTATCATTATAATTGGTTGGATTGAATTAAAATTAATTGGTTGGGTTGAACTAAAATTTTCCTGATACTGAATAATCTTACTAAAGTTAATATAAAATTTCAACAACTATTAAAATATATAAAGGATGAAAGCATAATAGCTGAAACCAAAATTGTTGCCCTATATATATATATATAAACATAGACTAAGCTATTAGCATATAAATATCAAACTAAGGCATCGGATCTTTTACTCTACTTTGGTGCTTCATCTCATAATCCACCGACTAGATGCGTGACATGTATAAGATTTTACCAGATTTTCTAATACAGAGAATTATGGTATTATCAATAAAAGGAAAAGAAAATCTTTATATATGTAATATTAAAAAAAACAAAATTTATATATCCAATAAATTAAAAAACAAGTCCTACTTTTCATTGGGATTGTTTTAATATTAAATATAACAACTTTAAATATCAATTTAATATTTTTACTTTGAATATTATAAAATATTTTTCAGTTTGAATATTATAAAATATATTTAATATTAATATTTTGCTCTTAAAAAAATTTATAACTTAAAAATAAAATTTTAAAAAAGACGATACTAATTTAATATTTTTACTTTGAATATTGATTATCCGGGCGAGTTTCATACAGGTCCCTAAGGTTTGGCCCAATTACAATCCGGTCCATTTTTTTTAATATTACAATAAATTTCCTATATTTCTTGTTTTGTGTGAGGTCCATTAACGAATTTTGTAAAAATACACTTATGTCCCTGCCGCTTTTATGAGTGTTACATTTAATATATGACCAAAAATGCAAAATCATCCATAAAAGTATACAAAAATTAATAAATTAACAAGGGTTAGGGATCTGTATGTAATTTCTAAATAATTTTGGACGACGTTGTAATTGGATCTAAACTCAGGGGGTTGAATATAATTATTTCTATCCCAATAAAAAGTAGGATTTGTTTTTTAATTTTATTGATAATACCATAATTCACTCTGTTAGAAAATCTGACAAAATCTTACACCTGTCACCTATGATGCACGGATACGGACACGGCGACACGGACACGACACGACACGGATACGGCGACACGAATTTTTTCTTTAATTTCTCACGTGAGGAGTGTCGGACACGGTGTCGGACACGAGTGTCCGACACGACACGACACGGCGAAATGATATTTTTAGGAGTGTCTGTGCATCATAGCCTGTCACGCATCTAGTCGACTGAGTATGAGATGAAGCACCAAAATGGAGTAAAAGATCCGGTGCCAAGTGTTTACACCTGAAGGAAAAAAAAAACAAAACAAAAAAAACAAACACTAAAGTGTTCACTAATCAAATGCCCATGCATTCTCCCTGCGAACTTAATCTAATGCCTCATAGGGTTCTAAACTAATATTTATTAATCTTATGCCTCATAGGGTTCGACTCAAGTAATTAAACACGGGTTAATTGCCTTTCTTTTTTCTCTTTATGGGGAAAGTCAACAAATGCATTCTACATCGGCATACATTTTTTTGTTTAAAATTTTCACGTGATACCGATAAGATATACGACATTTTTTTGTTTAAAATTTTCAAGTGATAATACATACAACATGATATTTGACGCGGGACACAATATTTGACATGAAGTAATATGACATAATGAGATTATATTTTTAAAATTTTGATTGCATCAAAGTCTCATCGGAGTCTGCAACACTTTTCGGAATTTGCGCAGGTTAAAACCGCAACAAGAGAACCTCAGTATAATGTACATCTTGATTCTTGAGTTGAGACTAATTCCTACCAACATGCAAAAAACCTCAGTATAGGGTATGAAACTTCATGAAGTAGTGACACCTTTGGTGTACCTAAATGTACAGAAAATACCTTCAGCTAGACCTAAATCCCATACGCTAGAAGCAACAGTTACTTCACACTCTTAGTCATGCGGAATTTGAACGTGTAATATCGGGCACTTCCACATAATTGTCAAGTTCGTCTTCCTCATCGGAGGATAGGAAAAAGGCCCCATCCATACGGCCATGCCTTGGAACCTTCATTGACACGTCTCTCCACATCTGGTGTGACTTCTGTTGGGTTTGATTCGAGCATTCTAGCCCAATGTTTCTACCAGCAAAGTCACTCTCATCGAGTATAGTAGGTGCTCTTCTTCTAAGGAAAAAGGCAGATCCTCCATGCAGAATGACTAAACCCCATGGTGAGATTTCATAGCACCAGAACAGAGGCAATGAGCAGCTGCTACTGATAGTGAGGAGCGTCGAACCAAGAAAAAGTGCAAGAAGACCAAATATGATGGCGCAAATAGCTTTCAGAATAGCAAGGCAGCGGATGCCGGCTGTCTATGGGATTTGAGAAAGAATTAAACTAAAGGGCAAATTACAACTAGGTCCCCTGAGGTTTGGGGTAATTACAATTTAATCCCTCCACTACTGGAAATTACAGATTTATCCCTAAAATTAATGGATGTGTCGTTTGAGGTCCCTCTCTTCTGTTCGAACTTGTTCGAAGACTCCCTACCGAATGGCTCTAGCATGGTTGTTGGAGTTGGAGGTGTAGTTCGATGGGCTCTTAGAAGGTGGTTTCTCCATTAAGTACTTCTTCATGGAGTGCTTTAGTCCAGTCTAAGAAGAAACGGGACTTTAGGGTGAATACCGACTACCGTGAGCTACACAGGTTAACTGTGGAAGATAAATACCCTCTGCTCGCTTCGAAGAGTTGTTCGTTCTGCTCCAGAGTTCTGTGGTTCGCGCCGAGTTTAGTTTTAGCAGGGTATAACCAACTACGCATTCAGGGTAGAAAAACCGAGAATTGTCTCAGAGTAAGAAGTCTCTCGTATTGACGGGGTGTATTAGGCGATTCTTTCCCTTAATATTGCCAAACCGTTGATTCGCTTGACAAGAAAGAGGTACAGTTTTAGAGTGGGAAGAGGCGGTAGAAGAGAGTTGCCCTCAGTACCGGCTTTTGCCTAACCTGGGGTACTCAAGACTACTTCATTACAATCCAGGCACAAGGAAGGCTTTGGTTGTGTATTGCTAGCAGGAGAGTATAGCCTATGTCTCGAGGATTGCTTTGTCACGAGACTTACCCCCACTCTTGGTTCGAATTTGTTCGAGGACTTGAAGAATTGGTAACGGTGTATTGGCCTAAGAAGAGGCGTTGCAAACTTCGTGTAGCAATGGTCAATGCGCCATCTGTTGAAGACCGAGCATCGAGAACCGATAGGATTCTCCAACTACTTCTATATCCTAATTAGAAGTGGGAGCAAATGGTTAAGGAATTCGTGTCCAGATTTGCTAAGGCTAAGAGATCTCATGAGATTTGAGTGGTCGCTCGTTTTAGCGAGTTGACCTATTTTCTCATGGCTTTGTTATTTTGACAAGGGTTCGAGAGCTTTGTGGTTCAGAGATGAAGACCCCTAGAGTCGTAGTGGGAGATCGAGATTTCTTGGAAGCATCTCCTAAAAAGGAGTTCGTCGTTCGTGAGCAACAGGTTAGAGTTTTGGGTTCGACAGAGGTTCGAGACAAAGACTAGAAGTTTTTTTTCGGTGAGAGTTATTGTGGCGGGATTGGAAATCCAAGCAGCCACTTGAGAATCGAATCAAAGTGGCGCGGCGGAAACGTGAGTTGAGCTTCTTTCCAGCGTAGATCAGGACCCTGATTCGGACCTGAGGACAGGTCCTTTTTAAGGGGGAGAGGTTGTGACACCCCGACTTTTCGTCCGTCTAGGTATGTCTTCACGAGTGAGCTAAGTGTGCTTTTAAATTATTTGTTTATTCATTTATGTGTTTATTATAATATTTATATGCTATATTTGAATTATATGAATTATTTGTTAAGTGTTTTATTTGAATTTTTGAACGTTTAGCCCCGTTTGACCCTGTTTTTAATTCGATTGACCCCGTACTTGTTTCTAATTTTTGTAACAACTTACTATACATGAATTATACGATTTATGAGCTTATTTACATGCTCGTTTCATGTTTTAGAACTCATTTGTTGTGGTCTTTGACCATTTATTTGTTTTGGGGACTCGAGGGCCTAACGGAGTTTTAGCGCATCTTGTGTTCCGGAGGCCGTAACTTGAGATCAAAAATTTGGATTCAAATTTTGGAAGTGGTACTGGACTCGTAACGAAGATATTGAGCTAAGGAACCTCTCCTTGTATTTTTCTAAGCCCGTTTGAGCCTCCAAAATTTGTCCGAACCGAGTCGCACGAGTAGATTCGCTACCTTGGACAATTTTGGCAATAACTAATTCATTTCTTAACCAAATGACTTGATTCTTAAGCCTAATTAACCCTAGTTTAATCCTCTAACCATCCCTTACCCTCTCAATTCGAACTAAGACCTGGAGAGAGAGAAAGAAGCAGCTGAACCGAGAGAGAAGGAGAAGAGAAATCTACACTATTCACTTTGTCTCTTTCAAGCTCAATACTTCATCATTTCGCCTCAAATGCGAAAGGTAAGTCCATGGTTTTATTCTCCATCTTCTCCTCTTTCTTTTAAGTGTTTGTTTGCTGAATTTCATGGAGGTTTGGGCATGATATGATTTATATGATGAATAGTTAGGTTTTAGCTTCAATTCTTGAATCCTTGGTTGATGTTCGTTTTCGTTTGATTTGAGCATGAAATGTGATCAAACTTGTTGCATTTATGTGTATATATACTTGAATTTGATAAACATGAAGTATATGAGATTCCACCATTTCTTTACGGTTGAAAGCTTGAAGAAAATAAGTTTGAACTCCATCATTTGCATCTCTTTGCTGTTATGTGTGTTTGTTGCTATTGTGTGCCCTTCTTTGCTATGTTTTTGTGCTGCTTCTTACTGCTAGGTTGCTGTTGTTTGGAGCTGCTACTTGCCTGCTGCTGCTGGAAATCAATGGAGAAAGAAACAGGGGAGAACAACAGCGGTTTGTGCGAAGAAGACACAGCAGCTACGCGGTGACGGGTGTCACTGATTTTAGGTTTTATGGAGGTCACGGGCGTGACCTCCTTGGCTGGAGCTGCTGCCTCCCTTCATGGGGGTCACCCCCTTTGTGCTTGTGTTTGGTGACCCCCGTCACCCCTCACAAACTCAGCCATTAAATGGCTGATCCATGGGGGGCTTTTGCATGGCATTTCCTTGCACGTTGTATGTTTACGTGTGTTTTTCTTGATTCGTTTCCAACTGTATTCGATTCCTCCCACCCTGATTATGATCCTAATATGTTAATATGTTGTATTATGTTATAGTATTATGTTATGTTTCGTTATATTTTAATTTTATGGCCTCATTTGTTAAGTGTAATTATTTCTTGAATACATGACCGTTTATATGAAACATTCAACGTTTTCTTGCGTTCCTTATCTTCTATATGAACTTTAACCTTATGAATGCATATGGTATGCTATTATATGATATGATATGTATTTATTTGATATGTCATGAGTTCGATTCTTGAATTATTTGTGTGATATTTCGTTAATTGCTCCAATATGCCTAAGTACGAACTTATATGAAGTGCATTGCATCATTTGTATCTATATGCATTGGCCAAGCGTTTCTATGGTTTATATGGAGTCTTAGCCTTGTTTCTTTTTAGATTATTCGAGTGGGGTAGCTCGTTGGTGTGGATCCACTCCGTAGGTGTGCTTTGAGACGTTCGTTAGGTTTGTACGTCAACGTGAGGTTTTAGATTTGTTATAGTTAATGCGACCTACAACCCTATATGCTCGTTTTTAAACCCACATGCGATTATACTATTATATTTATATAATAGATATGTGTATATATGATATGTTTATGACTTCGTCATACGATTAAATATTTTGAAGTATATGTAAGAGCATACGTAAGCTTGAAAACGTTTTGCAACGAGGCCATGCTCCAAACCGTGTACTTTCAAGCTAGCTAAGGATTAGGATGACACGGAGAGGTACGTCTAGCATACGCTAAGTTGCAATGTAAGGTATGTCTGATAAGGTATGTAAGTTATGATATGTTATGCTTCGAGCGAGTTATGATTTGATATGATCTCGTATGGTATGATTTGTTCGGTTTGATGGGCCCCGGAGATGTGGGTAAAGGAGACCCGGGACGGTCATAGGGTCGCCGGTTATCACCCCTGTGCATATTATCCTATTTGATAGGATCAACCCGGAACCCACTAGGAGTTTTGGTGGGGGATGGAATCCTCGCGCGTGAACGTCATGAAACTCACGACCCACACATAATGTAATGGATGGTTAGGGTCGCGCAACCCTTCCATCACCCGGAGAAGGTTGGTATGATATGTTATGATTTATGTTTTGATATGATAAGTTATGAGGAGCCCGGGATGGGATTTGTGCTCGTACTCACTGAGCTTTCGTACGTTATGTTGACTATGAAACGGGATAGGACTTTTAAGTTAAGTGTGCTATGATTTGATATGATATGTATACGTTTGTTTTGAAAATGGTTTTGGTGTGCAAAATCCTATTCCCGGTTCATAGTATTTTTTTTTAATACGTGTTATGCTCTATATTATGTATCGTGTATGTGTGTGAGTTCAACCCCCGCACTCAGTCGAGTTGTAGACTGAACCCTCTCCTTTTCCCCTTTTAGTTACAGGTTTAGGGTTCGGTTCGAGTTAGGCGGCGGTCTTCTTTTGGGTCTTTTGAGTCGAGTTGTTCGAGTCTTTGCATATTACATCTTTATTTCTTCGCTTTGGTTTTTTTGAATATACGTATATGTTATGTATATAAATTTGAATTTTGGAGATTTGTATGATTCATTCGGTCCTGGAGTGGCATAGAATGTATTTGATGTATCTTGTTGATTTGATATGATTCGGGACAGGCTTCTAGGGATAGTATGAACCCGTTGCGTATTTATATTTTATGTTTGATTTATGGGATTAGGTATCTATGCTAGTTGAACCCGCCACCTATTCCTATTTGAGATCTTGCATGACTATGATTGTTGATCCTGTTGCTTCCGCCTTTGATTTCATTATTTTTGCACACTCTGTATTAGGGTCTCGATCGCCTAGCCTAGGGGTGTGTTTTTTATTTGTCTCCCGTTCGCTATGGCTTGGTGCGTGTGCGGTGTTCCCATTTCGTTGCACATGACGGGCTACGGTGCGGGGGATGTGGTGCCCTTCGCTCGGGGTGCTACACCTAGATTTGGCGCCGCCACCACTACCTTCGAACTCTTTTAGTAACCCTCCACCCAAATCTAGCACCACCAAGATAACCCACCACCATTCTCACTACCAAATCGGCGCTCCACCCCGCCACCACCTATATCCACGATAGGAATTTGCAGATTCTTCCATGTTGAGAGAGAGAGAGAGAGAATCGGTTGATAGAGAATGAAGGAAAAAACAAACGACGAGAGAGAGAGTTTGGGGGGCGTGAGGATTGATAGAGAGAGAGATTTTTTTGTTTTGAATGATGTAAAGCGTACAAGAGTAAATAAGAGGGGCATATCAAGACTCATCATTTGGGATGGCCCCCCGGATGGTTTGGAGGAGTTGCTTAGATTGGAAGGTCGCTAACTTCTCGTAGCTTGCTACGTTTTTTTGCACCAAAAAAAACATTTGAGGGTCATATCAGGAAATCAAAAAATGTAAGAAATTTAAATTTATTTTATTAAAAAAAGAATGCAAATTTTCAGAAGTAATAGGGTCATTTTACTTTTTCTGTCAGGCACCTCAAATCAAACAGTGCAGATAGGGACTAATCTGTAATTTCTAGAAGTGGAGGGATTAAATTATAATTACCCCAAATCTTAGGGGATCTGGGCGTAATTTGCCCTTAAACTAAATGTAGTCTTGTGCTGAAAAGAAGGAGTATTTTAGCATTGTGAATTCATCATGATAAGCAATAGAAATACCATTCAGCTGAGATTATTTCTAACATACAACCAACTGAATTTGGGCACAGAAAACATTTACTTCTCCAAAGTTTTAACTCACAATTCTGGAATGCAATAAACAAAAGCCTCCTCCTTATAAGCCATAGCTCATAGATATTGCATCGACTTCATGTTTTGATTCTTAAGGTGGCATATCTAATTTGAGATGGGATTTTGTGAAACCCTACTGTTTCCAAAAGTGCAGCAAGATAAACAATAAAAACTTCCTACATTATTAACACTGGCCAACCATAACTTTGCATTGGCAATGCAGGTCAAATTTCCTTCCATTTACAAGATACATGGACGTAAATACTACTTTTGCTCATAAGAGAGTCGGAGATTTGCAATTTGCACAGCAATCTTTTTCGAACAAGGTTAACTGACCTTTGATCAAATTATTTTACCAGGCTCACCTTTGTGCAGTGCAAGACTATTCAAGAATTCGGCTATGGTCCATTACTTCAGAAAAGAAATGTGACGGCCCGAGCGTGGAGCTATCACATCCCCGCACTAGAACCTGACACATATATGAAACATGCAATCCGTATATACCCTAAGCACTAGCCAACGGGAGACACTGAAGAGCACTCCTAACTACGCGGCACTAGAGGGACATTCGGAGATTCATGCATAGCGAAAGCGAATTAAACAAGTAACACGTGGTGGCTACATGTCGGCGCTATTTAAACAAATCGCCAGAAGCTCAACAACCGGACATAATATGCATAGATAAGGCCACACCGGCCACAGTTACCAAAAGTAAAGTTGTACACAGTTGTCATATATATATACCAACTATACGAGACAAGTAATACATTACAAAAAATTATTCTAACTGGACTCGACTCAAACAGAAAGGATAGACAAGACCGCCACCTAGTCGACTCCAACCTGCAACCAATACAAAGAGACAAAAAAGAAAGAGAAAGAGAGTCAGTCGAGCCACTGGTGAGGTGGATATAATATACAAGAAATATATAATATAAGAAGAAAAGAGAGATGCAATGCAAGAATACACGCCTCGATTCAATATAGCCTTTATATTTTCAATAGCAAATTCATGGTTCATCGGAACGCCGCGATAACGGCCGGAACGGGCGCTCTGGAACTGAATCGACAATGGCTGTTCCACCTTGACGGGTGTGGAATGCCGACAGCTTGGAGAGGGGATGGAACACCGTGAAATCAGTCGAAACGGCCTTCCACCCCATTTTATCAGTCGGAATCGGAATGGAACGGCGATATAACGGTGCAGAATGGCATGGAACGGGCTAGTTTGAGTTGAATTTGTGAATTTAGATTTGTGTATCCCAACTTCATAGAATACAACGAAGAAGACGAAAGGCTGGAGCGAGAAAAAACCATTTGTGTATTTTATTAACTAAAGATTTGGAAAGATATCTCTCCTTAAAACGCGTCTAACTTGTAACATCCTGACCGATCGGACTTTCAGGTAATCTATTATGTGCGCAATTTAATTGTTTCTCTTATGTGATTATGTGATATTTAAATGTTAACGTGAATATTTGAAGTTAATTACATTTAATTGCTTTAATATGAATTTGATGATTCTTAACGTTTAAACTTTCTTATCTCGTATTTTGCTTATTTTTAATCCGATTTTAATTCTAATTTTTGTAAATTGTTGATATATGCTAATTATGTTAGTTATGAACTCTTTTATATGCTCGTTTTACGTTTTGGAACTAGTTTGGGTTGCCTTTTGGTTCGTTTTGGAGACGGGACCCAAAGGAGGCTAAAGAGCCTTTAGCGCACCTTGGGTTCCGGGCGGTATATCTTGAGCTCGGGAATTCGGATTCGAATTCCATCACCACCGTTGGACTCATTTCGATGACTCGGGTTCAATGGAACAAGCTTCACATTTTTATAAGTTCATTTAGACCCCCGAAATTCGATCGGAACGAGCACCTTACGCCTAAAGTACATCTTGTGACCTAACCTTGAGTTGTGGGTCCCTCTTAAACTTAACTAAACCTTAACCATGACTCTTGACCTTAAGTTAACTCTCTCCCTTGCCCCTGATGCTATGAAAACTGAACCAAACCCCTCCCCCAAACCTTACAAGCTCAGCTCCAAGAGAAAGAGAGAAGGAAGAACCCCCCCCCCCCCCCCCTTTTTGTCCATTTTGTGATTTTGAGCTCAAATCTTCCCAAATTTGAAAGGTAAGTTCATAATTTTAATCTAAACTCTCCCCTCTTTCTTTTATGTGCTTTTGAACTGAATTCCATGGTGGATTGATGAGTTATAGCTAGCATGTTAAATAGTGGAAGTTGGGTGAATTGTTGATTCTTGGTTCCATGATTCAATTTCTTGAGTCTTGGTGATTATATGTTGCTCCTAAAACATAATTCTAAGTATTTATTTCATGTTCTTTCATGGTAGTTGAGTTTTGGTTGAATCCCCATTAATGAACTCTTGAAGAATTTGATGGAATAGCTTGATGAATTTCTTTCCTTTCTTGCCTTGTTTCCTTTGCATTTTGGAGCTGATCTTGTTGCTCATTTTGTGGCTTGAATATATGTTGAATTGGTGTTATTTTCATGCATGTTGTGTGTACTTTTAATGGCCTAAGAGACTCCCTAAGTGCTGCCATGAAACTGTCCTGTTTTTTCTCTTAAAAACCAAGTTGTTGCGTTTTTTCTTCAGGACTGAATTCATGACATAGCCGTGTCATGAAACAAGAGAAAATGGACACGGCGGTGTTGAGGGTTCGAATTATGCCCCCTGAATTTAAATAAATCGGACACGGTCTCGTCCATCTCCTTTGTATTTTGGACACGGCCGTGTCCAACATGGTGGCATCCGGGGAGGTTTCTTTCGTTATTTTATTGCTTTTCGTTGGCCTTTCTTGGCTCGTTTATGACTTGTATGCTTGATTAACTTGTTATGAGATGTGTTAAGTTTGATCTTGTGAATGTATGGCTTGTTTTATGCCCTCGTTTGTGAGATATGATCTTATGTGCAATGAATGCTCTTATATGACCTAAATAGGGATTCATTTCATATCATTCGCATCAAAAACCTACATATGCATTTACTGAGCATCAATGTGGTTCATATTGAGTCTAAGAGTGTCTCTTGTTATTTCCTTTATTCAGAGGACCTTCCCGTTGTGGACGAGCTTGCTCCTTAAGTGTCCGGTTTTCATTTTTGTCTCCGCTACCCGCGTTGATAAGGTAAGGTTTTTGTTCTTTTAGTTAAATGACCTATAACCCTACTTGATTTGAAGCCTTGCATGCGATTATGTATAATATATGTTAAATAAGTGTATGGTAATTATATTGAGGGCTTGTCCCGCTTATTATATGATTTTGAAAACATTTTGTATAAGTATATAAGCTATTTTGCTTTTGTTTGGAAAACTTTAGTGTTATGCAAGTGTGTGTGGGTAAGCGAGATTTAGCTTTGAAAGATAAGCTTCGTAGTATGTGTGATTTTTATGATAAGTTTTGGGCCCCGGAGTGTGGTATGGTAATCTCAGGACGGCCGAGGGGTCGCCGAGCTCTTCCATCAACACCTCCATTTGAGAGCCTCACCCAACCTTGGGAGGATCGAGGAAGGGTGTTTCTCTTGAGCCGGTGGAGATAACCGTCGAAGGTTTTAAGGTCATGATTAAACCTTGTCTCGTAGGTGTTATGGATAGTTAGGGCCGTCAACCCTTCTATCACCCGGTGTGAGGATGGATTATGATTTTTGCTTTGCTTTGTTTCGTCCTTTGTTATGGAAGTTGGGGAAGTGTGACTCGTACTTGCCGAGTTGGTTAAGTTTGTATGTTCTAAGGAACGAGAGAGGATTTTTAAATACCTAAAACTTGAGGTTTGGCCTTCGGCCCTTTTCTCCTCTATTTACACCTATATATATATATATATAGTCAAACCACTCTGGGTTCATGGATCCTTTTGTTTTGAGTATTTGCTTTGCTCTATATGTATATTGGGTGTGTGAGTTAACCCCCTCACTAGTCACTAAGACTAACCCTCGTTGTTGTTTTCCCTTTTCCCTTTCTTTTGAGTTGCAGGTACTTCCGAGTCAAGCTAGGCGGCAAGTGTCAGTTGGGTTTACTTGTGGTGTAGCTTGAGTCGTCTTACATAGTAGTGGCATATTTATTTATCTTTTCACTTTTGGGATTATGTATTACGAACACTTATGTTATTTTAGCCTCGGTGGGCATTGTATATCTTGTATATATTCTAGCATGGTTAGTTGTTATCTTGACCCCATTTTGTTATGTATATATGTGAACTTGGGATTTATGTTTGAGGTTTTATTGCTTCCGCTACTCTGATTTTAATTTGCTCTAGTTCTTAAGGGTCTAGGCCGCCTAGCGAAGGTGTGTATTTTGTGTGTCTCCCGTTCGCTACGGTTTGATACGGGTGCGGACTCTCTATTTCATTACTCGTGTTAGACCTTAGTGCGGGGGATGTGGCACCCTTTGCTTCGGGGTGTTACATATCTAAAAGAAGTGCTGTGCCACTTTTCTAACTAATGATAAACATAAAAACGCTATTTATTAAAGGTTTTAGGAGCAGAAAGTTGGAATAGCCCTATAAATAACTTAAGTTGCGCTTCTTTGTTTTTTTTTTTTTTTTTTTTTCTTCTCTGTTTCTTTGTATTTATTTAACTTTTTTTATGTAAAAACTAATAATTGTTAGTTCAATTATTTAGATTCCTTCTTCTATTTATTAGTAATTTATTTATTGCAAGAGGTGTTGTCTCTCTCATTTGTCGTTATTAGAGTTCACTTTGAAGAGTTGACCAAATTCTATTTGTATTAATATATTAATCAATTATATTTACCGTAAAAATACCCTCCATTCCATAATTTGTCGCGACCGTTCCACGATGGCGTCATGGAATTGGAACGGGGCCCTCCGTTCAGTTTTCCCAACCGCGACAGCGAACCATGATAGCACTACAACAATCAATTTTCAAGAATAAAAGACGTATATTGAATTAAGTATTTTCCATCGATCATTTGGTATCGAGCCGTACCATTCTCCAACCTTACTCCACAATACAAGAACAATAGCAAGAAATCTTTTTTTTCCTCCGGGTGATGGAAGGGTTAATTACGCCCTAACCATCCAAGAACACGCGAGTCATAGCCCATTTCGGTGCTATGCCCCTTCCGCCGAAGCCGGTCACAGGTAACACGTGGTATCACCTACCTCTGATGATAGCACGTACACCCATAGAGGGCGTGAGATAGGTTCACTGTTGGTCCTTACCTTCCCGGATTCCCTACCCACGTTGCCTCGGATCCCTTCCCAATGGATTCAAGCCAAAGGGGAACAATAAACAAGCGCTTGAGTAATGCAATGCATGCAAAATATTTTTCATTACCATTTTCCAAGAGCATGAACACATGCGAGAAAAACATATATATATAACTCATTTAATACTTAGAATTTCCTTTTTAACATGATCAATAAAACCGTAGACAATCAAGCATTTAATAGATCGGTATATATATATATATATATATATATATATATATACATACATACATATATTATTCCACATGTGAGTAACAATCTAAAATGTGAAGGTCATACGGTTTAAGTATTGGTTACAGCAACAAATAAACCTCACCTGGAAAACCTCGACAACAAGGAAGATAGGACAAGCAACCTAGACCACCGGGTCCTCAGAAGGATCACCTAGACAAGTGACACGATTACCAACATAATTAAACTCATTAAAACCAAGTATAGACACTCGGTAATGTATAGCAATGATATGAAATAGTATGAGATGCATTAAGAGTCATGAAAGGGCGTGATCAAGTTTAAGTGTATAATTAACATCAAATAATACAATTAACATGTAATAGTGTCATATTATATGTAAATAACATGTATGTCGCTTGCAAATCAGAAGAGGGAGTGCAAAAAGCATGGAAACGGCTAAGGAAAACACAACAACAAAGTTCATGCAACATTCACACAAAAGCATTTATGCAGAAACTCTATACATGCACACATTGTAAAAAAATCGATATAACTTATTGCTCGGAAGGTATTTTAATGCGTCGTAGAATTCCTAGTAAACTAGACAACCCTATCTTTCAAATGGCATTGGTATCAGTTCCTAGATATTTCTACACGAAGAATGATTTTAGAGTAAAATCGGAATAATACAGCAACTTGCCTGCAACTACACCTTTCAGAGACAAGTCTGTTTACCACATCAAACGAAGTCGAAAAATTATAGGTATACTCCCAATATGTATATGTACTTCTATTAAAATAGTTTTGTAAAATTCAAAGTTTTGCTTCATCTGTTCAGTACGCAAAATTGAATCAGAGAACAGGGCAAAACAGGGAACAGAACAGTAGTGTCGTTCGGAATTTTTTCAGGTATCAAACGAGTTCGGATGAACGCGAAATTTAACAGAGATAAACCTTAGAGGAAATTTTTATTTTCATCTCATAAATTATCCACTTTTTAATTTTGGTCCCAACCATTAGTGATTTCTCAATTTAAGTTACGTATTATTTGATTTTTTGCAAATGACGTCCCACCATTAATTTTCTAAAAATTGCAATTTACCCCTTCTAAAATATTTTGTTCTCACTTAGGGCAACAAAAAAATACTTTTCTCACTTAAGACCCTACAAAAAATTTCAAAAAATATATATTTATTATTTTATATTTAAACCAAACAAATTTATTAATTTATATCAAAAAAATTCTAAACTATATTATATAATATGTATACATATATTTATTACCTTAACAAAATAAATAAATAAAAATTATTAATTTAAAAAATTTCAAAATACGCTACTAAAAAAAATAAAAAATATATACATATAATGTTTTTTTTTTTTTTTTTTGAAAAATTTATATAAGAACAAATCAAAAAGAAAAAAAATATTTTGGAAATCTATATGTATATATATAACTCACTCACAAGTCACGTATACTCACACAAAATAAAATTATAACCAAAAAGAAAAAGAAAAAGAAAAACATCAAACACCCACAACTCAACCACCCCCACCGCGCCCTCTTTCTCCCACCCCAATCTTTCCTCTTCTGCAAATCTCTGGTAGCGGTGGTGGAGATTTGCTGGGGTTGTGGTGGTAGTGGTGGTGAAAGCGGAGACTTGGTGTGATTGTGGTGACGATGGTGACGATTTGACGTGGAGGTAGGGGCGGTTGTGGCGATTTGTTGAGGGTGTGATGGTTGTGGCGGCAAATTGGTGCAATAGTGGCGGAGGCGGTGGCGGCACGAGGGTGGGGTAGGGTGGCGGTGGTGGGTTGGTTTGGGGTGGGTGGGTGGGGTGGGGTAGTTATGTGGAGAAGATGGTGTTAATGCATATATATGTAATTTGTTGGGGTTATTTGAAAATAACAAATTTGATAAAGGGGTAAAATGATATTAATTTTAACAGAATATACTCTTTGAGACGGAATAATTGACGGGATATGCTCTTTGGTACGAAATTTGCAAAAAATCAAACAATACGGGACTAAAATTGAGAAATCACTAATTGTTGAGGCCAAAATTAAAAAGTGTGTAATTTATGAGACAAAAATAACAATTTTCTCTAAACCTTAACATGTTAGGAATATGAAGTTGAAACACTTTCAAGAAAGGAGTTTGTATGAGTTCGGAATTTACGTTGAAGTTACTGCATACAAGCTGTCAAATTTTCAATTTTCCAATTCACACTCTTAAACATGTTAAAACTCATTCAAAACATCTAAATCCATTTTACAATATTCCTAAACATGTGAGACACATAAAAAGTGCTGGAGAAAGATGGTGATGTAATTTGTGTGTGAAAAATAAGAGAGGAGATGAAGAGACTTCTTAATTCCCTAGTTTGTTTCAAGGTTAGGAAAAGGTTGAAGGTGTTGTACGTGTTTCATAAAAGAGGCAGCCACTAAATTCGTCAAATTAATCCAACCTTCTAGCATAAATTTCAATGAATAATCATACTACTAGAAAAATAAGCTTTTGTGACACTATATTTCGTCACCTAAAGTGGATTTTGTGATGTTTTTTCTATTGTGACGCCAAACAAAAGCGTCACATAAATAGCCGTGGCAATATCTTATTGAGACGTTTCAAAGCGTAACAATATGATAATTATTATGACGCTATAAGTCATCACAACAAGTATGATGTTGTGACACTTTGTAGCGTCATATATTAGATTATCCATCATCATACCAAAGTAGTTAGATGACGAATTTAAGCGTCACAAATGATATTATTGTGGAGATTAATGTGTCATAATATCTAAATGTAAGATATTATGGCGCTTTTATTAGACACATTAGAAATATATACTACTTTTTACTTTTTTTTTTTTTTTACTTCTTGTATAATATAACAATTTAAATATATAACAGGTTTACTTTTTATAATTCTCTTAAATCAAACCAATGCACTTTCAAAAAAATATTTACAAACACCCAACCTAGAATAAAAATAATCTGAATATGAATTCATTTCAAATTCTAAGAATCATAAGTATCATGTTCAACCAAAAAAAACAAAAAATAAAGTATAAATAGTACTTCTAATTCCTCAAGTTTCTAACAAAATTACCTATAACTTGATTTCTTGAACTTCTAATTCATCTTTTACTGCTCATCCATAGCAACTTGTATAAAGAAAATATTAATGAAGTTAATATTATTAATTAAGAGAATTTCTTATAAAACCAAAAGAAGTAAAATCAAACTACACAATCATATGTATTATATATGTATATGTAGCATTTTTCAGACTCACTTTCTTAATAATGTTGCTTATTCGCCATAGCATTCTGCCTTCATGGTCTTCAAATGAAATGAAGTGAAACTGCACAATGTCACAGAGATAATTAGTTAAGATAACCATAACAAAATTTAAACCAAATTTGTTCCTCTCTCCAAAGAAAATTGGATCTCATTTTGGTGCACATCATTAGGCACTACCCACATTGCAATGATATCAGATGAAAGAAGGTGGCCAAAACTTATTACACCACATCCGACATCGAAAACTGTACGGCGTACGCAAGTTTCCATCGTTATTTTCATTGTTATTTTCTTTTCTGATGGAGTCCTCTATAAAATTCCTTTTTTTACCTTAAAAAAAGATGTCTCATTTTAGTAAGTTTGTTGGTGCTGGTGTTGTGCGACCTCGACATATTTAATGTTAATGATGTATCTCGCATATGGTTTAAGAGATTTTTGTTTCAGAAAAAAAAAAAACACTATTTATGTGTACAAAGAATATGAAGCGGCAGATTGACAGAGCTGAGTATCTTTATGGCTTTTGCACCGCGAGGATTGAATTGTCGTGGAAATTGTTGGGATTTGTTGTGAAAATTGTTGGGACAAAAGAGGTTTTAATGGTTTTTACGATTGTTATTGTCGTCATCTTAACCCCTAAATAGAATGTGTAATAATAACACAACTGAATGTACTAGTTACTTCGTTGCATATTGGAGAGATACTTTGAGGTTCAGAGATGTATTAGTTTTGTACGTATTCTTTAACTAGATTTGTAGGAATTCCATAAATATTCTACAAAAGTGTACATATTCTTTAATTAAATTTATTAGAACTTCCTATAAGGGTTATAATTTTAGAAAAAATTTGCAAGGAATATTGCAAAAATGGTATACCAACTGCGGTCATTTTGCAGTTTTGGTACAATATCTTTTTCGGCGACAAATTTAGCCCACAACTCGAAAAAAGTTACAAAATAATGCAAATTTTTGCCGGAGCCCATAAAAGTCGCCGGAAATCTGACCTGCAATCTGACTTGGCAAGATTCTTAATTTTATGGCAAAACCGCTACTGCCATATCAGACACCACCATACAGGGAAAATTTGAAAAATGGTAATACCGTTTCAGCGAATTTGGTACAATAAGTTTTCCGGTGGCAAATGTAACTCATATCTGTCAAAAAGTTATTTTTATTTTTTTTTCTTATTTTGAAAAATGCATATTTATAAAAAAAAATTCTCTTAAAAAATTCATATTATATATTTAAAAAACTCATATAAGTAATAAATAATCTAATAAAATGCCAAAAAATGGATTGAATTTTATTTATAATAAATAATAATTGCTATATTTTAAAATATAAATATTATACTATAATTATAAAATAAATAACTCTTACAAAAAAAAAGTTAAAAAATTAAAGAATAAATTGTTAATTTTTAAATATAAGTATTATATTAAAATTATAAAATAAAAATATATTAAAAATTCATATAGAATAACATAATTATTAAAATAATATTTAAAATTTTATTTTTAGAAAAGAAAAAATACAAGTTTGGTAGAGTAATTACCCCTCCACATTTTAAATTATTTCGTTAATATTTTTATTTTGTAAATATTTATAGATTCAAGGAATTATTATGAATATTTTTATGCTTAAATTACATTAAAAAAATTATTTTTTTTAATTTATGTGTATAATCAATATATTTTATTCTTGTTTTATATAACATTTAATATATATTTCCAATTAATCATTTATTAATTTAATAAATAATAATATTTGTTAATATTCGTAGAAAGAACTCAATTTGTTAATAGATATTATTTTGTATTTAGGGAAAATAATATATATGTATATATATATATATATATATATATATATGGTACTAATTGTTAATACAATTTTTTTTTAGAATTAATACAGATTATTTATATTGAAAATACATAAAAAAAAATAAGCATACAACACAGAAAATACAGATGGAGAATGAACAGAAATATACACACATAAAACATAAGAATATTAAGAAAATAATTAATCTCCTTTCAAAAAAAAAAAAAAAATTTAATCTTAGTCTTTGATAATTGAACGATGGATTGTGATGGTGATGGAGAATTTTTCACAATCGCAAGAATTTCATTGACGGAGAACGCCGATCATTACCATCTCCGGCTGCTTTTAGTTGTTCTCCAACCAGATCCCTCACCTCTAACATAGCGCACCACCACCAAATCCGTGGCCACCACGAAATCGACGCCGGCACCACTACCATAGGTAGTTTCCAGTCACCCTCCACCCAGATCTGCCACCACGAGGATAGTCCACCTCCACCTCCACCTCCACCTCCACCACCAAATTAACTCACGACCACCAAATCCACCACCATCAGACCAAAATCCTTGCTAGTCCACCTCCACTTCCACCACCAAATCCACCACCATCACATCAAAATCCTTGCGACCATAAAAACATTTACACGCAAGAATGGGTCTGATGCTGAGGCTGAGGCTGAGGCTGAGGAGGCATGAGCAGATTTAAGGGGAAAGGACGAGCGGTGGCCCTTAGGCCTTGGTACAGTGGAAGAAGAGAATGGTGAGAGAGAGGGAGAGAAGGGGAAGAGATCGGAGGCGGAGGGGCAGGTGGAGGGTGGCGCTTGAGGTATTCTAGGGTTCTTCAATTCAACTTCCTCTTTTTTCAAAGAAATATCTGTGTATGTTCGGATGAGATGAGTCTGTTGGGTTTTCAAATTTTTATTTTGTTTTTCTTATTTACGTGTTTGGATTTATGGAATTATTATGGGTCGGGTCTCCAACGGGTTTTCGGGTCTCCGGCGAAAATTTGCATTAAATTATAACTTTTTGACTGATATGAGTTACATTTGCGACCGAAAAACTTATTGTACCAAATTCGCTGAAACGGTAGAGTTGGTATACCATTTTTACAATTTTTCCTGTATGGTGGTATCTGATGTGGCAGCACCGGTTTTGCCACACAATTAAGAATCTTGCCACGTCAGATTACAGGTCAGATTTCCGGTGACTTTTTATGGGCTCCGGCCAAAATTTGCATTATTTTGCAACTTTTTCGAGTTGTGGGCTAAATTTGTTGCCGGAAAAGATATTGTACCAAAATTGCAAAATGGCCGCAGTTGGTATACAATTTTTGCAATATTCCCAATTTTGCATGTACTTTATGATTGAGTTGTAGAATAGTATAAAAGATTGATCTCTACACTTAGATAAATAGATTCAAACCGATCATTTACAAGCGGAGTCCTATAAATGTGATCAACAATTCATTTATAAATCATGAATTTTCCAACAAAGAAAAAATCATGAAGTTAAATCTGTAGATTGAATTTGCCAAATTGACCTTGTATAGGGACGACTCTGTAAACTGGAACAGCCCAATTGACCTTGTATAGGCGCGACTCCACATGGTGAGGAGTGAGATCAACTGACCCCAACTCGGTTGTTTATCACTTTGCCTGATTGGGATGTTTGGTCTTGAGTTTGCTATATTTGTGTGACAAAAGTTTCTAGATCTGATCATTAATCTCCATAATTCAGAAAACTGACATATGCAGCTGCTGCTGCCGCCTCTCCCCATGTAAATTTGCATAGCTTTCCCTCCGAACTTGTCAAAAAATTGCCAAAAATATTGGACATGATAATTAGGAAAGCCGATATCATGGTTCGAGGTAGAAAGTTTGTGACTAAAGATGAAAAGGTTGAAAAGACCATTGCACGGTTCGAGGTAGCTTTTGAGGCACTTTCTATTGGATTGGTCATGGTGATATCAGGTTGCGACTTCATTGGCTCTGTGTGGTTGAAAGAAGTCTAAAGGTGAATCTGGAAAGGACTCATAATGATGTGGAGAATTGAGCAGACAGGAAAATGCCAAGAAATCTTAGAAGTTTGTTGATTTGGTTTTAGGTTTGTCTGTGGTTTCTAATGGAGTCAAAGATGTATAGATAGTTAGTGAGAAATCTGAGTTTGAGTAGTTGTTTGAGTCAGTTTTGAGTGTCTGAGTCCCTGGCTGAGTCAATGTATAAACACAGCACATTTTGAATAAATTTGGAAGAGATTTTCTGAAGAAATTTTGTGTAATGCAGTGTTTTTAAACCGGACCGGACCGGTCGGTTCGACCGGTTCAACCGGTGACCGGTGCCAGGTCCGGTCCGAATAGGCACCCTAAACCGGTGGTGACCGGACCAGTCCAGAACAGGAAAAATCGGCCGATTAACCGGCCGGTTCGGTCCTGGAAACCGGACCGGACCGCCGGTTCGCTAAATGGTACTTTTTTTTTTTTTCAATTTGTTTCTCGTTTTAATTTTCTGACCTATGAGACGGTGTTTTCTCTCCGATTTGGTTCTTTGCTTCAATCTCTCTCACGCAAGGCAGCAACATTTTCTCTTCTCACTCAACAAAATCTTAGTACGCTTCCTTTTTTCCCTCAAAAATCTTTATCTTTGCTGCAAGGATTTTGATATAAAGATTGAAGAAAGGTTTGAGAAAGATATAATATAACACATAAATATTACAAAAAATACGTGAAATAATTATAGAAAATAATCAAAATAAATAAATACAAATCCCTTAATTTTAGGAAGTAAATCCTAATTAAGAGTTTTGAAAGTTTGTAATTGCTTTGATATTGCAATCCTTCCAATTTGAATTTATTTTTTTATCTTGTAATTGCTTTGATATTGCAATCCTTCCAATTTGAATTTATTGTTTTATCTTATTAACTACGTTTGTTTATAAAATTATTATTAACTTATTTTCTTTTTAAATTAATGAATTTTGCTAGAAATTTCTTAAAAAATATTAATTCTTTAAACATTTACATTTTAAATATATTTTAATGTTCTATAAATATATAATATATTTAATAAAATAATAATTATTTATTTATTACGTCATACCGGTCCGACCGATGGTTGAACCGGTCGAACCGATCCGACCGGTAACCAGTAAGGCCTCCGGTTCACCCTCCGGTCCGGTTTTGAAAACATTGGTGTAATGTAATTCTCAAATATGGTTAATTGTTGAGTGTTAAAGTTGTGGTTTAATAGCATCTGTTGTGGCAGTTTATCACACTGATACCATAACAGGAGCATATTGTGAAGACTAGTCAAGGTGCGGTCTCTGTTGATGCCTTTGGACACCAGGACAAACCAGCTCTAATTACACGTCCAGAATTGGCTCTAAAGTCTAAACTGTAAGGGAACTAAACTCGAATTTGCACCTAGTATGTTGTCTTTATTTTTGTTTCTACCAAAGTTCTATTTTCATACATAACCATGAATCTTTCCTAGACACGTGTGACCTTGGCGAAACCTCTTTGTATCTCAACATCACCAAATTTTTTATATTTATCTCCTCATTCTAACTCAAATTAAAGTTCCCTCTTTCATTAAACATTTCTCACCAGAAAAATATTCTCTACTCCTGTTGATAACTCGTAAATTCGTCATCTTTATAATTGAGTTTTACCACGAATTGTGCTTTAATTGATACTATCTTGAAAGAAATTGATGCTTTATTATTTATTTAGTAGATTTGGGGTTCGAATGCTAAATTGATACGAATTTGGTCATTTTATGAAGATATTCGGGCGAACCGCCGCTGATCGTATTGTTGTTGCTAACTTGCTGCATGAATTTATTATTGTTCTAAGATTGGGAAGCAATTTGAAGTTATGCATGCATACTTGTTGGGAGAATTATTGGAATGACGAATGCATTGCACATCTTTGGAATTCAATTGAGATTTATGGTCTTTGATCTTTGCATGCATTCACGTGGAATTGGAAATGGAATTAAAGGAGAAGTGGGCTACATGTGTGGATTTAGTTAATGAAGTCTAATTTGCTTTGTTGGGCCATGGATTTAATTGATTGGAGAGGCCCATAATGCTCTGTGGTGGGCTGTGCCACTTGGAACTAGTATTGGGCTGACAGAACATTTGGAATTAATTTGAGAGAGAGCCCAATTTGTGGCCCGATTTAGAGAGTAAGCTTGAATCCAAAGTTGATTGGAATTAGAGTTCTTCATTTGCAAAAGGACTTGGAACGTGTATTTATATGGGACAGCAGCTGTGAGAGCGGGGAATCACGTAACAGCTTTGGGAGAGAAGGGCGTACACTTCTGGGAGCGAACACTTCGACATAATTTTCTTTAGTTTAATTCTTTCGCTTTTTAGTTTATTTATGTTAAAGAATTCTTCTTGTGTTTTGATGGATTTTTGTAACATGAGTAGCTAAACTTTAATTATCTAACTAGTGATTAAGATTCGATTTTGAATATTGTGAGATCTAAACGTTTTTATTAATTCATGTTTATTCTGGTATTTATCTTATCTCCATTTTTCGTGTTTATTGTGATTAGTCAATTTCGGGATGGTGCACAATCTGTAGGTTGTTTAATTTGCATATAGTCATTCATGATGATTGAAGTGTACATAAAGTTGATTGATAAATTGTGGTAAATTAGTGATAGGGTCTTAGCGATAACATTCCTCGTTCACTAATGGATTTGATAATGTAATTTAAATCTTACGTGTGTCACGACTTGGTTGATTAGGATTGGTGTTTTTATCATTCTTAATACTGCGAATTCATTAAATCCCGTCGAGTGTCTTTAGGGGTTGTGAATTTGTTAGGGAAGATAACTGTCGGGTGTCTCTAGGTTATCCGATTAATTAAGTAAAAACGAGGTTGAGTCGAGTGTCTCTATCAACTATAGTCAATCTGTCCGAATAACTTGAATTCATCTTTGAGTCAATGATCAATATAACAATTCGAATCGAATATCCCTGGCTAGATAATGTTTCCTCTGATTGATTTAACCCTGCGTGATCTTACTTGCTTAGTTTTAGTTAGCTTTTTAATTCTTGTTATTTATTTTAATTGCATACTTTAGTTAAAATAATTCAAAAAAACCCCTTTTAATTGTTACTTTTCGTAAACAACTTGGAATTGTTAGAAATAAATCAATCAGTCCCTGGGGATCGGGCCTGTTTGCACTATACTCTGTGTTTAGTGGTTAAATAGAAATTTTATTTATTTTTGACAGATTCGACACATGTCACCTGTTGTGTTAATATCCTAATGGGTTTGGTCTGCAGCTGCTTGAAATATTATTTTGGTTTAGTTGAAGAAATCAAACTTTCTGCCTGCCACCAAACAGATATGTCATGTTTTCAAGGATTGTTTGCAAGAGTCAATTTGGTTGCTTTTGAGCAACTCTTGTTTTGTGCAAACTACTGCTCATAATTGAGAATAGCTGGTCAATATTTTCCCCTAGTTTCTTCAATTATACTCTTTTAAACATATGATTAAGTTTTGGTTTCTTGTCTCGTTTCTTCTGTGTAGTTCATTGATTTTAAGATTGGATCAGACTTGGGTTATATAAGGTTTGAAGATGATGTAGCAGCTTAAAAAGTTCGTGCTACTGCTGTTCTGACTGAGGAGGGTGGTCTCGCTGTGAAGTTTTTCATTGCCACTCTGGATCTGTTACTGGTTTGTAACTAACTTATGTTAATCTATAATATCCTCTTTTCCTTTCTCCGAGTCAAAGTATGTAGACAAAATGCTGTGAAGGTTCTTAATCCAGATCTTGTCAAAGGGGGTCGGTAATTTTCTTTTTTTCTTTCCTTTAGATAGTTCTCCATTAATTACAAATGGATTGTAAAGTCATGTTACTCCTTCTCAATTACTTAGAAGGATGAAATAATAATTGAAATGTTGCACAGGTACAGGTCAAAAAGATGGTCTATCATTGCACAGCATCTTCCTGGACGTGTTGGAAAGCAATGCCAGGAAAGGTAAGCTTGCATAACTCGTCACCTCGGTGGTTCACCTTGATGTCTAACTTTTCACATTTACAAATCTTCAACGTTGACATTTCAGAAAGTTTACGAGTATTCAATATACAAGATTAGTTTAACGTATTAGAAGTTGCCGTTGATTGATTATTCAGTGTCGTGTCGTTGAAGGTTTACATTCCGTGTCACGTCTTGAAATGGAAAGTTTTTAATATGATGATTGCTACTATTGACATTGCATGTGGCAGGATCATCTTAATCTTAACATAAAAAAAAAAGAAGCTTGGACACAAGATGAGGAATTGGCTCTGATTCGTGTTCACCAAATTTATGGAAACAAATGCGCAGAGTTAACAAAGTTCTTGCCTGGGAGGTACTGCAAAACATATTAGTTGCAGGGTTACAGGAAGCGATTGGGGAAATTACATAAATGATATACCATCTGCACCCAACTAGTACTTAGATTTTTCCGGTAACATATATACCCCATACCTTCCAAAATCTTCCAAAACAATGCATTTCATCGCCGGAACACCTAAAACCCACCGGAAACCCGACCCGAAATCATACGTGTCAAGTTTATGTCCTAGTTGGCAATACCGGCCTTGCCAAATCATATACCACTAACCATGTGTCATTTTTTCCCATTAAAAAGAAATAAAAAATCCATGTAATTGATATGTTTTGGGGGGCAAATTCCCTCCCATTACAATCCCATCAACACCCAAACAATATCAGAAATTAAATAGCCCTATACATGCTTAAATTTCATTTTCGACATTGAAGCTTATTGTGCAAGAGTGAAGCTGTAAAATTTAATCAATTCTCCCATGGCTACTGAAAGCGGTGCGTCTGAATCTGCCCAAGGAAGACAGCCATGGTATGAAAATCATGTAAGAGTGTTGTGCTTCTGTGAAGACCTTGCTGTAATGAGGACGGCATGGAGAGGAGGGCACCCTGGGAGACGCTTCATTGCTTGCAAAGATCAGGTATTTTCAGATTTGATATTATCCCTTTGACTTGCAGCTTCGCTTCAATTGTTTGGTCTGATTGGGATTTTTAACAACCACCTTTCCTTTTGGTTTCTTGTTGCAGAAGTGCAATTTCTTCAATTGGTGTGACCCTCTAATTTGTGAAAGGGCTAAGGTTATCATTCCTGGTCTTTTGAAGAAAATCAACAAATTAGAAGATGAATCCAAGAAGTTCGAGGCCCAGCTCAACATTGCAAACCAAAAGTTGAACAAACAAGCTCGAATTGTATTTGTATCAGTGGCTGTTGTAGGGTTGATTTGTGTAATGGCACTTGTGCAATTTATTTTCTAGATGTATATCTGCATTGTGTTAAAGTTTGGGATGTGCTATCATGTAAATGTTGTTTCCTCCTTGTTGAATCAATGAACGAATGGATTGCCCGAAATGATGGTTCTTCTTTGCCCACAAATTGTCATGGTATTGCTGTAATGTTGCAAAATTCCCAAATAAAATGAATGTTACCAAACAGACAATAAACAAAAAAAACTTCATAAAGACCCTTTGTAAACACAATAACTTAGAAACCTGCTTTTCATATCAGACAAAATAAGTTTGCATCACAGTGCCATATTACAACAACTAAGCACAATTTACAGCTGTGTTTTCAACATGGTGCTGGCAAAAAGTGTAAGTAGAACAAAAGGTAGCAGGAATCTATCACAAAAGACTAAACAATGTTCACCAAAGTAGTTAACTAATACTAAAGAAACCAACAGAAAGTTCAGGACAAATGCAGGTACTTTTTCCCCCCTTCAACAACAATGTCCTTCGAGGTCACAGGTCCACTCTCACTTTGTTGGCTTTGAACCAGATCATCCTCACTTGTAAGCCTTGGTGGAATCCTCATTTTCACCCTCCTTAAATGAGTCTTCTTTAGGCTTCTCTTCAAATCAGCTATAGCAGCTTGTTGAATATCTTGAATACTCATTGCTTGCATTTGTCTGGGAGGTATGTTGTCAATGTTGCCTATGTTTAATTGTTCAAACATTGAAGGTCCAGTTTGAGTGGGCTCAGTTGCAAGGCTGTAGCTTGGCACATCACTGAGCACAGGTTCACTCACAGCTTGCTGTTCCTCTGGGGCATTCGTTGGGGGAAGCATTTCCTTTTGTGCTGTAGATGTTTCCCCAGCACCCTACCAAAAAACACAAGTCAACAAAATTGTAGAGTATCTATATACGTATAGGAATTCGAATGAATACTTACTGAAGTAAAGGCTCTTTTAAACAGATTATCTCTTTTGGCTTTGGCACTTTCAGGAAGCTGGGTGCAAAACAAAGCATTATGTCCTGGTCCCCCACAATGACCACAATGAATAGTTGTTTGGAATCTTCTTAATTTCCTGATAACTGGTCCCTTACGCTTCTTTTTCTTCCCATTCTTGTCCTCATCAATTCCCCTTCTCCTTAGCCTTGCAGGCCTGCCTGACCTCCTTCCAAAGTTTGGGGGCAAAGGTGGAATAAATATTGTTGTGCCCCAGACATTCTCACCACTTATTGGCATCACAATCCCTGCATAAGCAGCTCTGAATGAACTAACTTTGTAGTAATCATCAACAAACTCATGAATTTGCAGCTTATCATGATTGATGGCACTTAGTGAATGAATGCATGGAATGTCTGTCACTTGCCAACTCCTACAACTACATGTTTTGGCTGATAAATCCACAGCATATTGCCCTCCATCTGAACATTGAATCTGAAAGTTAGTTCTTGAAGCTTTAATGGGCCTGCAACCACCAACTTCTTTCCCATTACTCTGAACAATAAGGGATATTGTTGGGCAAAGTGGACCTGCATATTGAAAAGAAACCAGTTACAGACATACACAGTAACAGTAATACTAGTTGAGCATTATTAATGTTTGAATCTTACCATCCCATTTGTCAGTTGTTTCTCTGTTCAAGTGTCATTTCTTCATCAGATACTCTCTTATCCATTCCAGCATCGTTATGATGGGCTTGTTTCTTGCCTCAAGGATACAACTGTTAAACGATTCACAACAGTTGTTTAGATTCATGTCACACTTGCAGTGTTCCATAAAATGACTCTTTGACCACTCTGAGGGATGCTTATCCTTAAGCCATTCAGCTGCCTCTGGGAACTTATCTCTGATATTCTTCATTGCACTCTTGAACTCTGCCACAGTATATGCATTGGCTGCCCTCCAAACTGCATTCTTTAGTACTATACCTCTGTTCCCAGCCTGCATCATATTGACAACCAAATGTCTCACACAGAACCTATGTTCTGCAGCTGGGAATATTTCTGGCAAAGCATGAATGAGCCCCTTTTGTTTGTCAGATACAAAAGTAAACCCCAGACCATCCTGCAACCCCAAATTAGCCTTCAACACACTAAAAAACCACCTCCAATTTTCCTTGTTCTCCACAGAAACCACTGCATAGGCTATGGGATAATTACCATTATCAGGATCAACACCCACAGCAGTCAAGAGTATGCCACCATGAGGTCCCTTCAGGTGACATCCATCAACACCAATGATGGGTCTACAGTGCTGAAAACCAGATTTCATTGCATAGAAACAAACATAAAACTTGTTAAACCTAGTTTGATCATCAACATTGTCAATCCCTAAAATAATGGTGGATCCAGGGTTAGTAGTTCTCAGTTCATTAGCATACTCCCATAACTTGGTGTATTGAAGGTCTGGATCCCCTTGGAGTTTATCAAGTGCAAGATTCTTTGCTCTGTAAGCCTTAGACATAGAAACTTCAATGTTCAATTTTTTCTCAACATCTGCTCTAAACCCTTTCACATCCCTCTTAGCATCAGTTTTAAACCAAGATATGAACCTATCAGCCAACCATTTCACAGTGACATTGTTCACATACCATCCTTCTTGACAGGTATGTTCTAAACACAACTCCCTTATAACCCATGCCTCCTCATTGTCAGGTGTAGTGTTCATCACCTTAACCGTATTAATCTTGAATGGACAACCCATACCTCTCTCAGAGCATCTCACATATGCCCTTCTACTGTCTGATCTACTACAAGGAAGGGTCCTTCTAATTTTAACTGCATATGAGTCAACAGTTTTCTTGAAGATTTCTTTACTGCGAAAAGTATGACCCAGATCAATTACAGGGTCAAAGATGGTACTTTCATTGAACTGTTTTAGGGACTCTAATTCCTCTTCTTCATCATCTGAAACCCTATGCAAATCCAACCCATCATTCTCACAGCCCACCACATTTTCACAAACATACCTTTCATCAGACATAACATCTTCATTCTCAGAATTATCTTTCTCACCAATCTCTGCATTCTCACTAACATTATCATCAAATTGTTGGTCATCACTGGAACCACTGTCACTGATTTTTTCATCAAATTCCTTTTCACCACTCGTTCCACTGTCAGACACAGTTTCTTCAAATCCTAAGAACTCATATGAACTACCATTTTCAACAGACTTCTTGACAGTGTATGCAGGCTCCCTAACTAAGTCAGCTTGCTCAACTAACTCTTCATATACGTCATCAACTAATGAAATATCATCATCATCATTAACACAAAAATCATCGTCATCCCTATCAGAAAAATCAACAAACCCCTCTTCTTGAACATTTTCAGTCCTCACAGGCTTATCAGTTTCACCATTCCCAAACCTACGAGTGTATTCAGCTATCCATTCATCTGAGTTATCAACCTTCCTAAAGAAATCATTTTCAGAAAGTGTCCCAAGTGGTTTACTATAATCAATTGGTCCAAAGAATTCAGATTCTTTGTTTTCAATTGGTTGTCCTAATGATTTGTCACACGGATTATTATCTTCAACTAGTCCTTTAGCATTACCCTCCTCCCCAGTTTCCATTGGTTGATCATTTCCCACCTTTCTTTCTAAGTCAGACCCATTATTACCATCACCAATGTCATTTTCATCTCCCACAGTCACAATAAACAATCGAAAGTTCCAAAGAATTCCCAAACAGTTTCTCCCATACTTTCTTAAATCATCAACCGTTTCAATTAGCCTATGCCCAGACATTAGAGGTGTGTATATCAGTTTCTTAGTGTCTTGGGGAATTTCATCCTTAAGGAACTCACTAATGTATTCAAAGTTCAAAGTTTCGATGTCAGCGTAGTCAACCTTACGAACCCTACCACCCACATAACAATCACTTTCCATTTCACCATTATAATACAGCGTCAAAGTCAAAGAGGAGGATATGGGATCTGTTCAGAAATAAACAAAAAGAAAACACACAATAAACTATTCAGAGACTTCAATAATTTAATGGCGACAACAACCAAGTGCCAACACAATAAACATGGGGGACCATTAACAGTACAAACACACATTCACATCTTCCAAAAAGGAATCTTATACAAAAGCTCGACACTTTACCCGCACAAAGGCCAAAACACACCCCACCATTCTACAAACCTCCCTTAAAACCTGCAAAATGCGAAGAAGAAACACTTACCATATTTGGGTGTTGGCATCCCCTTGCTCCGTATCGTCGCCATTGCCCACGTCGGCCCGTCAATACCCCACCAACAAAGGCAGTGTTTCTCGAAATTCAGGCCGAAAAACGGAAGGAAAATTCTAGGGCTTGAAGTTCGGATTCCCCAGTGTGCGAAATTTTTTTAAGATTGTGAATTGGAACACTGACGTTGGAAATGCTGATTCTTTGGAGATATGAAAGGATTTTTCCCACCTTTTATGTTTTCAGATTTTATTTTACATTTTTTAATTTGAATATTTAATTGTTTTTTTGCAGGTTATATACGTGTTCACCACGTCGGCAGCTACGTGGCGGAAAAAATAACCTGGCAACCACGAAACTCACACGCGTACATAATTGCCACGTCAGTGGCGGTTTCCGGCGACTGTGCATTGTTTTGGGCGGTTTTCTGAGGTATGGGGTATATATGTTACCGGAAAAATCTAAGTACCATTTTTGCTAGTTGGGTGCAGATGGTATACCATTTATGTAATTTTCCCGGAAGCGATTCATGCTACTTGCAAAACATGTGAACTCTAATTTGTCTATCATCTGGATAGCATGTATTTCTTTAGACTTTTATTGATTTCCCCTTCATGCATACGCTATCAGAACAGACAATTCGATAAAAAATCATTGGAATTCTTCTGTCAAGAAAAAATTGGATATGTATTTGGCCTCAGGGTTACTTTCTCAGTTCCAAGGTCCACCACCTGTTATTTGCCGCCATCCTTATCACTCAGCAGCATCTTCTTCAAAGGCGCCACACACTGAGATGATGGGGATGGAGCAGAAGTAGAGGAAGCTTCTGAATGCAGTCAAGGTTCTACAGCTGCTGGTATATCTGAATGCACAAACAATGTGATCAGCAGAACAAGAGTGGATTGTAGTGCAACGGAAGAATCAAGTTCTGATGATTATCGACCTTCATTTCAAGAAAGCACATGTGCAATACCAGAAGTACCTTGTGAATTGGGTGACAAGTTTCTTGAACATGATCTCTCTCTTGATTGGGGGACCTTTGCTGCTACATATTGGCAGTTAAGCACAAATGAGCTACCTGACATTTTGCTGGATCCTGGGCAAGAATCATCTGGACAATTGATGTCATCTTTATCCGGAAGGGATAACCAAGGGACAATACCCTTTCGAACAGAGATTTACATGGATTTAGTTGCCTCTGATAGCCTTGATACCATACCTAATCCAGACTGCCGAACAGGATACTGTGAGGACAGCTGCATGTTTTAGTTTTTCAAGGTTCTTGCTCGTTGATCTGTTATGAGTGTTCTCTAGTGGCTGCGGCATCAGTTTTCTGATTTCCTTTTTCATTTTCTATGTCCAGATTTGTTGATACACCATTTAAGAGGGGTGGAATCTCCTTCACCATGGAAATCACCTTGGTTTATTACATTGGCGGAGGCAGGTGGACTTGAGGGGGTGCAATTGACCCCCCTCAACATTATTTTTTTTTTGTTCATATATACATAATATAGATGTATGTAGGTAACTTGATGGGATTTTTTTATTATATTGACCCCCCTGGTCAAAGTTAAAATTAATACTAGTGAGGGTCAATATAGTAAATTATTAATAATTGAGACCACATATATTTGGAGTTTTATCATTTATGAGCCCAACTCCCTTGTGTTATTTGAAATGAGCTTAAAAAACCACGTGTTATATAAAATCTCATATAAAACCTTGTGTTTTTCTTAATTTTGTACAGAAAACCTTATGACCGGCAATTACATTATATGCTTAGGTTCTGCAAATTTTCTTTACAAAAATGTTATTTTTGTATTTATATGTATGATCTCTTAATTTCTATAATTTCAATTTTACCTCAATATTCACAAAATTTCTCAAATAGGTCATAAAATAATTTATTTTAATATGTAACTTTTTATCCATTCATTTCTCTTTAATGTATGTTTTCTAGCAACTTTTCATTTATGTCTTTCCTTTCATGTTTTGCTTCCCGACAAGAATTTTTGCGGTATTTATACTCTTCATTTATTTCTTGTATATATCGTTCCAATATTTTCTTTTATATTCTATTATATTTATTTGCAATTTTTTATTTGTAAATATTTTTTGTCTAATTTTTGCTTTTATTTTCATGAATAAGGGCAACAGGTATGACTCAAACTGTTTTTATGTTTATTTTTATAAAACACAGGATTTTTTATACTAATTTTTGAAATATAAGATTTATCTTGCATTTTTTTATATTTCACAAGCCTAATATGACCCCCCTGAATTAAATGTCTGGCTCCGCCACTGGTTTATTAGCACTTTAGTTCCAGGCCCCAGAATCGATACAGATATAACAATTGAGGTGTGGGATGATTTAGTAATCAAGTAATCTGTTTTAAGAGATGCTCTTTATTATTATTATTATTATTATTAAGACAAAATACTAACTTTTGTAGGATATTGGTTCCTTTTTGAGCACCGGGGACCAAAGTTATGATGCTATTGGATTGATGAAGCAATTCGGAGACCATACTGCTGGGAGTATTATCTGATGCACAGGAGGTTTTGGGAGATGCAACTCCAGAAACATTACTCAAAAGGAAAATGCTTCACAAGTCAGGAAGCAGAAAAGCAGCACAATTTCATGGTATGATTTTCAGAAATTATTCCAAGAAACGGCCTTCAATATTTTCAATCCCTTTTTCTCCCATAGATACTTTGCATTTCTTTAGGCTGCTTTAATCTTGATAACTTTTATCCATATTGTGGTTGTATTTCAATTGAAATAATTGGTTTAAAATATGATAAGGTGAACTTGAAATACTGATCTAATGAGAACAACTCAGTATAGGAAACTAAAATACCAACTACCAATGCTTTAACGTAACTTGGGGAATTCGTTTTGCAGACGGAGAGGCATACGCTTGATTTTAGCAAATGTGGAACACCTAGAAAGGGAACTGGAAAACCTTCAAGCAGCACTAGTTTGTCAAGTCTTCATATCTGCTGAATAGTTGCAGGTAGAAAAGGCAGCAGCATGCCTATTGTAATATTTTTGCATCTTGTACAAGCAAAAATCTGTTTCTGTCATGTAAGTTTCATTTATTGTAATATTACCACTAAAATGTATATCATAGTGTATGGATTTTAAATCTTCAAAAAGTGAATTCAGGATAGTTGACAATCTATTAAAGAGGTTAAGTGTCAGATTAGATTTTTAAAATGAGGGTTCAAATCAATACAAAAAAAAATGAAAAAGAAAAAGAAAAAGAGAAAAACCACTACCATACTTCTATAATTTTACTGTAATTATTGTGGTGATTCGATTGATGGTGCAAAATCCAATGTTATTGCCACATAATTGAACGGACGTCTAAAAGGAAAATGTGGTTTATTCCTTGTGTTAGATATTTTGGTGTACAAACTGACATGACACGACCTCTTAAAACTTAAATAAGGAAGAAAGAAAAAGAAAAACGAGAGAAAGAAAAGAAGGTAACTGGAAATTTTCGAGCAAAATTCTGAATTTCCTCTTGAAACATGATGAGAACTTTGATAGCATTGGGCTGCTTCATGTACTCAAACCCCTTGTTAATTTCAGAAAGTGAAACCTCATGAGTAATCAGCTGATCAAGATCAATTTCCTGCTCAGAAAACACAAAATTTTGTATGTCAAATAGGAATCCTTTTCCCTCTTGAAAGTTGAGAAAAGTTGAGCAATGATGATACCCTACAATCAATTGAATAGATATACCTTATTTAACACATTTTTGCGCAATTTTAGGAAGATCTGTCTGAGTTCTGACACCACCTTAGATAGAGCCAACTACAGTCCTTCCACAAAATAGGGGAATATAGTTGAGCTCCCCACTTTTCTCAAGTCCTGCACCAATAAATACTACTGTCCGAAGCCCCTGTTTCATGCCAAAAACATGTAAAAACAGTTAGTCTTGTTATACATGTAGGCACAAAAGTTCTCGAATGAACCCGGTGTTTGGTTGCGCGTATAAATAAAACAGTTAAGATTATCATCATATACTTGAAAATGTTGTATAATCTGAACTGTTTGTTGTATGTGTCAGATTTGAACCTCATGTCTGTAAGATACAACCTGATTGCTGCCCCTAAGAACTGCCTTATTATGTAATATCATATACTAAAAGTCAATAGAGAAGGATATTATACTTTTGAGCCCTCGGTGGCTTCGTTGAGGATGGCCGTACTGTGAACTCAAAGCAGTAATACACACCAAGCCCTCCGGTGGCCTCTTTGATCAAATCCGATACAGATATGTCAGAAAGTTTAGAATTTATGAAGTCTGATTCCAAATGCTTTTGCCTTCTCATGCTTAGCCTCATTTATATCTATCGTTGTTATTCTGGAAGTCCCTGACATTGCAGCTCCCTTTACAGCCTGCATTCGTATCCCAGTAAGGAAGAGAAATGACATTAGCCCTTCAACACAAACTCAGCCAAATGACAAGTTTCAACAATTCTTTCAACTCAAAATATGCTTATGTTCATGTTTATCCTCATAACTTCCCAACATTACTTCACTTCTCAGACATTAAAGAATTAATAAGACTAGAAATTACGAAAATTCTTACACGAAGTGCTCTTCTAACCCCGTATATGCACCAAAAAGTTCAGATCACATTAATATTTTTGCCGAATCAATTAAAAGACACGACATATTAAGTCTACACATTACTTACCCAAGTCCAACAGCACCAAGGCCAATTACAGCAACAGTTAAGCCCTTTTCAATGTTGACTTCTCTCCATTTCGAACCATAGCCCCGTAGTGAAACCACAGCATAGAAACTAGCATGGGGGAGAGAGACTCTTGAATCAACTTTGACAGCATAATGGCCTTCAATTACTACATATTCTGACCAAGTTGAGCAGCTGAAATGGTGGTAGATTTTCACCCCTCCAATGAACATTCTTGATTTGCCATCAGCCATTAGGCCACCGAAACCAAGAGGGTACCTGTGGCATAGATTTGTCCTTCCTGAGCTGCAATTCAGGCACTCTCCACATTCTCCTAAGTAGAGAGGCATCACTGTGTCCCCCGGTATGACATGGGTCACTTGGTCACCAACACTCTCGACCACACTGCATTTCTCGAATACGAAACTAGTCAGTTTTGGAAATTAAGTATTCTATGATCATAACATATGTAAAAACTAAAAAGAGAACTTTTTTTGTGTATATTTGCTTCATCTAATTAAAACTTCCGACTCCATCTCTTATTGATGATTAAAAACAGTGTCTTGTATAACCCCCCTCAAAAAGCTCGATATTTTGTTATTAGTCCCTTCAAAAGAACTATGTTCATGGCAATGAAAACACACACAAAGAAGGGAGGAGAGGGAAAGTGTGTGGGAAAAGACATATTTACCATACTCCTTCATGTCCAGGAATCCGAGGGAACAAAGGCTGCAAAAATGGACAAAAGAGAAAAATTAATAAGATCCAAAGAAATTGTCCTGCAACTGAATAACCATGAACTTATAATGTATAACAACAAAAGTAAAGCTTCTTGATCATGGCTATACATACATAGCACACAGCATTTTAATCGTAACTTCAGTTGATTTTGGAGGATCCACTTGAATCTCTTCTACTTCCAACGGCTCCCCGGATCACCGTAGCACCGTAGCTGCATTCAGATAGGAAAATTACTCAAAAATTGACAGAAACATGAACGTAAATGATTCCTTAACTCGGGGACATTTTCCTCAAATTGCAACACACCTGCTCTTTACTAGTATATCGCCATCCATGGCTTATCAGCTATAAACAACTCTTTCTCAGTATTATGACTAACTTTCATCTGCATATAAATTATGACAGCTTCTGTCCCAACTTATAACTTGTGAGGAGGAAACCATGAAGAAAATGAATGAAAAAAAAAAAGCAGCACTTTTGCATGTTATGACTCCTGGGGTGGTGCTGTGGGTCATGGCTAACTGTGCAAGAAAGATGTGTAAATATGTACTTCTTGAAGAACAAGAAGAATAGGCAAGAATTGTGATGGATGCAGCTTCACTTCTGCATTTGGAACTCCTCTTAGCTATAATATATATGTTAGGAAATACGAGTAATCAGGAGGAGATCTTGTTACCATATATAACTGATTTATTGTATCCCTGACTTGTAGGGATTAGTAGGTTAAATATTGGGACTCCTGTAACTTGTATCATACAAGAAAATCAAAAACACAATGAATTCATCCAATTCCTATCATATTCTCTATACTTTAACATGGTATCAAAGCCGCGTTCATCCTAGGGACTCAGATTTCTCATCATCGTCCTAAAACCTTTCTCAAACCACGTTGACATCAATCAAACCATGTCAACCGAAACCAACCAAGAACTCAGCACCCAATTCTCAAATTTCTCGATGACCAATTCAGAGAATCTCTCAATTGGCATCAAACTAAACAATGAAAACTATCCGGTATGGGCCCGGATAATGAAGATGGCAATCGGAGGGAGAGGCGGCCGATCACACATCATTGGTAACCCTCCTGCACCAAAAAGTACAGAGTCTACCTACGATCAGTGGGAGCAACTCGACCAACGGGTTTTCACATGGATAATTCAAAACATGGAGACAAGCCTGATAAACAACGTGCTACAATACCCAACGGCGAAAGATCTTTGGGACGGCCTTGCCACCACCTACGGCAGCGGCGCTGATCCCCTTCAATTATTCGATCTACACCGGAGGGCAAACACACTCAAACAAAACTCTGACAGCCTAGAGGAATTCTGGGGAAAATTACAGGCTATTTGGATGGCTATTGACCGTAAACAGCCGAATCCGATGAAATGCACCGAAGATATTGCTGCCTTCAACAAAATCCAACAAGAACAGAGACTCTATCAACTCCTTACCGGAATAGATGACAAGTATGACTCGATTAGGCGGGACTTACTAAAACTTGACACCAAACCCTCAGTCGAATCCGCCTACGCCACTATCCGGAGGGAGGCAGCCCGTCTTCAGATCCTGAAAACGGCAACCAATGGTGAAGGGGAGTTCTCATCACAGGGCGTCGGTCTAGTCGTGAGAGGCGGCAAGGGTGGCCGAAAATCAGAGAGTTACAGACGGACCGATAGCGCCAGCAAACGCTTCCCACCACCAGAGGACAAATCGGAGCTTGAGTGCTCCTATTGTGACAGAAAAGGGCACACGAAAGAGGGGTGCTTTGAGCTAATAGGATATCCGGAGTGGTGGGTCGGAAATAAGAAGGAGAAGGGACGACCTACCGGCGGCGGAGGACAGCGGCGCGCGAACGCCGCCGTCTCTGAGGGGCGTAGTGGCAGAACTGAAACAGGGGGAGGAGCAGAGATGAGTGGAGACTCCTCCCAGCCAAGGGACCCTGGTGCGACTGCATCGGTGACAGGGACGACGACCGGCGGGCGATGGGCGAACCTCGCCGTCCCCACCACCAACCCTCACAGCAGCAACTCTCAATCAGGCGAAAGAGGTAAAGGGTTTGAGTCTTTTGACTCAAACCCTAGCTTTATTGAAAGCCCACCCCCCACTTTATCTCTTTTTACCAATCAGTCCCATAGTTCTGCGAAATTGCACTCTGACCCTCATATTTATAAAGATTCAGAAAACCACCCACAAAAATTATCACAGTGGATATTTGATTGCGGAGCGACAGACACAATGACCTTTGACCCCTCTGATATACTTGAACCTATGAAACTGAAAAATTCTCACATCCAAACAGCTAATGGGGAGTTTGTAGAAGTTAAAGGGGAGGGGACGGTCACTATCTCACCTCGTTTAAAGCTGAGAAATTGTCTTTATGTCCCATCTCTCTCTTGTAAATTGTTATCTTTGAGTCATGTGACAAGTGAACTGAATTGCGTGGTTCTGATTTACCCTCGTTTCTGCTTGTTACAGGACATTCATACGGAGGAGATAATTGGGCGTGGTACTGAGCGGGATGGACTCTATTATGTGGATGAGCTGGATCAACCTTCTCGGGCATTTCTATCAAAGGGCACCGCTGAGACACAAGTATGGCTTTGGCATCGGCGTCTTGGACATCCCTCGATTGGGTATCTTAGAATGTTGTTCCCTACTCTGTTTCAGAATAATCAGTATTTAAATTTGTCATGTCAAACTTGTTCAGTTGCAAAGAGTCATAGAACTTCATTTAAACCCACAAACACTCGGGTTTCTTCATTTTTTTCTCTTGTTCATTCGGACGTTTGGGGACCAGCCCCGGTTACTAATCAGAATCAGTTTCGGTACTTCGTGCTATTTATTGATGATTATTCTCGCATGACTTGGATTTATTTTCTTCGGCACAAATCAGATGTCTTTGACGTTTTTGTTACTTTCTTTAATATGGTTCAGACTCAATACAACCAGAAAATTAAAGTATTGAGATCCGATAATGGGTGCGAGTTTGTGAATCAACAAATGAGTAACTTTGCCAAACAACAGGGCCTAATCCATCAAACCTCCTGCCCAAACACACCTCAGCAGAATGGAGTTGCCGAAAGGAAAAACAGAACACTCCTTGACATGACCCGAGCCCTCCTAACCGAGTCCCATGTCCCGAATCATTTTTGGCCCGAAGCTGTAGCCACTGCAGCTTACCTCACCAACAGATTACCCACTCGAATTCTTGCCCACCAAACGCCCCTATCGGTCTTCCAAACCCAAGTGTCTATCCCTCCAGCACTGACTTTACCTCCCCGGGTCTTTGGTTGCTCCGTATTTGTCCATGTACCAAAACATGAGAGAACTAAGCTAGAGCCTTGTGCTGTGAAGTGTGTCTTTGTTGGATATGCACCTCATCAGAAAGGATATCGGTGCTACAACCCTGTGACTCGCCGTATACATGTTAGTATGGATTGTCAGTTCCTTGAGACAGAATATTTCTTTCTGAACCAGCATCGCTCTCAGGGGGAGCATTTGGATGACTCTCTATGCTGGCTCAGTGCACCGGTACTTGATCCCACTGATCCTAGTCTCACGTCTCAGTCCACTCCCGATCAAAGCAACAGTGAGCTCAGTACCACCTCCAATCATCCTCCTCCGCATGATGTCCAAAACGAGGTAACTACCCTTGTTCCTTTTCATTCAATCTCTGAATTTGAGGATATTCCAGATGCAGTTAAACCTGTTTCAGATGACACAGACAACAGCAGGTATACATTACCACCACGAAGTACCAGGGGAGTTCCCCCAAACCAGTATTCACCTGATCAGAGGGCACGGGCTTCGAGATACCCTGTGGGAAATATGGTGAAAGGCAGTATGTCTGAAAAGGCAAGAGCCTTTGTGGGAAATCTCTACAAAGAACATCTCCCAAGAACGGCTCAAGAAGCCATGGAAATGGATGAATGGAGAGATGCCATGCTTATTGAGATGGAGGCTTTGGCAAAGAACAATACGTGGGAGAAATGTGAAATGCCCCAAGGAACCAAACCAGTAGGATGCAAGTGGGTTTTTACCATCAAGTACAAGGCAGACGGAACAGTGGAAAGATACAAGGCACGCCTAGTCGCCAAGGGATACACCCAAACATATGGGATCGACTACTCTGAAACATTCTCCCCAGTGGCGAAAATTGACACAGTACGTGTCCTCCTCTCCATAGCAGCCAACCAAAATTGGCCATTACATCAATTTGACGTAAAGAATGCCTTCCTTCACGGGGAGCTATCAGAAGAGGTGTATATGGAAGCTCCCCCTGGATTCTCTGATTGCTTTGGAGTGAATGAGGTCTGCAGACTTCGAAAGGCGCTATACGGACTTAAGCAGTCCCCTCGGGCATGGTTTGGAAGGTTCACAGTAGCTATGAGAACCTACGGATACAGACAAAGCAATGCAGACCATACTCTGTTTCTAAAGAATAGAGGTAATTTAGTCACATGCCTAATCATCTATGTTGACGATATGATCATCACAGGAAATGATACAGAGGAGATGGAGCAACTCAAGAGAAACCTGTTCAACGAATTCGAGATGAAGGACCTAGGAGGCTTGAAATACTTCCTAGGGATCGAGGTGATGAGATCTAAGCAGGGAATCTTCATCTCCCAGCGAAAGTATGTTCTTGATCTCCTGGCTGAGACAGGGATGTTAGATTGCAAGCCTGTCGACACTCCAATCCAAATTAATCACAGGCTCAAGATACAAGAAGATGAAGAGCCAACAGATAAGGACAGGTATCAACGGCTTGTGGGAAATTTGATATACCTATCTCATACTAGACCCGACATCGCTTATGCAGTTGGGATAGTAAGTCAGTTCATGCACCAACCTCAGAAAAGTCACATGGAGGCGGTAACAAGAATAATTCGGTACCTAAAAGGCTCTATCGGGTACGGGATCATGTTTGGGAACCATGGACACTTGAACATTGAAGCATACACAGATGCTGATTGGGCAGGGAATCCGAATGACAGAAGGTCTACGTCAGGATTCTTCACCCTTGTTGAAGGAAACGTCGTAACTTGGAGGAGCAAAAAGCAGAGAGTTGTGGCTCTCTCAAGTACTGAAGCTGAATTCAGAGGTATTGCAAAGGCAGTAACAGAAGTCATTTGGTTACGGAGACTAATGACAGAAATTGGGATGACCCCAAGTGAGCCTGGGAGGTTGAGATGTGATAATAAGGCTGCGATTAGCATATCTGAGAATCCCGTGCAGCACGATCGAACGAAGCATGTAGAGGTAGACAGACATTTCATTAAAGAAAAACTGGAAGATGGCACTATTGAACTCCCATTCGTAAGGTCTGAAGATCAGCTGGCAGATATGCTGACAAAGGCGGTTACAGGTCAAGTGTTCAAGAAAACTTTGGACAAGCTGAGAATCGGGGATCCAATTACTTAGCTTGAGGGGGAGTGTTAGGAAATACTAGTAATCAGGAGGAGATCTTGTTACCATATATAACTGATTTATTGTATCCCTGACTTGTAGGGATTAGTAGGTTAAATATTGGGACTCCTGTAACTTGTATCATACAAGAAAATCAAAAACACAATGAATTCATCCAATTCCTATCATATTCTCTATACTTTAACAATATATGCACTCATGCACGCACTTACACGGTTACACAAACAATACTTACCTAATTCATGGCAATATGTATGTACAAAAACACTCTTATTTTCCGAAAATTGAAACTCACGCCCAATTCAATTAATATATTGGCAAGGATAATACAATTGCTATTTGACTAGTCATTTTTCTTGAATTTCAATGTCAATCACACGACAAATGCAAAATACCATCTCTCTTGTTACATTGATTTCGCTTAATCAACTTCCTATTAGAATTACCATTCTTTTTTTCTTTCTTCTTTTTTCCCTTTGTTTTGAGTTAATTAATTTTGTGTGATTTAGCTAGATTTTTTCCCCCCCTAGAATTAGTGGTCATGAGGTAGCGGCCTACCATAAGAAGTCAAAAATGCTTAGCAATCTGGTGGAGATGATGGATGACAAGAAGTGATGTTGCAAAGACCGAAAAGGACACATAATTCTTACAAGGATTTATTATAATTGACTATGGCTCGCGTTGTTCGCGTGCTCCAACCATTTTTCTTTAATTAATTTATTTTTTAAAATTTTAGTTCCTCCAGAATTCTTTTTCTTTAATTAATTTATTATTATTATTATCTATACTATTATATTAAGCGTCAGGGGTAGAGAGAAACCGTTTTGGTGTCTTAGACTCTTCGACTCTTTTTTTTTCTACCCCTAAACTCTTTTCTTTTCTTTTTTTCTGCGTGTGGACTCTTTTCTTTTCTTATTATTATTATTTATTTATTTTACCATTCCAATAACGTAATATTCTCAATTTCTCTTTTCTCTCTCATTATATTATTTTTTTTAATAATTCCTTTATATATATACTATTCTATACTAACCGCTTGGTCTTTTGGACTCTTTTCTTTTCCTTTTATTTTATTTATCTTTTTCATCCGTTGTATTTTCTTACATTCATTTTTTTTTCTATTATTTATTTATTTATTTATTTACCATTCTAATATATTCATAACTTCTCTTTTCTCTTTCCTCATTTTAATTTTTTTTTTCTTTATGTATAAATTTTATCTTTTTTTTTTCATTTATCTGTTTAGAATTTTTATTCACGTATTTTATCAGTTATCAACTTAAAATTTTAATCTTAATCTTAAGATATTTTAATCTTAATTTTAATCTTTTTCACATATTTTATGATATTGGTCATCTCTTTAAATTTAAAATCTTAATTTTATTTCTCTATATTTAGAATCTTAATTTTTTATTTGCACACACGTAGAGTGTGCATAGTTGCTAGTTTTAATTAAAATTGAGAAGAGCTTCCCGTGAAGTTTTTATCGAAACCTCCATCTTATAAATAACGAACTAAAATGGAACTTATAGCAGGAAATTCACAAAATATATCTGATGTGGCCCAATTATACTTTGGACACGTCACCAATCACCACTCATTGATCTATAGAGGCACGCCACGTGGAGTCCAGGATGGCCTCGGGACCACCCATAGATCCACCCACAATACAAGTTAGCAACGCTGAAATAATCATAAGTCATCCCACGACCCCAACGTGGCCCATGGATCCTATATCTCGCCAAAACAGCCCTCGGGCTCCTATAGCGCACGAGAGCAACCATGAGTTATCTACCAGGCACCCCTCGAAATCCGGTGGCCTGATGCCCTGTAGATGACCCTCGATATCACATGGTTGCGGACATGATAGGGATACAATACTCCCTCGATTTCTCTGAGGGCCGCGTCCCTTGGTAACTGCCCTGGAGTGTTTTCTGACAAATCGTATATGACCAGACTCTTGTTACTTTTACGGATACCTTTCCGGTAAGTCTACAGATGCTTTTCCTCAGACACCCTTCATTGGGCCACGTGTTTAGGGTAACATCTTCTTTATACCTGAACAACACGGAATTACCAAAGGGTCACTGCCCTTCTCCTGTATATACTATAGGGATTCATTTTCATAAGTAAGTTTTCTCCAGGCAATTACAACACTTTCTCTCTAACTTACCTGAATCTTCACATAAGATTTACTCACTTAGTGTCGGAGAGCCAAAACTAGGCATCCCTCCACATTTTCCAGATTGGCTTTCTAACGTGGTTGTGTTTGCGTAGCAAGAAAGAACCCAAGACACATTTGGAGCTCATCACTTCCGTTCCTCAAAGAATCACCCTCTTTGATTTTCCATTTTACAAATTTTGAATGATATTGTAGTGACACCTCTGATCACGCATCATCATTTTGACGTCGTTTGTGGGAAACCAATCATTTTCTTCTTCCTTTGTTACTGCTAGAAGTAAAACAAACACGAAAAATACCATGGAAGTATACATAAGATCTAGAGTTGTTGGGGAGAAAGAAGATCCTAGCCGGAAGGACACCCTAAACTGGAGGGGACATTTCCTGACACCCCTATGGATCCTAGAGTTACCGAAGGACTCAACCCCCTTTGGATCCTCCTTTGGATCCTAACTGGGAAGGGAAGAGTCTCCTCCAGGAATCACAGGCGGAACACGCCGTCCGAGCTCATCATTACTCCACCCAGTATATAATCGCATTTATATAACAGGTAACTAACTCTCATAACTACCAACCATCTCAATTATTACTCTCCTTATCGACTTCAATCATTCAGTCACTGACTTGAGTGTCGGAATATCAACCCGGATAACACTCCTACCCGTCACGAATTGACCTCGAGCTCACGTTTCCTCTTCTCTCTTCCAAATTCTCGAGCTAAAGCGGATTCCCCTCTCAAAATTCTAAGTGACCGAGTTGATTGGTTATCGAGCTACAAGTACAAAAAATCAACTCGATCAAAGCCTAATTCGTCAAATCAATATAATAGGAAAATAATATTTTGACAAAAGATCTTAAATTCAAAAAATTCTAGCCAAACTTGGCTCGACACAGTTGTGTATAATTTGTTGGATCTTGCTCAATACACTTTTCTTATAATTTGTTGGCTTTCACCGAGCTGGGTTGCAACTTTCCCTTAATTTCTTATCCGTCAAATATATATTTCTCGATGAAGCATCTAAAATTCGAATAAAATGCAATCCAAAATCAGTGGGCTTCTCTTAGGGGTTAGCCCAATTGGGAGTGACCCACAAAAGAACCATTCCTCAGACTAGTTCATTACTACTGTTAAAGATGAGAACATTTCACTATTTAAATCATAAAGCTCATTAACCATAATTTAAAGTAGCTGGTTCTTACATTTGATATCAATAAGGGAATCTCCATTTTCAGTTAAGCAGATACAACGAGCACCCAAGATTTCTGTAAATATTGAAGTCTTGGACACTAACTTCCCAGCGCATCCAATTGTGGGGATGGGATCTTCAAATTTATATAAACAGAGGAAAAATAATTGCTATTCTTAAGAACACTATGATTATGGGACTTCCAGCACTGACTCTGAATCTGGACAGTTAATACTACTTACCAGATTGAGCACAATGGTAGTAGACTTCCTGAGACTGCCACTAATTTCCAACTTTTCTACCATAGTAGATTCCTGATTTGGTGAAGATTCCTATCTTCTGCAGAAGTTTCTAATTCAACATGTTAGAACTTCCAAACGCGACTCCTCCATCGTAGTATCATTTTTCTCACGAAACATGATGTTTCTACCTGCATCAGACTTGTTATTGTTCGATGGTGTGGTATTGACCCTCTAGCCGGAGCCGGTTACTACACTTTGATCACTTGAGTATCCATTTTCAAGGCTCTTGCAAGCATCATGTTTTGGAGAAGACATTCCATTCTCATGCCTAATCAGGGTACTTCCATGCTCTTTCACTGAGCCACCATTTTCATACAACAAATGAGATTTCCCGTCTCCGTTTGTGTGATTATTTAGATCCGGTATCGATTCAATGAGTCCAGAAGATACTTTAGTTGCTGGGTCAATGTCTTTCTTTCTTGTTTGAGTTCGAAGGAAACCAGGAGCGAAAATTGGCTTCAACTTTGCTGAGCTTTCTCCATCTGATTTCTTCTTACCATTTTCAATACCATTGCATGATGGTATACCATTTTTGCTTCTGACATATTTAGGCATAGGTGTAGGATAGGCAGGCTTTGCTTCACCTTGGATTTCTGAATTGGTACTAGCCATGGCTGAACCATTAGAAGTGATATTCCCTTCCTCGAAGGTGCAATTCTCAATACTCCCATGACTTGCATTTTTAACACCCGAAACTGAGGGAGTAGACTCAGAATTCTGGGCATCCAATTGGATAGGAGTTTCATCAACCAGGGAAGAATTGGAGGGATCATCATGGTTCACAGGAGAAGAAACTTGTTTTTGTGAAATGGGCAGTCCGTTATGTTTGTGAAATTCATCCTTGACAATGGGCAAACTACCATTGTCTCTAGTATCTTCTATATCTATTGGCAAAATTAACTTCTCCTCACCATTGATCATGAATTCTGGAATGTTAGGAGATGAACATTTCCCGGAATCAGCATGACCATTAGAGCATACTTCATCTGACAAGCATTCAGCGGGCTGCTTTGAGGGTGGATCTACTTCAATTGCTTTCACATTTTCGTTCTGTTCTTTCTGTAATGATTCAGAGGGAAGTAAGCACGATGCGCGAGGGCAGCTCCTGTCAAAACCAGTGAAAAAAAATATATGATTATACACCATTCCTGCATGATGTCAAGCAATCTACGTATAGCTCACCCCCAAATATGATCATCTACCTTTTAAACAATTGGCAGAAATTTTTTTGATGAAATATAGTAAATTAGAAGATTCAAATCAAATGTGCAATCATTCAACTTACTTGGCCTACAATGTGCAATCATTTCAATCAATCTATGCTGAAAACGGGGAAAAGCTCATCAAGTAAATTCCTAAATAAAGTAGTCAACTAGCACTACCACAGTGTCCCTATATCCCAGAGTAGCAGATATGAAAACTTGGACAAGCAACACATGTAAAGCACTTCATGCAAACTTATTCACCAGCCAACATAAAGAGTCTACCGGGAAATTTGTAACGAGATTACCTGCTATACAAGAGCATGTAAGCTCCCTGCGAAAGAACCTCATCCAAATCAACTCTAGCAACCTGAGGAATAAGAAATTAAACTTAGTGCCTGATGTAAGGACAGTGAACATTGATCCGTACGTCGAATTTTTGCGTTGTGTGCAATGAACATGTCATAGGGTGAATTATCTTTTCCAATTCGAACATCATTGAAGTGATTCCAAGAACACAAATCATTCCACTAGACCAGCAATACAATGTAACATCGGAATCAACAAAGTAAGATTACAAAGTTATCCTTTATTATTTTAAGAAGTCTTAAGAGTTTCATACAGCAGCACACTTCCCAAGTACCAAGATACATTGGATAAGGGTTTATTTAGTGTTGCCCATTCCCTTAACATATAAAATAAAAAATAAAAGAAAAAGATGCATATGGAATGAAAAACCATCAGAGGTTTATGGGCAAAACTGATGTATGTTGAAGTAAGCTTCATTGTACCTTACAATCATCAATCCTATACCAATTTCCGCTGAAGTCCTTCACATAGCAGATGTAGTGGCCAAAAAATGATGCATTTAGCATGTCAACATGGACAATAACAGCGTATAGCTTGTAAACATTGCTGCTATCTTCTAATTCACTCATGTATCGATTGAGATCCAGCGTTTCAGGGAAAGTAACCCGCTTATTAAGTTTCCCAAATCTTCCACTCTGCAAAGGAAGATGTTGCAGTCTTTTAATCACTTAATCAAATAAACCATGATATGGGATTTCCCAAAATAACGTCAATTTATACCCAACTACAGAAACCAGGGAGGTGAAAGAGAGACGCTTTAAAGAGAATAAAGAAGGCCAAGGTTGGGGTGGGAGGTTGGTGGTGTGTGAACAAAGATGAACTAAAAAAGGGGTTCAAATGGATTATTCAGGCATAGAGAGATGAAATATCAGCTTCGGATCGCAGGTCTGATGGTTTTAGCGTCTAGCGCAGCAATGTGCTAATAATAATTAGCACATACTGACTGCTTCATCTGCTTCTACACAATATAAATGTCTTAAATAACAAAACAACACCACAGATCAAAGAGCAAACCTGGAATCTTTTCAAAGCAATTGTAAGAATGTTTGGTGCCCTCTCAATAGTGAGGCGCTTCCATGCCATGACATAAGCATTACAACTGCAAACAATTCATTCTAATAGGTCAAAAGCAATTTAATTAATACTATTGAAGTAAGAGCAATTTCTATGTTAGAAGTCATTTCACATTGAAGGCAACTAAGAACACCACTGGCATCAAATGCAAGTCAAAGGAATCATGAATCAGGTCAAAACAAGAAAGACCAAGAAAATACAAGTGAGAAAGGGCATGTAAAAAGTTAATACATTTAAGTAAAATGTATTTCCAAACAGAACAGACAAAGTCATTTTAATAAAATTTAAAAAATATTAATTATCAGACCAAAAATAAATGAGGAAAGAGCAATGAGAAGTTAACAGCAACACAAATATGCATATATAACATCCAAAAACAGAATATGAACGAAAAGTAGGGTTTATGACCGACTGCTGCAAATAAAGGCACGCACCCATCACATTTATACATATTATCCCCATGAAGCCACTCTTTAGCGGTGAATTGATTCAAACACTCCTCCAAAGAACCAGCATCCCCGTGAATTTCAACAGTTAAGTCCATCATATTCTCAAATTGGTTTGAAACATTATTGCATTCTGTGCATATAACCTGGAAGAGGAAAAAGATTAAGCTAAAAGACGGAGACTGGAGTAAAACAAGACATATGTAAAATAGATATAGAAGTTATCCAGTGATTAGTTGTCCTATCCTCATGATATGTTATCTAATATAAATAAAGATTTTCCCTTAACAAGTTGTAACACTTGGACAACCGCCATGCCACATGCTCAATCATCAATATGAGAATTAATGAATCAAAATGTGTTGCGACGAGATCCAAATCATTGCTATTCATGAAGCAAACATGAATTTCAGAACAAAACAAAAACTAAGAAGAATGAAAATAAAAAGTTAAGGTTCATCTCCCAGCCAACCTGAGACCTAAGGCGACCACCAAATATATGTTGAATAAGGGTTGTTTCTTGATAAATAGGATGAACAGTCTTTTCCCCACCAAATTCATCGAGGCAAACAGATTGCATTGTGTCAATGGCAAACCTACAAATAATTCAATGTTACTTAAGAAAATTAGTTACTTACATAAAAAGAAAAGCAATGTTCTTAAACTCCATGAAAAGGAGGCAAAATGGCAACTGAACCACATGAGAAACATGTAATGGACCTCATAAACTCGTGGGCATCCTCCTGTTTCCCATAGCCAAGATTACCCCCGATATTAGGCAATCTTGAGAGAATGTTCATGGGAGAAAATGGTTGTAGACTTCGACTTGCCCTTTCCACATGCGTCTGAAATTCACAGAGAAAACACCAGTCGTCCTTGTTACCTGTAAAACAAAGAGATGAAATGCAAAATTCAGGATCCTCCAATAATATTAAAAAATGAGCACCACATTTCATAGAACATAACAACAATATAGATTAAAGTGCATTACATTCTATCCGATGGCCTCTCTCCAACAAGTAGGCAATAAGTGGCCGGGTAAAAGTGAGACATTGAAGAACCACGTTGGCAAAGCAGCTGCATTGAGTAAAAGGGCACAAACGGGTTGGCAGTTCACATTAAACGAGAGTGAAAATAAGTTGTAGAATAATAACTTCATTTACCTGTTTCCACAGTTCAGAAGTCCACAAGGAGGATAGCCTGGTTTGTCCCAATTGAAAAAATTCACAAATTCCTCATAAGGGAAAAGTATCTGAAAACAAGGATGCAGCAAAATTGTGGTCAAAGCATATGATATTATTTATGGTAAGAAATTTCGAAAGCAGGTAGAAAAATACTTTGTTCGACTGCTTGACAATCTTTGAGCGTCCACGCGAAGGCACTAGAGAAGCTTTTCTTGCCCTCAAAGATGATGATTTAGTATGGTTAGCTTTGTATAATGATTGCAACTCCGTGCACTTCGTCTTATGCCCAGAATTCCAGTGAGATTTTTGACAAGCCTCAGAGCTAGAAATTCAGATGCCGGAGAAGTTCCGGCAAAGCGATTGGATTAGTATTAAAGATTACCGATGCTTTCTACTAATGAAGTAATAATCCTATCAAAATTATTAAAATAGGTAAACAAAATGGATCTAAATTGCTGGTTTCAGATATTAGCTTATCCCTTCATCACAAATTAGGTAATACTATCTCTATGAGCACTGATATGTTAACATCCCCATGAGTTGGACAACAACAAAATCCAAATATGTAAGTCTTTGTATATAATGCATTAAAAAATTTAGAGTTCCTTAGAACATTTAAAGAAACCAGCAGCGGGATAGCAACCAGTACGAGGCTGTCCGATTTTATCAAGCTAGCATACTGTACAGGATAAATAACAGTGCATATTTTGCTCCGCGTCACTGAAGTAAGCAAGCAACCTGCTGTTTCTTGAACACAGTGCTTAACATTTAGTAGATACATTATAAGTGCAGAAGGCCAGCTGAATCCCAACAGTTTAAAATCGTTATTAATTAAACGATTACAGAACCATTTATCTAAATCTTTCACAAGATTCATGACTGATGTATAAGCAGGCCAAAAGAAGTCGAGAACAATTCTAATCCATACATATCTTTCAACCAAGGTATAATCTTTGAAGCACAACATAATAAACCAAGCATACTGGTGAGCGACAAAAAAAGATAAAAGCCCATTTCCACCAAATAAACCACATGCACAAATAATGCCACAAACTAACTACATACGCGCCCAAAAAAACATCAATTAAGAGACACAAGTACGCAAATCAGTGGCGCGTACCAGTACTTGACCATCTTGCACCGGGCACACTGCTTGGTGGTGGCAAGGCCGCAGACGGCACATGAATCAGCACTCTCGGCGGCGCCACCGCCGGTCTCCGCCATGTTCTCCGTCTTGCCGCGATCCAAGGAGGAATAGTCGGCTCCCGACGAATCGAAATTGGAGTCCACCACGAAATACCTGGACGCAGCGTCCCGAACCAAGTAAAGCACGGCGAAAACCGCCAAGAATGCCAACACTACGAATTGCAGGAACCAATTAAGATCCGCCGCGACATGCATTTAAAATTTCCAATCTCCTCTTAATAGTACGAATTTCGATACAAGAATCTTACTAATCATTAATTACGAGTGGGATTTAGGGTTTCTGCCAATTTGGGAGGGAGATAGAAGAAAGAGGGGAAGAGATGGAATTGGTTATAGCGAGATTTCCATATGTGTATATATAGGTTTTTCTAGTATTTCTTCTTCTGCTAGTGTTGTCCGATCTTTGTAGAAGCCCAGATTTTTATATATTTATTTATTAAATAAATAAATAAAAAGTTGTTTATTTGTAGTAAACATGGACTTCTGGGTTTCTTCTTGGTGAGGTTTGTTTTGACCAATCGGATCTAAGTTGCTTATACTTATCACTTATGTACATATGGTGTATGAATATGAACATGATAATATAAATACGATATGATATGATATAGATATTTTTTTGGAACTTTTTTAGTGATGAATGTCGGATATAGAGACACGAACTTTTTTTAAAAAAATTTATGTAAGGAGTATCGGACATAGTATTTGATGCGTGTGTTCAACATGGTGCAACACGACAAAATAATATTTTTAGAAGTGTTCGTACATCAATATGCACTAGAACATATATTTCGAACTAAATTTTACTGCAAATAAAAAATTATTATTATTTAATTACATACTAAAATTAAACTATATATCTCTATAATTATCTTTAATAAATAATGAAATTACTAATAATTTTGTATACTCGATGCGTATGGGAAAAAAAATATTATTATTTAAATATTAATTAAATTATTCATCTTAATATGAATTTAATAATTATATATTAATAGGAAATAGTTAGAATATAAATTAAAAAATATGAGAGAAAAAAAAAATAAAAAGAGTATAAGAGAATAAAAGTGAGACAAGAAAAAAATGGGATTAATAGATAAATAACTTATTAAGACAACACGGTGAAGAAGGAGGGGAAGAGGACGTGGTGGAGAAGCAAAAAACCACGGCGACATCGACCATGGCAATGGCGGACTGGCTGGGAACGAAGAATGGGTCGGGTGGAAAATATTTTATATTATATATATTTAATTTTATTTTTAAAGTTGATAAGATATAATTTAAATTTTAAGAGAAGTCGATAACTTATTAAGGCATGTTCGATATGTGATGGAAAATAATAAATAAATTAAATAAATAAAAAAAGAATTAGAAACTAAATTCAATAGATCTCCTTTGCCTCTCTCATTTAATATAATAACTAATACATAAATAAATAAGTAAAATAAAATAATATTATAATAGAAATAATCAAAATTAAAGAATATGTGAAAAATTGATATAAAATATAAAATAAAATTGAGGCGAGAGAACAAATGAGTTAAAATATACAAACATAATATAGATGATATAGATATGTTTGTCTCTAACTCATATACGATCAAACCAATTAATGTAAGGGAAAAAGATTTTTTATCATCTGAACTATGCCCGTTTTTGCAATTTACCATCCAAACAATCATTGCAAACCGTCATCCAACCTTTGCATTTGTGACAAAACGTCATCTGAAGGTGGTTTGGTCCGACGTATATGTTTTAGGAAAAAACCACGTGTCAATTTTTTCTCCAAAACCACCAAAAAAAATGGTTTAGATGGCGTTTTGTCACAAATGTAAAGGTTGGATGGCGGTTTGCAAGGAAAAATTGTTTCGATGGTAAATTGCAAAAACACGCATAGTTTGGATGGGAAAAAATATTTATCCCTTAATGTAATGACAGGAGTGTAATGGGTGTAATTACAAAGTGTATAACGTATAAGATGATTAAGTGGTGTAGTTTAATGATTTGATATTATGCTAATTTAGTGGTAAGTATTTGCATTCGCGAATAGGTAGATCATGAGTTTTAATTTTATTAGAAGTAGTTGTGAACTAGTATTGATCCTCTTTAAAAAAAAAATGTTAATCGGAGATGTTGTATTTGAGTTTAGCTTAACTAGAAATCTTTTTTCTTTTTTTAATAGACAGGCAGTGTGCCGGAAGATTATTAAGGAGATATTTCCTCAATTAGTCAACCATAAACAAACAAACAAACAAACAAAATCATGATACATCCATAAAGAATACTAAACATATTAAAATACCCACGGAAAATAAAGATAAACAAAAATTACACGTGAGTATAATTATAAAAATTCCTATGGGTATCCTTTGTATCAAAGGCCGAGATGGTGAATGTGTGGCCTATGAGTAACATTCAGCCCCTCATGCTAAGCGAATGTTTAGATCAGTTGTTGGCCTTTCACGGAGACGCCCAATCTTTCAGATAAAAACAAAAATCTCAACTCTTAACGTAAAACTCATTTAGCAACGGTTGAACGCACTCATATTACTAGCATCCACGGGACTCTCTTTATTGTAGTTTGATTGAATGCGAGCAATGTGCGCCACGAGAGTACCGTCAATTACCAAGTTAAGAACTAGGCACACTAGGCTAGGCTAACCCACTCCCAAGTTGTGTTCCTCAAACTCATGTCGCAATCCTGCCACCTAGACCACCTCCTATCCTGACTAAGATCAAGCAGATGTAATTAACTAAAGATATTGTTTTATTTATTTTTTATTTCGCAACTATCATGCGTTGGTAAAGTTTTATATTTTAGTGGTACAATCTGACTCTACTCATACAAAATGAGCTATCAAATAAGGAAAAAAAAAAGAAACAAAGAAAAAGAAAGAAATACAAAGAATAACATGTGTAACATATTTAATAAATGAGAATTTAATCGTAAACTCGAATCAGGATCTTGTTACGACAAAAATGAGAAAAAAGAAAAAGGAAAGACTCGAATTGAATACGTGAATTATATCTAGTAGTTGGGCCTAGTATTTACGGGCACATCAACATCCTACTCCGATAGCAAATAGCCAAATACTAAGCTTAATTCAACCAATGACTATTTATAGGCGGACATTTGAGATCGAAGTGGATTCTTGGCCCTTTGAACTTCTACTTCGAAAATTTCATCAATTTATTAAGAGATTTGACTTTATTTCATCAATTTATTAAGAGATTTAACTCTGGTTTAATATTATCTTAGGAATTTATCCCTTTTTCTGCAAAAATTCTACTCAAAAAGAACTTCAGAGGGTATAATTGAAGCCTAGAGACTGGGCCCCTTAGAGCTCACACTTTTAGAGGGCTTGATTTATGGGCCTTCCAACCCAAATTGAACACTTCTCTTTTAATTGGGTTTATTTCATAATAATTCTTGGGCCTGTCTCACATGGCCCACCTCATATATTTGAGCCCAATAATAAATACTTGTAGTAAATATATTGTCCTCGAGTCTCTGAAATGCTTGGTAACAAGTGTTTTATCTTACTCTATTATTAAGCACGAGACCCAAGTGTGGTCTCTTGGATTGGTCTCTAATTTCTTTTTTTATTTAATTAATTAATTTTTTTTTCATCTCATACGGAACGTGTTTCAAATCCACTCTTCTCTCAACTTACTTTTATTCTCTTCTTTTATATTCTTTTATTTTTTTTCAAATATTTTTTAATTTATATTTTAAATATTTTTAAGAGACTAACCACTTTGTTCTATTATATATTTTTATTTTTTCTCATATTTTCTAATTTCTATTTTGTATTAGTTTTTAAACTTTAATCATATTAAAAACAAATATAAACATAAAAATTTTAATTTAATATATATTTAAATAATTATAATTTTGTTATTTGCACACGCATAGAGTGTGCCAGAATGGCTAGTTAAGAGACTAAAAGAAAGGGATAACTGGATAATTACAATTCCCCCACTTTCGCTTGACTTAATTAAACAAAAAATATATATAAAAAACACCCGGAATAGGGTACTTTTTTGTAATTTCTCACCGTGTTTTCCGTAATCCTCGTTCAATCTCAAAATATTTTTCGTAATCTTTTCTTACATAATTTGATTAAATTTCAGAGTGCTATTCCAAATAATCCCTAAAAAAAGAGAAAAAGTGTGTAGGCGACCATCATTATAAGCTGCCCAAGAAAATAATAAATTTTGTTTTTCTTGCATTATAGTATAATAATTATACTTAAGTGGGGATTACTATTGCTGAAACAAGCCTTATTAGTAATTTTTATTTTTGGGATGATTAGAGTTAAAATAAGCGAAAATTAGGTTTAATACTGAAGTTTGGATTCGCCAACTCTGTTGTCATATTTTAGGCGTTTTAGGGCTTGCCTCCATAATTGATTAAGAACTAAATCTCTAATCTGTTTTAACTTTGTAAAATTACCCATGTACCGTATAAAATTTTTCATTATGGTACCACCAAATGATTTAAAATTTATTTTAACAGATCCGCCGCTTAATAAAGATCCCTTATCAACATACTTAGATAGTTTATTAATAATATCTTGAAGGGTTGATGGAGAATAATAATACATAGATAGTTTATTAATTTTCTCTTTAAACACTTGCTGATAATTATCATTATCACTCAAACTCTTTATTAAGAGTATTTATTTTTAAATTCTTAAATTTTTCATCAAAGATTTTTTCTAAGTCAGAAATAGATTTCATTAGGCTTATCAACATATATAGATAGTTTATTAATTTTCTCTTCAACCAACTGCTGGTAATTATCATTATCACTCAAACTCTTTATTAAGAGTATTTATTTTTAAATTCTTAAAATTTTCATGAAGGATTTTTTCTAAGTCAGAAATAGATTTTAATTTAAAATCCTTAATATGAGGAGGTGGTTGAACACTAGGAATAATACCACTAGTCTCTTCCATATTTTTCTCAATATGCAAATAAGTTTTTAAATTATTAATATTAGAAATAATTTTTTCAATCCTTTTGCTTAAAGAAGAAATATTTTCTCCCAAAACAATTAAAAACATACTAGTATAAGTTTGATGCTTAACCATATTATTCATATGGTTCAAACTTCAAAGTAACTGGTAAAGTCTCATTTTCAAACAATTTTTGAAAAGCGGGATAATATCTAATCTCATTTCCTTTTCCAATTTGAAAAGAATATGGTGGGGAAAATTTGTTCTAATAATTTCCCCACTATGAGAAAGTTTATATTCTCTCTCAATAACATAAACATAATTTTCTACATACTTGGTTATGAACTCTAAAGCATGGACACGCCTAAAAAATGGCCCATGCAGTGTCTGACACGTGTCGGACACGGACACGGCTCCGACACGTGTGGGACATGGCTGAAGGAGTGTCCGAAAAAAAAAATTTTAAAAAATTGGGACAAGGCGGAACAAATTTGATCATATTTTTATGTTTTTTTTAATATTTTTTGAATTTTTTGGAGAGAAAATTGAAATAACAAAACTTATTTTAGTTTTTAATATTATATATTTTTATAAATATTTTATGTTACATAGATTATACTTATAAAATATTTTTATTTTTATAGAAAATATTTTTATTTATATATAAAATATATTTATTTATATAAATTATAGCCGTGTCGTGTCCTAAAATTTTGAAAAAATTTGTGTCGCCGTGTCCGTGTCCGTGCAACATAGGTTATGAACTAAGGAACCTATGATGCACGGATACGGACATGACGACACGGACACGACACGACACGAATACGGCGACACAGATTTTTTCTTGAATTCCCCACGTGAGGAGTAGGGATGGCAACGAGCCGAGCCGAGCCGAGTCCGAACCCGAACCCTTTATTTCTTGGCTCGCGGCTCGCGAGCCCATATATTTAATTAAAAAAATAATATTTTTAATTTTTATGTATATAAATATTTTATTAATATATAATATTATATATATATTCATTAAATTTAATACAAAATGAATAAAAAATAATATATTTGATGGGGTCACAATACGATCGTCCCACGTTAGGACACGTGGCATCACCGAGATGATGACATCTGTCTCCCCAAGGTTGCATCCATCATCGCACGAGCGCTAAGCCTAACGAGCGCAATTCTTCTTCATGAGTTAAGCCCAACGAGCGCTGTTACTCTAACGAGAGTCCTTCATACTAAATGGTTGGCACGCCCCCGTGCCAAGGGAGCCCTCTTCGAGCGTCACATTCCCTCAGAGTGGCCTCCCCTTTGGCTCGTCACTTGAATTGGGGCCTTCATTCCCCCCAGCGGATATCTTGGCTTCCAATACTCCAGGTTGTCACGAGCGCGCTCTCAAGCCCTCCTTACCAACCACCCAAATGGCTCTCTGACACAACGTACATGCCCGCGCACCTGCCACTGTTGCCAGCACCAACTTTTGGCCGCTTTTGCAGAAGATTCCTCCTAGGTTTCTCTCTCACGGCGCCACGTGTTAGGGCAACATTCGGCCAGGACCACTTGAGGCAAATGACCAAAGGGCCCTTGACCCTCAACTATAAATAGCTAAAGTCATCTTCTACACGGGTAAGCATTCTTCATCACTGAAACTGTGACTGAACTTGCATTTCTTCAGACCTTGAACTGACTTGAGCGTCGGAGAGCCAAACTGGGTATCACCCCCAGTTCCCCCAGCTTGGCCTTCTGACTTTTATTGTGCTTGTCCCAACAGGTAGAACCCCCTTCCTCTTCTCCGGCGAATCTCCGGCGGTTTCCTCCACAATTACAAATCGTAAAGTGATCGGATTCGGATCCACCCATTTCTGAACCCATCATTTTTGGCGCCGTCTGTGGGAAACCGTTCCTCTATCCCTTTCTTCCTTTTTGTTGGTAGAAAAGCAAGCACACTCTTACCTTCAACAGTCATGGTTGCTACAAGATCTGGAGCTGTGGGAGGAGGAGATAATGCCTCCCAGGATGCCCATATCATCGTTCCCTCCACCGCTACTGGTGGAGCCCCGCCCCCTTCCGTCGCCGCTGGTGGGGCACCTCCCGCCGCAGGAGTGACCCCGCAGGTAGAGTCTTCAATACCTCCACCTACACCGCCAGCACTGCCCATCCCCGCCGCCGCTGGAGGAGTCTCTCTCTCTGCTCCTCCGCAGCTGCTCAGAACCCCTGGGTCCATCCCCAGATGAATCTCGGAGTACAGGGTTATATGATGCCTCCACCCGGATATACCCTCACTCCGGCCGTTATGATGCTGCCGGTCCAGCCATATCATGCTGGTCAGCTCCAGCTCCCGGTGGTGGTCCCCAGGGAGATTGAAGGAGTGGAGTTACCTCCACTGACCACCCAACAGTTGAGGGCTCTCTATGCCCAGTGTGAGGTTCAGGCGGCTCAGGGGGCATGGGAAAGGTTCCATTCCATGTACTTTCCCTCTGGGCAGGCCACTCAAGTTGCAGCCCCTTTGGGCGGACAACAAAACTTTCCCCTCAGAGAAGCCCAGGCTGTCCTGAGGGCGCAACCGCCACCACCACCAGCCAGAGAAGTGCCCCAGCAGGAGGGCAACGAGCGCCCCTCCATGGGCAGGAATAAAGAGCCCACAGAACGAGTGAACGAAAATGAAGGTGACTCTCATGTCTCCAGAAGAGGGTCACGAGCCCCCAGACAAGGGGACAAACAAGTAGACGTGAATCCTGACATCCTCGCGGCTGTGCAAGACCAGCTGCAGGGTCTAAAGGATATTGTGGGACAGCTCTCACGAGGGCGTTCAACTCAGATCTCCCCTAGTCGGGATGAACGGGTTGACGCCAGAAGCACCCGTACCAAGGACCCCCCACCAAAGGTCCCCCGCCGCAAGGAGCCGGAGGAAAACTTCGGCACGTATGAGTACCACCCGTTGGCGAGGGGCTCGCCCCTCGTGGAGGAAGTTTTGATGGCCCAAGCAGGCATGGCCAAAATCCCCACTTCCATCAACCGTTACGACGAGACAACTGATCCAGCTGAACACTTGGATCATTTTTTGCATCTTATGCATCTTTACGAGCATTCCAGCAACTATTGGGCGAAAGTCTTCGTCACTTCCTTTGTAGGAATGGCTCAGGAGTGGTACAAACGGCTGCCGCCGCGCTCGATTCACTCATATGAAGAGCTGGCTCATGCTTTCCTCAACCACTTCAATTCTTTGAAAGCGCCAGTCACCGCACCTACTGCCCTGTACAACGTGGTGCAAGGAAAGAGCGAATCTCTGCGCTCGTTCTTCGCCCGCTTCAACAAGGAGATCCTACAAGTGGAGAGGCCTTCAATGGATTTCTTGATCCCAGTGCTCTTTCAGGCTGTGGATCACAAGCAGTATGTGAGCAAGAAATTTGCCGACGCCATTGTGGAAAGGAGGCCTGGGACCCTCATGGCCTTAAGAGAAGTAGCCGAGCCGTTCTTCGCGCTCGAAGACATGTATGGGACGAATGGTCCCCGGCATCATAGTCCGGCCAGGAACGAGCGACCCCATCACGAGCGGGGACGGGATGTGGCCATCAAGAAGGAGCGCCCTCAGGAGCGCAGAAGGTCGCCACCACCCCCTCGTCGATTCGAGCGAATCCCGCTCACCAGGCCGAATTCAGAAGTCTACAACCTCTCTGATAAAAAGCTCTTTAAGAGACCCATCAAGATGAGGGAAACGGACTCGCTCAGGCGCTCGAACAAATACTGCGCATTCCACAAGCAGAAGGGGCACGACACGGATGAGTGTCGCCAGTTGGAAGCTGAGATTCAGAGGCTCGTCGCAGGGGGCCACCTGAAAGAGTTTGTCCGGGTGCTCGAGCGCTACGATGAACGCTGCAACGAGCGCGCTGGAGGAAGAAGGAGGAGTCCATCCCGGTCGAGGAGCCCAAGGGGTAGGGGACCCCCTGAAAGCAGCAGCCGCCGGGACAATAAAGGAAAAGCCCCTGAGCAAGAGAACGAACCTTTCGCAGTCATAAATATGATTGCAGGAGGCTCGTCAGGAGGGGATTCCAACGCCTCCCGGCGGAGGTATGTCCGGAGCTACAACCAACGCCCAGCAGTGCCTAAACCCATCTACGCCATCCAGAGTTCAAGCGCTCAAAGGTCCAGAGAGAATGATGTAATAGGCTTTGATGATAGGGATTTAGAGCACATTGTAACACCCCATGGGGAGGGTATAACCTCCGATTGCCCCATGGTGGTTAGTGTAGATGTTCATAATCATGTTGTAAAAAGGGTATTGGTGGATAGTGGAAGCTCCGTTAATGTTTTGCCTTATTCTACGTTCTTAAAGATGAAGGCTGACCTTCCGCTCGAGCCTCTCAAAACAGCCCTCATTGGCTTTGGAGGCTCTGAAGTTGTCCCACGAGGGCAAATTCGCCTAGCTACTTCATTCGGCCGAGCCCCTCAGCGCAAAACACTATTGGTAACATACGCGGTGGTGGAGATTGACATCCCTTATAACATCATAATTGGGCGCCCAGCCCTCGTGGATTTCAAAGCCATCATCTCCACCTACCACCAGAAGATTAAATTCCCCACCCCCGAGGGTGTGGGAGAAGTACTGTGCAATGTGCAAGAGGCTTGGGAATGTTACATGCTGTCCCTCAGAAAGCCTAAAGCGGAGAAAACCTTCCAAATTGGCTCCACCAAGAAGTCAGTGGATTTCCCCAATCTAGATGAGGACAGCCCAGCGCGGAAAAGGGCGAAATTGAACAAGAAGAAGAACAAAAAGAAGAGGGGAGACAACGGGGAGAATCCCCTCGAAAGTGCACCACCAGGGACAGTTGGTGGATCGTCCTCAGAAGGAGACGAGCCAGGAGAGGGTGACCCAGCACCCGGTAACCGTTTGACAGGAAAGAAGAGGGCGCTCGAACTTCCTCGCCCCGAGATAAGGATCGAACCCTCGGAGAAGTTCCTTACCATTGAGCTGGAGCCCGGAAACAAGGATAAGACTACTCAGATAGGATCTAACCTCTCGGGGCCTTCTCAGATCATGATGATTGATTTTCTCAGGGAAAACAATGATGTATTTGCGTGGAAAGCCTCCGACCTCACAGGGATTGACCCGAGCGTCATTGTCCATAGGCTTAATGTGGATCCCTCTTTCAAACCCATCAAGCAGAAAAAGCGGGATGTACATGGCTTTCGAAAGAAAGTCATTGAAGAGGAAGTTAATAAACTCTTGGAGGCTCAATATATCGAGCCCATCTTGTACCCGGAATGGTTGTGTAATGTCGTTTTGGTACCCAAGAGCGCGAATAAATGGCGCATGTGCAACGATTTCACTGATCTCAACAAAGCCTGCCCTAAAGATCCTTACCCGCTGCCCCGGATTGATCAATTGGTGGATTCGACCGCTGGCTGCGAGCTCATGAGCATGATGGACGCTTTCCAGGGATACTATCAGATCTTTATGGCCCCAGAAGACCGCCCCAAAACCTCGTTTGTTGTCCATCTGGGGGTATATTGCTTCTTAGTCATGCCTTTCGGACTTAAGAATGCCGGAGCTACGTATCAGCGACTCGTCAACAAGATGTTTGAAAGAGAAATTGGAAGGTCCATGGAGGTTTACGTGGATGATATGATTGTCAAAAGCGAGCGCCAGGATTCCCACTTGGAAGATCTCAAGCGCACTTTTTCAATCTTGCGTCAGTATGGGATGAAGTTGAACCCTTCGAAGTGCACCTTTGGAGTACAAGGGGGAAAGTTCTTAGGGTACATGGTCAGTCAGAGGGGAATTGAGGCCAATCCGGAGAAGATCAAGGCCATTTTGGAAATCCCCTCCCCTCGAAATTTGCGGGAAGTGCAAGTCCTAGCAGGCAAAATCATCTTGTTGAACAGATTTATTTCGCGCTCGGCGGACAGGAACCTTCCCTTCTTCAAAATTTTGAGGAACGCACGTAACTTTGCTTGGACAGAAGAATGCGAAAGGGCGCTGCAGGATATGAAGGCGTACTTATCGAGCGCACCACTGCTGACTAAGCCCGTCGAAGGTGAGAGATTATTTATGTATCTTTCCGTTTCTTCCGAGGCCACAAGCGCTGTTCTGATCGCTGTACGGGAGCGGAAGAACTTACCCGTTTATTATCTGAGCAAAACATTGCAAGGAGCCGAAAAGAAGTATTTGGAGATTGAGAAATTCGCGTTTGCTCTTATTAACGCCTCAAGAAGGCTGAGACCTTATTTTCAAGCGCACTCCATAACGGTTCTCACCGACCAACCCTTGAAGCAAGTGTTGTCCAAACCAGATGTGTTCGGAAGATTAATCAAATGGGCCATCGAATTGAGCCAGTTCGACTTATGTTTTGAGCCCAGGACCGCGGTACAGGCTCAGGTTGTAGCTGATTTATTGGTCGAACGCTTTGGTTTAGAGCCCACTGTTGCGGAGAATGAGGGGTTATGGGTACTGCACACGGATGGTTCCTCAACCTCTCAAGGGGGAGGAGTAGGAGTGGCCCTCAGAAACCCCGATGGGATTGAACTGGACTTTGCAATCAAGCTGGATTTCCAAGTCACTAATAACGAAGCAGAATATGAAGCCCTCGTGCAAGGATTGAATATTGCTTTTCAGAATGGAGCCTCCAGAATCACCGCTTATGTGGATTCACAGTTAATAGTGAGCCAGATTGAAGGAACTTATGAGGCTCGAGAAACCACCATGGTACAGTACTTAAGTAAAGCCAGATAAATCATTGGGAAGTTCAAAGAATTTCATCTACTTCAAGTGCCGCGAGGAGAAAACGAGCGTGCGGACGCTCTGTCAAAGTTTGCATCAGCTTTGGAGGGCACTTCCGAGCGTTCTGTTACGTTCCTTAGAACTGAGGAACCTTTGATCAAGGAAAGGGTCGCCACCAAGATAATCGCCATGATCGATCCAAACGAGCCCTGTTGGCTTGACGACGTCGTCATTTTCCTTAGGGATGGAATTCCTCCCACTGACAAGGTGGAAGCTAGGAAAGTCCGAAGTAAGGCCCCTCGTTTCGCTTTGGATCCCGAGGGGAGGTTATTCAAGAAATCATTTCAAGGACCCCCAATGAGATGCCTGAGGCCCTCACAAGCGAAGGAGACGCTCGAACTCATCCACAATGGAAGCTGTGGCAATCATTCCGGAGGGCGTATCTTGGCAAAAAAGGTCCTGAGAAGTGGGTTTTATTGGCCTACAATACTCCAAGATGCCATTGAATTTTCGAGGAAGTGCCCTAAGTGCCAATTTCATTCAAATCTCCCTCAATTGCCGGCCGCACAGATGATCCCAATAGACTTCTCTTGGCCTTTTGACCAGTGGGGAATAGACATCGTGGGCCCCTTGCCCATGGCTGTGGGACAAAAGAAGTTTGTCATTTTAGCCGTCGACTACTTCACCAAGTGGGCCGAGGCCGAAGCTGTTGCAAAAATCACTTTCAGGGTTGTGAGGGACTTCATTTGGAAAAATATCATTTGCAGGTACGGCATCCCGAGGGTGCTCATTTCTGACAACGGATCCCAGTTCATAGCAGCCGACACACGAGAGTGGTGTTCTGAGTTGGGGATTGAGCAGCGATTTACTTCTGTAGGACACCCTCAAGCCAATGGGCAAGCAGAAGTTACCAATAGAATCATTTTGCAACATCTGAAAACCATGCTTGAGAGCAAGAAAAGTGAATGGGCTGAGGAGCTGCAAGGAGTGCTTTGGGCTTATCGCACCACCCCACGAGCGGCCACTGGAGAAACACCTTACGCGCTCGTTTATGGATCAGAAGCAATGATACCGGCAGAGATAGTAAACGAATCCGCTCGCGTCGGTTATTTCGAGCCTCAGCTCAACGATGGCAACAGGAGCTTGGAGTTGGACTTGCTGGATGAAAGGAGAGATAAAGCCTGGGCTAAGATCCACCATTATAAAGCCTCTGTGGCCCAACAGTACAACAAACGTGTAAGGGAAAGAACTTTCCAGCTGGGAGACTTGGTTTTGAAGAAAGTGGAAGTATCCAAGCACGTGGGGAAATTGGACCCCAATTGGGAAGGCCCATTCAAGGTCGTACAACTCAGAGCTAACAACACTTACACCCTGGAGACACTTCAAGGTGAGCGCTTGCCTCGCCCTTGGAACGCATGTAACCTCCGGCGGTTTTATGTTTAAAAGCTCTTTGCAAACCCTGATGTAACAACCCTCTTTGACGGGTTCTATGTACTTCCAATCACAAGTAAGCGGTAACATAATCTTTTTAATTTCTCTAATATTCCTGTTTCTTTGGTTGCTTGAATGAATAAGTCCCACGTCCCTCGTCTTTGCGAGCGTGGTTGGCAACTCATTCCAATATGTATGTTGTTATCTCGTATGGGTTACGCTTGCCAGCACTCTACTCCACATGGGGGGACGCCCTCATAAGGATAGACTGGTTACGCTCACAACCAATTAGGCGAATTGGAAGAAGGTTATGAAGAAAATCCTAGTAGGCCTTGGCTGTTTCTTAACATGCCTTGCGCTCGAAAACAGGATCTCTTACAGAAAAAGTCCTAGTAGGCCTTGGCCGTTTCTTAAAACGCCTTGCGCTCGAAAACTGGATCTCCTACAGAGAAAGTCCTAGTAGGCCTTGGCCGTTTCTTAAAACGCCTTGCGCTCGAAAACGGGATCTCCTACAAGAGCAAATCCTAGTAGGCCTTGGCCGTTTCTTATAACGCCTTGCGCTCGAAAACGGGATTTCCTGTAGAGCCAAAAATACGACAAGAGCCAGAGCGCTCGAACGATGGCCTCAGAATCAAGAGGGTATTGCACAAGTCTTGAACGAGGGCAACCACTCAGTAAGACCCTTGCAAATACTCAAGACTTAGCAAAATTCCCCCAAAGTTAAGAAGAAATCGCACGAGCCTTGAACGAGGGCAGCCTCTCCTTAAGACCCTCGTATATACTCAAGACTCAGCCAAATTTTTAAGAGCAAAAACAAAATTTATACAAGTCTTGAGTGGGGGGCAATCTCACAATAAGACCCTCACGATCGCTCAAGACTTAGACAAATTTTCAAGGTTTATGACAAAGGCAAAAATTTATACAAGTCTTGAGTGGGGGGCAATCTCACAATAAGACCCTCACGATCGCTCAAGACTTAGACAAATTTTTGAAGTTTTACAGGAGTTAACAAGATTACTCAAAGTTCCCAAAGGCTTACCATAATAATGCAAATTCTGCTAAAAATGTTACACACAATCTTACCACCACAAGATTTGTTCACAACAAGCGCAGTATGAAAACTTGCTGTCAAGAAAGAGATAATTTTTATTCATAAAAGGCCATGGCCTGAATTACAAGATAAGGGCTCAAAGGCCACTGAACATCGTTTCAAAAGAAGAAGAAAAAAGATAGAAAAACAGGATAATACAGAGGAAAGTCTCAGGCAGCTGGAGCAATGTCTTCATCGACGATCACCAGAATGTTCTGAGCCACGGGACCATGGACTGGGCCCTCAGGCTCTTGCAGTTGGGCTTGGGGATCGCTGGGCTCATTGGCAGCAAGAGCGGGGATGTTAGCACCCTCGACGTCTGGGACAGGGGCCTCCTCCAAGATAGGCGCTTGGGGCTCATCTTCAGGGTCATCGTTTTGAGCGGATTGAGCCGCACCCCCTTCCTGATGAGCGTCCGTGTACTCATCCTGGATCAGCTTCACCAAAAAGGCGTACTCCATCTCAGCAATGGAGTCCGCGGGGTCGTTGGGGTCCTCATCCACTTCCTCACAGCGCTCGTTGAACATGAGCCCCATGCCTTCTGCTCCCTTCATTGCCGGGTCAGTTAACCCCTTGTGGATGCCCTGCTCCACTGCCAAGTTGAAGGCATTCTGGGCCTCATCCAGGCAGTGCAACGAGGCTGCGAAGTTGAAGGCCTTTGAATGGCAGAATTTGATAAGGGCCTCCTTGTTCGCATGCTCCAGACTCCTAGGCCACTCGCTCACGGCATCGTTGAATTTCCTCTCGGCCTCCAGGGCCCTCGCCTTCCAGCTTTCCCGCTCGGTTTCTGCCTTATTGCAGCGCTCGTTAGCCTGGGCCAACTGGTTGCTCTAGCCGCTGCGAGCGCTCTCCACCGCCTGGAAATCCTCCTTCAGTTTTCCCAGCTCTTCCTCCGTTTTGTTGTACAAATCCTTGAGGGATTCGTACTTGGCGATTTCTGCGTCCAGTTCCGATTGGATCTGAGCCGGAGCATTCGAGCGGGCCATCTTCTTGTACTTGGCCTTGCGCTCGGCATAAGTGGAGGCTCGCATTTGAACATTTCGGAGCCGGGGAAGAACTTGCTGCATAAGTGGGAGGAAAGGGAAGTGTTAGCCAAAAAATGATAACTTACAGAGCAAAGAAAGCAAAGAGTGAAGACTTACAGAGATTAGAGCGTGGGCCGCATCAAGGGTCACTTTCTCCACAGATTCACTGTAGAGATGCCGATGGTCCGCCGAGAATTGGGCCTTGTTGTAGAGATTCTCGGTGACAGCCTGAGCGAGCGTGCCCGGCCTCAGCAGAACGGGCCCACCGTCGAGGGCACCTGTATAGTCTCTGTCCCCTCGTCGGGAGAACTCCCAAAAGTGTTCCTCCTCTGAAGAGGAAGTATCTCCTTGGCCCTGGGGCCCTCGGCCACCTGCTTGCCCTTACCCCTTATTGCCTCTGAATCAGGCATTCTCTTCCTCTTGCGAGAAGGCCCACTGGCGCTCTGTGGGGCCTCGGCTATTGCCAGGGTTGTTATTGGCCTTGTTTGTTCTGTGGCCAGAGGGGGTTGAACATCTCCCGCTCGTTCTGTAGCCGACCGCCTCCTGGTCTCTCTGTTGGCCAGTCTACTCTTCCCCCGGCCACGAGGGGGTTGGACCTCTGGAATTGCGCTAGAACTAGCGCCCTGGTTACCGCTACTAGCGTCCCCGCGATTGCTACGATTGCGGGGGCGCTGTTGCTCGCGCTGTTGATCCCCTTGTTGGGCTTGGTTCCTGTTGGCATGGGCGAAGCGTGCAGCTTGTCTGATTCCTCCCGCCATTTCTATTATCGCAACTCCTGCACGAATGGAAATTTCGAGGGTTAGAAATCCTCAAACCATCTACTCAGATTGCAAGTTACAAGTACAGAAAGGCAGTTAGTATTCATTCCTATCTAAAGTTAGTGCCCTAAGAATCTAACCGTCTCTCTCTATATCCTGAGTCGGAGGGTTGTCAAGGAAATAAGGGTCGTCGGAAAGACCACACAGGAACATGAGTTCCGCATCATCTATCCAATCTTTCGCTTGAATGAGGTGGCCCTCGTCCCTCAGGGTTGCTGCCAGGCTCTTGGCCCAATCTTTGGGGAGTGCGGGTGGTAAGCGGCTTTTTGCAAACGAGCCCCATTGCGTGGGCACCCCAAAGCCCTCGTCTGTTGGAGCCTTGACGAAGATAAACTTCTCCTTCCAATCGGGGCCATAAGTGCTCGAGGGCGAGTTGATCAGTTTCATATGTGCCTTCGCCTGGACATAATAAAAACTGGCCTCGGGAGATGAACGAGAGGAGCTGACCACTTGAAAGAGGGCGTTGAAGTTCCGCAAAAAGGGCTCGTAACCCATGCTCCTCATCAGAATCACAAAGCAGGTTAATAGAGCCAAGCCGTTGGGCACGATTTGTGATGGACAGAGGCCCAGATCATTCAGCAAGTGAGCCATCGAGATCGAGATAGGGAACCTCAAGCCTCCTGAACTCACTGTGTCCACGTATACAGCCATTTCCCCAGGAGGTGGATTATTAGCACGCTCGTGGCTTTCCGGAATTCTCCATGTATAGCGCTCGTCCCAGTAGATAGGAGCCAACATCGTCTTTATTTCTCCCAAAGTAACTGTGCTGGGAGTCTCCTCAAGAGTGCGCTCGGTGGCCTGGTAGCCTGACCCTTCGCCCTCGTTAGGCCCTTTGGATTTCTGGGATTTCTTGCTTTTTCCTTTGTCACGGGCTCTTTCTGAAGGCCCGGTTATGGCTTCCGCCACTGGAAGCGGGTTCGCGACGGCCACAGTCACGGTATGGCGGTGGGGATGAGTGGCACTCTGAGTTATGGGGAGAACAGCCCCTTGCCTCTCTGCCTCCATTACCAGATTCATCTCCTCAAAAAGAGGATCCACTCCGCCTGGATTCCTATCCTCCATGGCCATCACTGCCGCCCCCAACTCCTCATCTCTAGGAGAATCAGGGGAAGAGGAACTTTCAGTGGCCATTTCATTGATTTCACGGGCAAATTCCTCAACATGTTGGTCAGCCATGGCAGAAGCTGAGATTTGGGAGAGATTTAATCTGGGTTAGAGATTGGGAGTTTTCTGGAAAGAAGCTAGGATTCCCTAAAGGAGTAAAACCTAAGGGATAACAAAATCCTAAAGTCCGAATCTAAAGTTAGCAGAGTTAGAAGATTACGCTGGGAGTTTACCTTGAAGATTTTTGAGAAAACTGGAGATGAGGTTGAAGATGCTCTAAGAACTGGAGTGCGAGAGAATTCTTTTTGCAAAGGATACTTGGAAGTTCTGAATGCGTAAAGAGTAGCAAGATTTCAGAATCCCGTATTTATAGGGATGGGAGTTGGTACCGTTTTCGGCAATAAATTCAAAATGGTAATCATTTCCCGCCTGGGAAACCGCCCACTTTATGGAACCGCCACATGCTTCCCAATGCTCACGCGCCCCACGCGCACCCACATTTAATGCTCTGACCTTTCGAGTGCTTCAGAATAGTACAACATTTAATGCGGAAGTGTTACGAGCGGTCAGTTGAAAAGACCGCATTTATAGCGCAACCAGAAGAAAAATTGTTCAACACGCCAAGCCTTACACGAGCGCTACTTGCAAGAGATAGAGCGTGTCAAAATTCTACAGTCCTTATCACTAAGGACTACAGAATTGGGGGGCAAAATGATGGGGTCAAAATACGATCGTCCCACGTTAGGACACGTGGCATCACCGAGATGATGACATCTGTCTCCCCAAGGTTGCATCCATCATCGCACGAGCGCTAAGCCTAACGAGCGCAATTCTTCTTCATGAGTTAAGCCCAACGAGCGCTGTTACTCTAACGAGAGTCCTTCATACTAAATGGTTGGCACGCCCCCGTGCCAAGGGAGCCCTCTTCGAGCGTCACATTCCCTCAGAGTGGCCTCCCCTTTGGCTCGTCACTTGAATTGGGGCCTTCATTCCTCCCAGCGGATATCTTGGCTTCCAATACTCCAGGTTGTCACGAGCGCGCTCTCAAGCCCTCCTTACCAACCACCCAAATGGCTCTCTGACACAACGTACATGCCCGCGCACCTGCCACTGTTGCCAGCACCAACTTTTGGCCGCTTTTGCAGAAGATTCCTCCTAGGTTTCTCTCTCACGGCGCCACGTGTTAGGGCAACATTCGGCCAGGACCACTTGAGGCAAATGACCAAAGGGCCCTTGACCCTCAACTATAAATAGCTAAAGTCATCTTCTACACGGGTAAGCATTCTTCATCACTGAAACTGTGACTGAACTTGCATTTCTTCAGACCTTGAACTGACTTGAGCGTCGGAGAGCCAAACTGGGTATCACCCCCAGTTCCCCCAGCTTGGCCTTCTGACTTTTATTGTGCTTGTCCCAACAGGTAGAACCCCCTTCCTCTTCTCCGGCGAATCTCCGGCGGTTTCCTCCACAATTACAAATCGTAAAGTGATCGGATTCGGATCCACCCATTTCTGAACCCATCAATATTTATTATATATATTCATTTAATATATATTATTATATATAAAAATATATTAAATTATTAAAAAAACTAATTTTTTTATTAAAAATAATATTAAAGGCCGAGCCTCGAGCCGAGCCGAGCCGGGTTCGAGCCTTGGTCGAGCCGAGTCCGAGCCCTGAAAAAAGGCCATGGCTCGGCTCGGCTCGGCTCGTTGTCATCCCTAGTGAGGAGTGTCGGACCGAGTGTCGGACACGACACGACACTGCAAAATGATATTTTTAGGAGTGTCCGTGCATCATAGTAAGGAACAAAATAAATTTTTACATTTTTATCTGAAAGATATTTATAAAATTCTTTCTAAAATCCATTGAATAGAAAAATTCATTTCAAAAGCAGTTATGTCTGCATCATTGATATTAGGGATAATTACATACAAGTCCCTGAGGTTAGGCCCGATTACAAGTCGGTCCCTATTCTTTTAAATATTACACTGTAGTCCATTCTTTTTTGGTTAAATTACACTGTAGTCCCTATATTTCTTGTTTTGTGTGAGATCCATTAATGAATTTTGTAAAAGTACACTTATGTCCCTGAAGGTTTTGTGAGTGTTACGTATAATGTATGACCAAAAATACAAAATCGTCCCTAAAAGTATACAAAAATTAACAAATTAACAAGCTTATGGACTACAGTGTAATGTTTAAAAGAATAGAGACCATTTTGTAATTAGGCCTAACCTCAGGGACCTGTATGTAGTTATCCCTTGATATTATAAATATACCTAGGCTGAATTTTTAATTCTTCAACCTTTCCAAAATTGGATTCTTCAAAAGACTTTGTTTCTCTTATCTGAGAGTGAGAAGTAGAAACTCTTGAAGGCGATTCAGTAAAATAATTATCAGGAGAAATATGGTAATGATGAGATCTAGATTTGGAATAAAATCTAGAAGTTTCTCCTATAGATTTTTTAGATTGTTCAAAATTTATTTGAACATTTTCTTCTGGAATTTGGATAATATTAGTAGGGTTATGACTGATATTAGATTGAGTAGGAACAACTTGCTCAATAACCCAATTTTCTGGGAAAATTATTTCTTCCCATTTAATACATCTGCAAGTAGTTATCTCAAATCTACTAAAATTGGTTTTTATGAGAATAGTTTCATTTAATGGTTTTTCAACTATTTTACATTGAGGGCTAAGAGTATGAAGAGGTTTGTAATAGATTCTATAACAAACACATATCACCTCTGATCCAGGTACATAATTATAACCACGAGTCTTTATATTTAAAGTTAGTTAAAGCATCCAGAATATTAATATCAGATAAAGATAATTGAGGATTCGGATATACATTAAAATAAACTGGATCATGAGTTAAACTGGATTGTATGATACCCATCAAAGATTGTTTCCATATTAAATTTCTACCATCTCTAAGAGCTGCTATGAAACTCTCTAGTAAGCCTTCTAAGGTTAATGGTCTAAAAGCAACTTGAACCAAACCAATATGAATAAATTTATAAATACCTTTATATTTATTGAAATCTTTATTGAGTAATCTAATAATTATTTCCTCTTTATTAAGAGAAATAGTTCCTTCAGTGGTTTTAACCGCTTGCTTAAATCCAAATCTATCAAAAGTCCCAAATTTATAAATGATTTTTGGATCTATTTTAGGAATAGTCCATTTATTCAATAAATCTAAATTTTGAGGAATATCATATTCCTCTCCAATACTTATCTATCCTTCTTATGATATTCATCATAAAATATTGTGCTGAACAAACCAAAAATCGAAATCAATACCCATGGCTCTGATACCATTTAAGGGATCTTTATTAAGCGACAAATCTATTAAAATAAAATTTAAATTATTTAGTGGTACCATAATGAAAAATTTTATATCGTACACTAGTAATTTTACAAAGTTAAAATAGGTTAGAGATTAGGTTCTTAACCAGTTATGTAGACAAGCCCTAAAATGCTTAAAACATGACAATAGAGTGGACGAATCCAGATTCCCACCCGCCTTGGTACTTGTATCCTTTTTCCACTAACCTTGGGAAAACCAAGATTTACCTTTTAAGTGCATGGTAAATATGACGTGACAAGCATTTTACTTAGTCTATTAATTTTCTCATTAGATTTTAATTAGCCACTAGGGGATAAATCTACCAAGAAATTCCGGAGTGGTGTTGTCTACTATAGATCTACATCAATTTAATTAATGCTAAATCAATTTTAAGCTTTGATTAATTTCTTTTAATTATTGTGTGCTTAAATTAACCATTTTTGGTGGTACATACCAAATCCGAACTTAGTTGGGGATTTAGAGATAATTGTCAATTTTATGAATCGGTAGTGAGCAACTTATTGGAAAAACGGAATCAGAAAGTAGCGAAAATTTTAAAATTTTCCAACAAAAGGATCGAAACTCGCAATCATGAATCCAAATTCGTAAGGTAAAGAAACTTACTTTTCAATAATCTTTCTGGAAGCGTTTCAAGCCACCCAAGAACGCTCTTCTCGCGGCTTGATCCCCTCTCCTTGGTAAAGCTCGAATCTTAAAAAAACTTCAAACTTGAAGCTCTCTAGAGATAGTCCACCAACTTGATTACAATCTAACTAGTAAGGATGCTAGTTCTCTAGTTAGTGTTTAGGCTTAACCTAGGGTTTATGTGATCTTGGAGAAATGATGGTGTTCAACACATGAACCAAGAAGAATCGATCAATCCATAAGGGGAGCTCTATGTATAGCTAGAGAGGGGTGGCCGAACCTAGTCCTTTTGGACTAAGGATTTGGTCCCTCTATCTTATTACTTGATCATCAAGTAATTCCAAACCTTGATTTTGAATTCTAATTCAAATCAACTTTTAAGAGAGCTAAAATATCTAAAACCCTTTTGGATAATATTATACTTTATTTATTAATAAATAAATAACTTATTTATCTAATTAATTAATTCATAATTAATTAAATAGATTAATTTCTCCAAAATAAGACTTTCATTTTAATTCAAAAATTAAACCAAAGTCTACTAAATAATTAACACATTAATTATTTAATACATAAACAATATACACGTGTGACACACGTGTCCCCAAGGACACGTGCCAATCACGTGAACCACACGTGTGGAACCCTCTTAGTATGATCAACTCGTTTAATCATTTTAAATCCTTAACTCATGTAACCAAGTTGTTGTGTGTGACCCTCTAAGTTCTCAATTCAATTAGTAGTGACCCTAATTAATTAATTCACTAACTAATTAATCAGTCCACAGATTAAACGACCATAGTCTAGCAATAGGTGTTTAACCCGTAGCTGAATTGGAATATCTCGATTCGACAGAACCTTTAAGTCATTGATTCATATGAGATACAATCCTCCTACTTACTATCTCTCAACCAAGATCTAGGGTAAGGGAATAATCAGAACCCTAATAATCTGGTCTTAAAGCTAAGTGCATTTCATATCTATTTGATCTCAATCCAAGAAACCCTTTTCTTGATGTCTTGATCTATTGCCTTGGCCAAGGACTCCACATGGCATATGAATGACTTACACAATAAGAGATCACCTTGCAAATGCAAGTGTAGGTCCTTTTTTTATTCTCATTCACTTTCATGAATCACTTGTGCAGCCTCAGCATAAGCATTGAATCAGTTGTCTAAGGCGATACCCTTTAAAGCTTATACCTAAGACTACAGAGTTAACTCATAAAGTGACATGGAACCTCAAGTCTAAAGATCAATTAATCACATCAATGACTCGTGAGATATTTCCTAATCTGGAAGTTTCAATTTCCTGAAATAGAAACTTCCTTTCCCATTTAGGAATCTTCTCACACGAGGCACCTCAGTGAACTTACTTATGGAAGTAAGCACCCTCATGTATCACGCACGCATCAACTATACACTTTGCACCTCCATGAAACAAGGTGGTCCTTCTTAAGGGCGTGATCCCACAAGCAAGCCTTAAAGGAGTCAGGTTGACACTCCCACTGTCTGTCGGACTCATCAGCTTGGAGTATTTTTACTAATCAAGACTTATGTGATATAGGGCTCGTTTCATGAACCATTTCACCTAAATGGTATAGTCCTAAAGTCATCAGGATTAGGGGAGTTCTCATACATGCACAGCTAAAGTAAACGCATACCAAACAAGAGCATATAAAGAAGTGTTGCTTCAATTTGTTATTTTATTCAAAGATTGTCTGTGATTACAATAAGGAAAAGTACAACAAATTGCACTAGATCGACATTTTAGATAACGTAGTTTAAACCGTTGATTACTATAATTTGAATAGGAAATTTATCGACCATTCGCTAAGTGTATCGATAAGTCGATACCCATGATCGACTACTCGATAATTAAATCGAAAAGTCGATAGGGTTATTAACGATGTCCTTCCTCAATTAATCAACCAGCACTTAAATGATAAAACAATAGTTCATGATTCACCGATCAAAAATACTAGACATATTAAAATGCCTATGAAAAACAAAGATACACAAAAACAATGCGTGGACAATGGACATATAATTATAAAAACTCCTAATGGTATCCTTTGTATGAAAGGTTGAAAATATTGAAGATGTGGCCTAGGAGTAACATTTAGCCCCTCATACTAAGTGAAGGTCTAAGATCAGCTACTTGCCTCTTACGGACACGCCTAGTCTTAATTCCAAGCGAAAACAAATTAGAATCTCAACGTAAAACTCATCTAGCAGCGGTTGACCGCATTCATCTGCTAGCGTCTGCAAAACTCTCTATATTACAATTTGGTTGAATGCGAGCAATGCGTGCATGAAAGCACCATTGATTAATTACCAAGTTAAGAAGTAGGCGCACTAGGCTAACCCATTCCCAAGCTGTGTTCGTCAAACTCACGTCGCAATCCTGCCAGCTCGACCACCTCTTATCCTAACTAAGATCAAGCAAGGCATCATTGGAATAGTAGAAATATTTAACTAGAGATGTCGCGCTTGAGTTTATGAGTATGCAACTATCATTCTTAAGGTGAGTTTTATATTTTAGTGATTCGATCAGACTCGACTCATATAAAATGAGCTACCAAAAAAAGAAATGTAATATATTTGACAAACAATTCATATTCGTTTGAATTTGGTCGAGTTAAAATCTAATGAGAATCTTGTTATGACAAAAACGAGAAAAAAGAAAAAGGAAAGACTCAAATTGAATACCTCAAATCCTCAATTATATCTATTACTTGGGCCTAATCTTTATGGGCATTGGGCACATCAACGTTACGTTCTACTCCATAGCAAATACTATACTTAATTCAACCAATGACTGTATTTATAGGCCAACATTTGAGATCGAAGTGGATTCTTGGCCCTTTGAACTTCTACTTCGACTCTGATTTCATCAACCTATTAAGAAATTGAACTTTGGTTTAATATTATCTTAGGAATTTATCCCTTTTTCTGCGAAAATTCTACTCAAAAAGAACTTTAGAGGGTATAAAATTGAAGCCTATATTTGAGATTGGGCCCCTTAGAGCTCACACTTTAGAGGGCTTGACTTATGGGCCTTCCAACCCAAATTGAACTCTTCTCTTTTAATTGGGTTCATTCTCACACTAATTCTTGGACCTCTCTTACATGGCCCACCTCATATATTTGAGTTTTGAGCCAAATAATAAATACTTATAGTTAGGGCTGTCGATGGGTCGGATTTTAATCCGAATTCGATCTGATTATTTGTATATTCGACCGATAAAAAAATTTAATGGTCATATCCGATTATAATATCCATTATTCGAAATAAATGGAGCGAATATGGAATTAAAGAATTCGATCCGTTAAAGATCCAAATCCGACTATTATACCTAACTAATTAAATAATTATTATTATATGTTTATATTTATTTTTTATATATATTTTTTTCTTTAAAAAAAATCTTAAAATTTATTGTTAATCGGGTCGGATCCGCTTCGATTTTATGCAGACTCAACAATCATGTATCCGAATCCTATCGGATTCGGCCTCGGATTCGATAATCGGATATCTTTATCGGATTCAGATCCGATCCGAATCCGATCCGTTGACAGCCCTACTTATAGTAGGTATATTGTGTTTGACCCTCTAAAACGCATTCTTAGCTAGTGTTTTATTAGAAGAATAAAAGAAAGAGATAACTGGATAATTACAATCCCCCACTTCGCATCACCTAATTAAACAAAAAAATATATAAAAAAAACTCCCTGAACAGGATACTTTTTTGTAATTTCTCACGGTGTTTTTCGTAATCCTAGTTCAATCTCAAAATATTTTTCATAATTTGATTAAATTTCATAGTGCTATTCCAAAAAAATCCCTAAGAAAAGAGAAAAAGTGTGTAGGCAACCATCATTATAAGCTGCCCAAGTAAAGAATAAATTTTGTTTTGTTGCATTATAATATAATAAATTATACTTAAGTGGGAATTACTATTGCTAAAATAAGCCTTATTAGCTGCCACAAACTTGTATCCTTTTTCCACTAGCCTTGGGAAAACCAAGATTTACCTTTAAGTGCATGACAAATATGACGTGGCAAGCATTTTACTTAGTCTATTAATTATCTCATTAGATTTTAATTAGCCACTAGGGATAGATCTACCAATAAATTCCGGAGTGGTGTTGTCTACTATAGATCTACATCAATATAATTAATGCTAATTTTTAAGCTTTGATTAATTTTGTTTTAATTATTGTGTGGTTAAATTAACCATTTTTGGTGGTGCATACCAAATTGGAACTTAAATTTGTTGAGGATTTAGAGATGATTGTCAATTATATGAATTGCTAGCGACCAACTTATAATGCCTAGTTATATGTGAAAAAACTCGTTAACACTAAATTAATATATTGATGAGGTACCAACGGATAATTTGCAAGTGGAAAAAGGATTGAATTCACTTAAATGAGATCTTCAAGGCCATTACTTAAATTAGATCAGAATTTGTAAAAAAAAATTCCTCTTGCATATTTCGGTGAAATTGTAGGAGCATGAAAAATTATGATGCGCGAATAAAAGTACGATGATATATATGAACAAAATACAGATATGAAGATTCTTTTTTTTTCCTTCTAATTAAAGTATTGAATAAGATATTAAACATAAATATCTGATACTACATGATACTTCATACATACATAGTCGAACATTGATATATTAAGAAGATATGAAACAAAATCTAATTTGGTAGCTAAGTAGATCCTTAGGAAGGGTCACATCACAAAATAAGGTTGTTATCCCGGAGTTTGGGGGTTTTGTACGTGTTTTGTGTTACTATGTTTTTTGCCTTTCTTGGATTTGCATTATGAGGCCAAATATATCCAAATTGGGATCTGTATTGGTACCATATGTCCTTCTTTTTCTCTTGTTTTTTCCTCCAATTTCTATATAAAAATTTCCTTTCTGCATTTCAATATGATTAAGCCATTAAGGGCCAACCTTATGCTCCTTTTTGCCCCACTTTATTATTATTACTATTTGATCGTACCTAAAAAAAAGTTAAGAGTAGAGTCACTCAACAATTGTGTAACGGGAGAAAGTTGATGGAGTATGAAACTTGAGGGTAATCCTATTTGAGGGCCCTCTTCTTAACTTTATGATATTCATTAGCGTTGGAGTATTACACTGAAATCAATCTCATTCGAGCCTTGTTCATTCTAGAAAAAAAGAAGATCCTCAAACGAATTTCTCTAGTTTTACGCTCGATAAATTTCCTCTCACTATATATATTCTGAATAACCGTAACCTTAACTATTTTTGGACACGATTATTATTTGTTAATTATTATAGAAATGTTGTAATCATTGAGGTAAACTCATTCTTGCTGATCGATTATAACTGCATAACTATTTTAGTTTTGAGAATTTAATAAAGTGGTGTGGACTCAATCATGGCTTTCCTTACATGTTTAAGCACTTTAGAGATCAGCTGTTTTCGTGTATGACCCTCAAAAGTTGATTAATTATCAAAGGAAAAGAAAATTAAAAAAGCTCAAATTGTTTGAGCACTTGGTATAAACTTAATTAAGGGTTCGTTGGCATTCATTATTAGACAGGTAATTAAGCACTAATGAGGCATGTGCCCCACTAATTAAACTAAAACTCATTTCTAATTATATATTGGAAACAATTTACAAATGTAGTAATCGTATGAGCTGAATAATTATGTTTTAAGTAAAAAAGAATGTTGATTCATATATGACTCATCTGATGTAGCATTCACAAGTGCATGTTCTTGTAATTACAAATCAATCTCTCTTAATTTATAAATCATAAATTAACCCCTTAAGTTTAAATACTCGTGAAATTAGACAAGATTTGTTAAGAAAAAATTATGCTGAGAACATGGGATTTTGACCGATGTGGACTGATCTTTAAACCACATTAATGTTTGGAAAAATGAATTATAAACAGCAACATGTTCTTGTGGTGTGAAAATAGCTAATTTCTGGAATAGAAACTAGTTTGTAATTATATACATTTCGAGGCTAGCGGATGACCCGATCGGATCACTTAATAGCATGAGTCTTTGTAATTAATGTTATTTCTTACGTGATGTTTATTCTTGTTTCTTATTATTTGTGTGGGTAGGTTAGTGTTTCGCTGAATGGATCCGTGAATCAAGAATACTTGTATATTTCGATCGGTTAATATATGAAGGGGTTCTTACTAATAAACACACCGTCTTGCTGTCCGTTTTAAAATAAAAAAGTTATATAATGTGTCACGTAATAAGGGTTTTCTCTTTTCAAATTAAGATATTTAATTTGGTAGTTACAATAGAACATAAGAAATTCTATCATTTATAACTTTACAGTAATAATAATTAATTGTTTGAATTTAATTTTAGCATAAGAATTTTTTTATTATGTTAGTTTGCTTGAGGGATTGGCCCATTCATTTTTCATCTACGATATACGAACACTTTTAAAATATTATTTTGTCATCTCGGATACTATACCCGACATTGTTCACGTGAAAAATTTAAGAAAAATTTTTATTGTCATATCCGTGTTGTTTCGTATTCGTGTCGCCGTATTCGCATCGTGCACCATAGTTCATTAATCTTTCTAGGTGTTACATTAATTCATAACATGATTGGTTATTGGTCTGATGAAATAGCTATTCTAATAAAGAAAATAAATAAATGATTGCCCGTCTCACTGTAATATATATATTGAAAGAATAATTTATTTAGCTATGGCAAATGGGCAACATGCAATATTATATTTAACTTTTTTTTTTTTGGTGAAATGCAATATTATATTTAATGCTATTGTAATATATATATATATATATATATATATATAAGTGCATAGTGGACTGGAAAAAGAACAAGACCATGTTTAATGTACACTCATATTAATTTCAATAAATTAAAAGCAAAAGGAAAAACAAAAGAAAGGTATAAATAATAATGTTTATTATACACAAACCAGCATTACATTTATGAAAAGTTAATTCTCTGACAAGGTCATTTTATTGTATTGATCCCTATACATTATTTATATAAGTGACTTTAATTAATCATTAAAAAATAATAAAAAAATCCATCTATCGATTGTGAACAATGAGACAAATTACAAATTTGTTATAGTAATTTGACCAATTCAATATATATATTTTTTTTGGTATATTGCATTTTTCGAATAAAATAAGATTATATCGTCAAAATCAAGCAATTTAAATTATTTAATACATATTTTTTTTGCCAAAAATTAATTTTGTCTGTCGAAATTTACACATGACGAATTAGGAATTCGCCACTTGTAAAACTGGGACGGGTTTCCGGTGGCAAAATCGGGTCTGGGTTAAAAAGTGTATTAAATTAATTATATAATTTATAAGATATGATTCTATTTTATTATCGGAAAATGAAATGCACAAAAAATATTGAATTGATTGAGTTAGTGTACTAAATTTACAACTTTCCCGTGATTAAATGTAACCATATATATAACTATTGACCATGGTCCATGGGTAGATGATTAAATTGGAAGAAATCCATCTATTCTTTTGATCAATTATCTCATCTTATAAGGTGATCATATTTTATATTAAGGGCCAATAGACATTGAACAACTTAAACTCCTTTGACCAACTTTCCCTATGTAAGTGCGATATCGGATGAAAAGGCACTAGTTGTTAGCGATATTGTAAATATGGGAAAAATGTAAATTGATTTCTTTCCTTTAGTAACCTATTGTAATTAGGGCGTTGATTAGGTTTAAGCTCCTATTTATTTATGTAGTGTATGGTGTATCGAGTAACATAATACAATGAATACATTCAAATTTCTATCCCAAAGTTCTCCTATTATCAACATGGTACATTCTAGAAAGTGCTCGGGCCTTCCTGTTTGAGGCCACGTTCCCAACTCTTACTGGGCTGAGGCTGTCTCGACAGCCGTATACGTCATGAATCGTCTGCCCACTCGGGCACTACAGTATGGGACTCCCTTGGACATCCTCAGAAAGTCCCACTCCATCCCCTCCGTGCTCCTGCTCACTCCGCGGGTCTTCGGATGTGTCGCCTTTGTTCACACTCCAAGGCATTTACGGACTAAACTTGACCCCTGCGCGGTCCGATGTGTCTTTCTTGGGTTTAACCCTACTCAGAAGGGTTACCATTGCTATGATCCCGCCGACAAACGCCATTACATTACCATGGATGTTGATTTCCTGGAAATAGAATATTATTTCAAGGCACCCTCAAATTCAACCCCTCAGGGGGAGAAGGCTACAAGTGAGGGAATGAATTGGATGTGTGAATGGTTGGAACTACTCCACGAGTACATCCCACCTACAGTGCCGGCTGACAATTTTTCTCCATCTCTCTCACCCGCCCCAGAGGAACCCCCTTCATCGAATATCCATGAGGTAAGTAGTCTTGATCCTCCTACTTCCATTCCAAGTTAATATATTCTACCTCCTCGACAGAACAGGGGAATCCCACCGAACAGGTACAACCCAGAAAGGGTGAGCAGGTCCAAGTATCCGGTTGCTCACCATGTTACTTCCAACTACTCACCACAACTTCGGGCCTTCACCCACGCAGTTTACTCCCATGAGATCCCTAAAACCATCGATGAAACACAAAAAAAAACCCTCTCTGGAGACAAGCAATGGAAGAAGAAATCAATGCTCTGTCAAAAAACCAAACATGGGAGGTGTGTCCACTTCCAGCCGGGAAACGCTCCGTTGGATGCAAATGGGTGTACAGTATGAAATACAAAGTGGATGGCACAATTGAGAGATACAAGGCCAGGTTGGTGGCCAAGGGGTACTCCCAGACATATGGGATCGACTACACAGAAACCTTTTCCCCAGTGGCCAAACTGGACACTATCCGTATTCTATTGTCCGTCGCCGCCAATCATGAATGGCCCCTACATCAGTTTGACGTGAAGAATGCATTCCTGCATGGTGACCTCGAGGAGGAGGTTTACATGGACCCCCCGCCGGGATTCGAGGACCACATAGATGCACCCATGGTATGCAGATTGAAACGGTCACTTTACGAACTCAAGCAGTCGCCCAGAGCTTGGTTCGGAAAATTCACTCTCGCTATAAAGAAATACGGATACAGTCAAAGCAACTCAGACCACTCTCTGTTTATCAAAAGGAAAGATCACCTAATTACCCTTCTAGTGATTTACGTTGACGATATGGTGATAACGGGAAATGATACGGAGGAGATAACCGATCTTCAGAAGAACTTATCACGGGAGTTCGAAATGAAAGACTTGGGAGGGCTGAGATACTTCTTGGGCATCGAAGTAATGAGGTCAGACAAAGTGATCTTCATCTCACAAAAAAAGTATATACTTGACCTTCTGGCAGAAGTGGGTTTATTGGACTGTAAGCCAGCTGAGACACCGATGACTCAGAATCACCAGTTGGGAATCTTCCCGGACCAAACGCCAACTGATAGGGAGAGGTATCAAAGGTTGGTGGGCAAACTGACTACTTAGCCCACACTAGGCCAGGCATTGCATATGTCGTTGGTGTTGTGAGCCAATTCATGCATAACCCGAGCAAAGTACACATGGAGGCAGTCATAAGGATCCTGAGATACCTAAAATCCTCTCCAGGGAAGGGGCTTATGTTCGCAAGGAATGGGCACACTCGAATCGAAGCCTACACCGATGCTGACTGGGCCGGAAGCATCACAGACAATAGATCTACCTCTGGATACTTCACCTTTGTAGGGGGGAATCTGGTCACCTGGCGAAGTAAAAAACAGAAGGTTGTGGCACTCTCCAGTGCTGAGGCCGAGTTCAGGGGAATAGCTCGGGGGATCACGGAAGTCTTATGGATTTGAAAGCTTCTACCAGAAATTGGCTTTCCCCCAGAAGAAAGCATGACTTATACTGCGGTAACAAAGCAGCGATAAGTATCTCCCATAACCCGGTGCAACATGATCGAACAAAACACGTAGAAATCGACCGCCATTTCATCAAGGAGAAAATCGAGTCAGGGATAGTTAAACTTCTGTTTGTGAAATCAGAAGACCAACTTGCGGACATCCTAACGAAAGCAGTGAGCAGCCAGAACTTCCACATGTCACTATTCAAGTTGAACATGCTCGACCCCCATGATCCAACTTGAGGGGGAGTGTTAGCAGGATATTGTAAATATGGGAAAAATGTAAATTGATTTCTTTCCTTTAGTAACCTACTGTAATTAGGGCGTTGATTAGGTTTAAGCTCCTATTTATTTATGTACTGTATGGTGTATCGAGTAACATAATACAATGAATACATCCAAATTTTTCTCCCAAAGTTCTCCTATTATCAACACTAGTAACTATAATTGTTGTTGGATGTTTACCTCATGAAATGTCTATAAATCGAAATATTAATTTACACTCTCTAAAATACTTACGATATAAGAAGATTAATCATTATAATCGATATTGAATGTCTACAACATGCAACACTTACGATGAAACATTCACCACGTTAAAATACCTACAATTCAAAAGAATTAGTTAACGTAATCGACGACTTTCGATGTCCTAACATATATGTACATAAAATGTATTTTTAAAATGAAATTAAAAAAGATTAAATATCCTGAACAGTGTCATGTGGAGACAGGTCAGGAATTCCAGTCGGTTAGGGAAATACACCTACTTTCACTCAATCAATCAAGAAGCATGAATTTCAGAGCTTTCGTTTGTGGGAAATTAATTATGGTCCAACAAAAATAACATGGGCAGCAGACCTTTTCTGTTATTTCTGTCCAATTTACAATAAATATTAAACAACATCAATTTTTCATGCATTTTAGAATCGTGGTACACGTCCATCTTCGGAACTCTAAAAGGTAACATATTTTATACATACTTTATGGTATACAATGTTAATGTGGTGGTAGATGATCGATATAAACCTGTCTTAAGTCGCATGATTCTGATTAAACATGTTCTTTAAGTAGTTCAATTTCCTTTCTTTTTTATTCAAAAAGCTAATAAAATGAATTAGAAGCTTAGCAAAGTACTTGTAAAATTTCTACTTTTCTAAGAGTTTAAAATTATAAAAAATTAGAGTAGGGAAAATCGAGGGTGTCAACTAAAAACTTTGAACTTTTTTTTTTTTTTTTTTTGTTTCAAAAGGTGATGAAAGGAGCTTTCCATATCCTCCTCAACCTTTTAGCTTATTTCAACTTGTTTAAATTAGAATTGGGGCCGAAATCAAAATTTGGGGCCGAAAATTTATATAATTAAAAATCTAAATGATATTATTTTTAAAAGTGGTTGTCAAGTATCCCACATCGAATAATCGAATATGTGGAGCTCAATATATAATGGCTTGGCAACCCTCCCCTCAAAAGCTAGCTTTTGGGGGTGAGTAAGGCCAAACACATTATTCATCTTGGTATCAGAGCAGGTCCGATTCTAGACCTGTCTCTCCACCCCGCCGGATGTTCCGATTCCCGGCTTGCAGATATTCCGATTCCTACAATGTTCACGCTCCAGTTTGTCCCGCATTCCGCGGCCCTGGGCGTGACGGGGGTGTGTCAAGTATCCCACATCGAATAATCAAAGATGTGGAGCTCAATATATAATGGCTTGGCAACCCTCTCCTCAAAAGCTAGCTTTTGGGGGTGAGTAAGGTCAAGCACATTATTCATTAGTGGTAAAATCGTAATTCTATTTAAATTGAAGGAGTAAATTTTCTAATTAAGAGAGCAAAAATACTTAAATAAAGAATAAAAAAAAAATCAAAATAATAAAGAATAATAAAAAAATTTCAAGAGGGAGGGGAAAGGGTCACCCCTCCCTCTCAATTAATCGCCGTTTACCAGGTTAGGATGTGAAAAAAGTCGTGAAGATGGCTTAATGGTTACGTTAGGCACCCAGTACCGGTGGGTTGGGCCTTCCTTTGGTTCTAATCAGGAGGGAGGAAGTAAGAGATGCAATGATGGAAATAGTGACTCCAAACGGTATCAAATTTCTTGATTGATTGTTATTTTAAAATAATTGATCAATTCGTGCCATATATTGTTCGACTTTTTGAAGCAAAATACAAAAATGTATCAGAGTAAAAAAAAACTTATAAATACTGCCTATATATCCGGCATCTAAGTTTAATTTTGTATTTTATCTCCTTATCCCGCAAAATATATTAAATTGTTGTTTAAAACAATAATTCATAAACCCCACAAATATTTATTTATTTAGAATAAAGAGAACCTTTCATAGTACGTTGGAATAAGAAAACATATGTAAATGATTAATGATTAAATTAGATATAAAAATAGGGGTAACAAATTAACAATTATTTATTATCGACATACAAACCGACGCGGTTCTTAATAAACCCTTTTGTAAGTAAGTACGCCGTGGCAATTCCCAAACAGCCCTTTGATCCATTGTTTCCTTGGCATGATTAAATTATGATGGATTATTTTATTACGTAGATGTCAGCCAATGTTTGTGCCCTATCAGAACTGTCCACGTGCCCCCGACCATTTCATTTTTACCTGGATCCAAGAATCTTTTAATACCATAATTCAATATTTAAATGTTGAATAATAAAGGTCGAGAAGCATATACAAATAAGATTCTTTCATTTCACTTTGGCAGGTTGTTTTTCACTTATTTGATCTAATGTCAGGTATGCTAGACTGCTAGTATCCCCGGTACGGATTATGATTGATACAATAAAGTAGTTTTCTTGTCACAAATTATGTTATTTGAAAAGATCGTCAAAATATATTATGCAGATCAGGAATATGAGTACATGAATGAATGAGTCATTTTAATGAACGTTGAAGGAAACTTTCGACATTCAAGTTAACACAATAAATATTGAAAATTTAATTGATAAATAAGTTCGAAATAGATATACTGTGTACATTATTTTTTTTCGAATGATTCAAAGGAGTATTTATAGTGATAAAGCGTATATAAGAAGCCCCAAGATGCTAAGTGATATAATTTTGAGTACTTATGGGAGGGTTTTAATGCATAACGTTGGAATTATTGGGACTATTTGGCGTATTAATAATGTATTGAGTTTTTATTAGTTTGGGTTTGAGCTTTATTTATAATAATTAATATATTGTATGTGTGGTTAATTTTTATATGAATGATATAATGGGTAATTCTAATTTAAAATTTAATTCGGTCTAATTGATATAACGAGGAGCTAGTAGGTGAAAAATATAAAAAGAGTGACGAATTAAATAACAGTATAATACACTTATTTTTATAATTGATTGAAATTCGATTGAATCGAGTTTGAGTTAGAATTTTCCGACATAATATTATTAGCACTCGAGCTTAGGGTACCATTATGAGTAATCAAGCTTAGCTTTACACGTAAACACACTATAAATGCAAATTACATTTTCTTTCATATTTTTCATTCTAAAATTTCGTAATTTCTGATGCACGAATATGAATACGATAATACGAACATGATATAAATTTTTTATATCAGAAATATCGAATATGAGGATTTGACACAATATAATACAATTAAATAATATTTTTAAAAGTATGGTACGTTACCCAGAAAATAAAAAAAATAAAAAAAGTTCGTACATTGAAGGTCATAATTTTTGTTTTATAAGAATAAAAACCCGTGATTTTATTATATTGCAGCTTACACAAAGGAACCCATGACCATTTCTTTCCAAGTATTACCATTTTAGGCCCAAAAGAATATTATATTCTATTTCTCCACCACTGCGCGTAGCTCACACGCGCCGCCGCCGCACGTCGCCTCGTGAAGGGGCGGGGCGCAGATCCTCACCTCTGTAATTAAAAAATCAGTCACCAAGAAACACACAATTCTCCAGCGTACGTACGTAGGTGTTGATTGATTGAATTATTTGTGTAATTATACGCACATTCACAGTTCCACACACAGATACTCCCAAGCAAACACCGGACAACAGGGATTATAATACAACCTCGGATTAACCTCGGCACTCTAAAACAGCCAATGAAGCTCTGAGCATATGCACCATGCAGCCCAACAAGAAGCACACACTACACACAGTAAACACGTTCACAGAGAAAAACATATACATATACATATATATATATATATATATATGTGTGTATGTATAGATAGAGGGAGAGAGAGAGAGAGAGAGAGCTGACCTATAAATTTTCTGGGCAATTGTTTATCACCTTGGAGTATTTCTTTTTTGGCCCCCTTTTATCTCACATCAGGAATCAGCACATGCACTCCTCTAATCGACCCACCTCACATTTTCTATGCGGCTTCAAGCCTTTGCCTCATTATTAATTTCCTTGTCATTTGACTGAGAGACTCTAAAAGAAGATTCTTTCAGATCTATGGCGAAAAGTTTATTAAGGGCTTTGAATGAACTTGGCCTTTTTTGTTGTTCTTGAAGCTGGGAAAGGAGCTCTTGAGGATTCCTGGATTCATTAAAGGTCAGCCTTTTTGGGCTCTTTGATTGGTTTTTTCATATGGGTTTCTCGGAAATTTGCCTGATTTTGATGGGCCATTCGTGTTTCTTCACTTTCTGTCTTGGAACTGCTCCTTCAATTTCAGTCAATGGACCTGCATTTTCTGTGTGTTTATGAGCTGGGGACGCTAATTTCTATGAAATTTTCAACTGTGTTACCGTTGGAATTGAATGTAAATCCGTAGAAGATAGTGTTGTTATATTTCTAAGTTCTTGGGCCCTCTGTTTATTTCATCTGTTTTTTCTCCGCTAAATATTACATTTCCCCTTTGTGGAGGAATTTGCTTAATTCGTTAATAACTGGTGTTAGCAAAGTAATTGTATTCAATTGGTTAATCCTAAAATGGGCAGCCTTTAAACAGATAATGCTTCTGCTTTTGCTCTTTACAGCTCTCGTGATCATTCTTTATACATGTTTATGATCTTAGTTAACTATTCCAATCCCATTTTCGCACAGATACTTCAGCTGATGCCTGAATTCTAGAGAGCATTTTATGTGAAAATATTATCGCAGCAGCTATACGAAAAATGGGGTGCGAGATTGAGATTGAGACCGAGACTGATCAATCAGAAGATATGGATGTCATGCTCTCTTCGATGTGGCCGGAAGACATAAATGAGGCCGGGAGACAGTTCAACGTTGAGATTCCTAGAGCAGATCAAGATATGCTGGAAGAGGTCACCATCAACAAAGAGCCAAATATAGTTGATTTTAAGCGCCTCATGGAGCTCACGAATAAAAGCGACAAAGGTAATTGGCAACTGGCAAATTTGATCAAGAATTGGGAATACAAACAGGCTAATGCTGTTCGGCTTCTAAGAGAGGAGCTCAATAATCTCAGCAAGCAACAAGAACAAGTTAAGCTCAAAAAATTGGAGATTTTGGAAGAGCATAGATTCGAAAGGGATGGATATAATGGAGATAAAAGGCCTGTTTCGATTCTTGATGAAAATATGAAGTATTTGTATCAAGATGCTCCGAGGAGAAAGAATGATGTCGTGTACAGAGATGAAGAGGTTGAAACAGGGGGTGAATATGACAGTATAGTGTATTGGAAGCAAAGGGCAATGAATTTGGAGAAGCTTCTAGAAGCGAGTCTGAGGCGGGAGCAGGTATTGTTGGGGAAATTGCAGGAGAGCATTGAGAATTTGGAAAAGCAGTCCTCTCCGGTTGAGGAATTGTCTCAGGTTTTGAAGAGAGCTGATAACTTCTTGCATTTTGTCCTCCAGAATGCACCGGTTGTCATAGGTCATCAGGTATATCGATACATATTGCTAAATTCATCTTTTTAGAATCATTCAGATTGATTTGTGGGATAATTACACCGACAAAATAGTGTATTCGTAAGAAAAATTAGAGATGAAGCATAAAAAAGTGAATGGATCCAGATTTAATATTGTCAATTCTTTGACAGGGGAGGTTTTTGTAAATTCTCAAACCTCCGGTGAAGTCTGTGTAATTATGCCAAACCTCAGGGTACGTCAGTTTATTTACCCCATTAGTTAATTATTATTGAAGGCTTGATTTTTACATCATTTCAGGATAAAGAATTGCGGTACCGGTTCATATTTAATCATTTCCCAAGTTTGCGCGAGGAGGTATGTTAGCTCCTTTTATATAATCTGATTTTTCTAAATTGTTTGCTACAAATCTTTCCTCAGAATAACTGATTTTACAGGATATCATAGGCAAAACGGATGTCGAAATCTTCCATGGTTCTGGTGTAAAAGAATCTCAAGACTTCAAACAAGAAGTACTTGAAAGAGGATTACCTGCCAAGAGAGAAATCACATTTGAAACAGAGCTGTTTGGTTCGAAAACCTTTTTAATTTACGTCGAACCCGTTTTCAGCAAGGCAGGAGAGACAATTGGTGTCAATTACATGGGAATGGAAGTAACTGATCAGGTAATTTTAAAAAATTCCGAATGTTTTCACTTGTGGTCATTTTTAACTTTTTAAAGATGATTAATGATTACATTAGAAATTGTTTTACAGGTAAGGAAAAGAGAAAAGATGGCGAAGCTCAGAGAAGAAATGGCTGTTCAAAAGGCCAAAGAGACAGAGCTCAATAAAACAATCCATATAACAGGTTTCTTAGTCTGAACCAAAATATTTAGAATTACCATAGGAAAAAAAAAAAAAAAAAGGGATCATTATGCTGACTTACACTGAGGTTTGGTATAAATACACAAACTTCCCCTAAGGAATGGAAAACTACAAAAACATCCCCTGGCAAATAATTTACACTGCATCTAGATTCATCCATTTTGATGAATCAATCACTAATTTTTTATGAATGCACTATTCTGACCTTAATACTTACTGATCAATATTTGGTTTTAAGTTTATGACGGTAACAAGATGTGTTTGGCCAAATCTTAGAGTATGTCGGGGGAAGTTTTTGTAATTTTCTAAACTTATGGGAAGTTTGTGTAATTACACGAAACCTCATGGTATGTCTGTGTAGTTATCCCTGTTGAAAAACAGTAACTTAACTTTTTACTTGGTATAAATCTTATAGAGGAATCAATGCGAGCAAAACAAATGTTGGCTACAATGTCTCATGAGATAAGATCTCCTCTATCTGGAGTTGTAAGCATGGCTGAGATCCTCTCCACCACTAATCTTGACAAAGAACAAAGACATCTCCTGAAAGTAATGCTGTCTTCTGGTGATCTTGTTCTTCAACTGATAAACGACATCCTCGATCTTTCCAAAGTGGAGTCAGGTGTAATATTAAATCTTTTCTTAGAAAGATCTTGCATGATATACTTTTGACTAATTTAACGAACCCGAGCAATATGTTTTGGGCTTAAAGAAATTATAAATATATTCTTTAGGAGTTATGAAATTGGAAGCTACAAAGTTTAGACCAAGAGAGGTGGTAAAGCATGTACTCCAGACGGCAGCAGCTTCTTTACAGAAATTACTGACCTTAGAAGGACATGTTGCAGATGATGTTCCTGTTGAGGTAAGGAAACTATAGATTCTATTATAATTTACTATTATGAAATTGTTCATCTAGATGTGTTTTTAATGTGAAAATTTATTTTTCAGGTTATTGGAGATGTCTTAAGGATTCGCCAGATTCTAACAAATTTGGTCAGGTACTGAAAGCTCAAACTTTTTACACGATAATATTGGTTCTTGATGAAGATCAGGTAATGGTTATTTTAATGGTTTCTGTTGGTGTACGTGTAAAAGTATCTACCTTTTAATGTTTATAACAGCAATGCCATCAAATTCACGCACGAAGGAAAGGTTGGAATAAAGCTTTTTGTAGTTACGGAGCCTCGCAACTTAATCAAACAAGATTCTCAGAAATTTTCTTCAGATAAATCAACTAATTCAGAGAACACAAGGCAAGGCGTTTGTGTTAACAATGAGCATCACAATATTCCGAATGGTCCAGTGAGAAACGGGGCTCCAATGGAGGAAGACAAAGTGACCATTAGCAATCCTGAAGAACAAATAGTGTGGATTCGCTGTGATGTCTATGATACGGGGATCGGAATACCTGGTATTTATTAATTCAAATTTATGTCATTGAAAAAATCAGTTATCGAGCTTCATTTAACTGAGAAACCTATATGATAAATATTCTTTTACCCTTCATGTAACAGAGCATGCGATGCCGACCCTTTTTAAGAAATACATGCAAGCTGGTGCAGATACCGCTCGAAAGTACGGCGGGACGGGATTGGGACTTGCAATATGTAAACAACTGGTAATTCTTCATATTTTCTCTGACATTCTGAAAAACTTGTACTTATGTTAATTCTTTTATTGTTATTATTCTTTTATTTGACATTTTTGGTTTATAAACAGGTTGAGCTCATGGGCGGTCATCTCACTGTTTCAAGTGTAGAACATTACGGCTCAACTTTCACATTTGTTCTCCCATACAAAGTTTCATCCTTCTCTGACAGTTCAGATGATCCAGATGAACTATCAGATGTGGAAAACCAAGATGTCCCAGATGACGGAAACGACGACGATTTGCATTCAGGTGTTTTTCTGTTCCAACCCCGCGCCATGGGCTCTTCAATTTCTTCTCAAACTTCTGGAAGGATCCAGAAGCTATCATCGAACAGTAATGGCATTAACGTTCCTCAGAGATTGTTAGAGGACTCTGAGTCTCCATCCCCTTCCAGTAGCATTATTACGTATAAAGAGATTAGTCTGGAAGATGCATGTTCACCGAGTCAGAGTAATTCAAACTCAGCTGAAATAAACGAACGGGCCCCTCTTGAGAAGAACATCCGTTTTCATCCATATGCACATTCGACCAATTCATTGAAAGCGATAATGAATGGAAATGAAACGACTTCAGATACTCAAGAAAGGTACCAGAGAAGGGATCAAGCAGATGGAAATTCTGATTGCTGTTCCAGCAATAATAGTCCGGTAGTCGTGAAATCTGAGGTGAAGCCTAGGATTCTTCTTGCGGATGATAATAAGATCAACGTGATGGTGGCGAAGTCGATGATGAAGCAGTTGGGGCACAATATAGATGTTGTGAATAATGGAGCAGAAGCTGTGCATGCAGTTCAAGGGAATTGTTATGATCTTGTTCTAATGGTGAGTATAAGAATGGTAGAATTGGTGAATATTTATTTATCTACATCAATCATTACAACGCCTTCCTTTACAACTATATATATATATATATATATTTTGGTTAACACACGCACACCCAAGCGGGGTTCGAACCCGGGACCTTGCCTTCGGGAATGAACCCATTAACCACTTGGACCAACCCCTGTTGGTTCCTTTACAACTATATATGATTACAAAAAAATATATATTCCTATAAGTTACACATACCACCCTTCTAAGTTACTTTCACCTTACAGATGCCCCCTTGATGAATAATGTTATAGTTCAATATGTAAGCTTTCCAAAGTTTTCTTTCATGTATGTATGATGCTAACTTCTTTTAAAATGTTTTAAATAAAATTCATGAAAATGGGTTAGCTGTAATTTTTGAAAATCAGAGGGGAAGTTTATGTAATTACACGTAGTGGAGGTCAGTGTAATTGTCAATGTCATAAGATACTGAAAAATGTCGATATTCACAGGACGTATGCATGCCGGTGATGGATGGTCTTCAAGCTACAAGGTTGATCAGATCCTTCGAAGAAACTGGAAGTTGGGAGGAAGCAGTTAAGGCAGGAATCGAGCTGCAATTGCCACCAGAAAATTCTTCACAAAATACACAACAAGAAAAACCAGTAAAGAGAATTCCTATCATAGCAGTAAGCACTCAACTTCTACGCTTTGCACCATGTAAACTTGATAATATCGAGAAAATGCATAAATATCCGATTTTGATTTCGCCATTCTCCCCTCTAACGAATCTGGTTGACATTTCTGCAGATGACGGCCAATTCATTATCGGAGAGCGCTGATGACTGTTTCTCAAACGGCATGGACTCGTTTGTATCAAAGCCGGTTACTTTCCAGAACCTAAAACAATGTCTAAGACAATATTTACCATAGCATTCCTATCGTAGTAGGATGTGTAAATGTAAGCAGCTTGTACAGAAAGAGGACCGAGTTAGGAAAATTTTGACATCCATGTATAGTGCGCTATCGTTTCTCTTTAATGTTCGATATATGTAGATCCTCGTCTTCTTTACCAATCCATCATGTATATATAAGTGTGTGTGTGCGCGTGCACTCGTGCTTCGTGATCAAAGTTTGAGGAAGATAAGCTACTTTTATACCATTACAGCAGTACATGTGAAAATTTTGAAAGTACAGATGTTGTTTTGCCATTTTCCAAGATTACAGGACGCTAATTGAATTATGAAAAGAAAGTACGAACATTTTCAAAGATATTATTTTGTTGCCCTATCGAGTGGTGTCGTCTAACACTCATGTAGTACCTTGTACATTTTGTCGTGTCAAACGCTCGTATCTTACACTTCTCACATGTCTGTCGATATTTTGTCCGTGTTCATACATTCTCAGATTCTATCCGTGTTCATACATCATAGCTGAGAATCGATTCTATGAACTTGGAGCAGGATCAGTTTCCAGCTCCGTCGCCGGAGTTGCTTCTCCATCTGAGTTTCTCATTTCAATCCTCTCCTCCCGTCGGAAACTTATCTCCTCCGTGTAATCGGAAAATACTGCACTCGCCGGACTGTTAATCGGCGGCGGAGACGCCAACGTGAAGCTTATCGGACTCTGTAGACTTTCGTGGTGTTCCATTTCTCTGTCCTTAACTTCACCATTACTTCTATCTTTCAACTCGATGTTCCTGAAAGTGTGAGCACTGAAATCTCTGTTGTCGAATCGGTGAATTAGGTCTGCTACCTTGCTTGAAAACGTCGATTCAGGATCTGAATCCGCTAGAACACGCCAGTTTTCACGAAGGAACCTGAATAGATGTATTGTGAAGGCTGAGATCGCGGCTACTCCGACGATCGTAAAGAGGCCCCAAAAGCTTTCGAGCCCTAGATTGTTGTACGAGACTAATTTGGCCGATTCTTCGCATTTAGTCTTATCGCCGAGCCATTTCTTTTCAATCTTCATCATTTTTTCGCTCTCTGTTATGTTCAGAATTGCTCTCGAAACGTCGGTTACCAGAGGAGACCCTATGGGGAAAACCTGGGAGCAGGAAAAAGGAAGAAGAAACAGTTACAGCACATGATTTTCTCTTTAAGTTATGATAAATCAGCGATGATTATTGATTACGTACGAAAGCGAATCCATCGGTTTTGTATGTGGGATCAACCATGGTGTATTTGGAGCAGTATTTGGCCAGGAAGAGATTTATGTAGGGGATCTCGTCGAAAGCAGCAGCTATGCCGCCATTGCCGCTGCCTTTGGAGAAAAGTTCATCGCATTCATCTGCAGAGTTGTACACCCTCAATCTGGAATCATCAAAGTTCATTCGTTTCAGAAGACCATAGACAAATGATCCCTCTTGGTACCCCACGCGTTCCTTGTTTCTTATAAGCTCATTAACATCTGTAATGGTGGGTTGCAGCTGCTGGACTGTTAGCATTGATGTGAGACTCGCCGTATAGCTCTGTGTCAGTATAAGAACCACGAAGAGCCATATAACCAGCACGAACCTAGCCAAGTTGCTTATCACCCTCTCCTCTGGAAGAAAAGCAATGCAAGAAAAGGTTAAGTTCTTGTGGAAGTTGTTTAAATGTGATTGATGTTTGCATAGATTGTGCTTTAACTTACTGTGAGCGAAGACCATGGTTGAAAAGGCGAACCAGAAGATCATGCCGACTTGATGCCAAGGAGGGCCTCTGAAATCTTCGTTTATTCGGTGTTCGAGAATCCAAATGAGGAACCCCATGAAAACAAACGAGCAAAAGCTTGTCAACCAAAGCTCCCAAGTAAGTGGCTTCAAAAATACCCATGCATTTTTGCTTTTGTTATCTTTTATAGGTACAAACATCGAAACACCAGACTGTGTAAAAGGAAGAGTGAAGTCTACAAACTGTGACCTGTTTGCCACTACAGTTACATCTCCAGCTACAGCATCAAAGGTCTGTTTTCCAATCAGAGAAAGGTTAGTAGCTATTAAACTTTTCAGATTGCAACTCATTCAAAAAATAAGTTTTTTTTGGAAAAAAGATATTAGTTATACTTATACTTACTCCAAGGTATACTTGATAGGCTAAACCATCGTGAGTACCAGCATCCTTATGATCAGGTGTGGCGAATGGAACGTATTCATATGGTACACCATATGGTAGTGCTGCCATTACTGCATCGAAAACATCTATGCAGTATCCTTCAACTTCTGTTGAATTGTCGGGATTCCAAGCAACTCGAACAAACTCAGTAAAACCGTCCTTTACAGGTACTCCTATCTTTAATTTCTTTCCATTTGTAGGAAAAACCCAACCCTTAGGTGGAGATGATGAATCACCAGGCCAAATAATAGAGCCAAAATTGGACCTCGATGTGGAGTATGTGTTTCTGTTTGTCAAGTTGACTTCTTTGACAATTCCTTTCTCCTTTGTCCAGTAACCAATCACGCGCAGTCCAGGGCCCACCATGTTTACTATCTGATAAGGAGGTGATTGGAGTTGACCATCAACTAATACAAAATCTCCAGCAAATCCTCTGAATGAAGTTCTTGATAAAGCCTGAATTAGATTCTTCCCAGTAGAGGAGACTCCAATGGCTTCAAGATCTGTAGAATTTGTGGAAGTATTTGTCTTCTGAAAGGTAGTGTTTGTTATTACTGCCTTCTCTGCTGCCATGGCTAGTGCAATAGCTGAGTCATAAGCCCATAATCCAAAAATGTTTAAATCTGGATTAAGAATTGTGGGATTTTTCATCTGAAGTTCTTTCTGGTACCGAACTGCGAAATTATCAAATTGTTTTGGTCTTGAAACATATGGTTTGACGCCTATGACCCCCAACATGGATTCTATGACAGATGGATCCATTGAATTCAACTCATTTGTGATACCATCTGTTACTATCCATGCATACTCTTCACTCATCATTCCCACTTCTTTAGCTTTGGTGAAGAGACGAGAACCGAGGCTGCCCTCCATGTGTACTACAAAAACCCGGGTCTGCATAGTCATGAGCTTGTAAAGCTCTGCAACAATCTGATCATCTGTTGCTACTGGTGAAATAACACTTCTGTAAGGAACATGGGCGTTTACTTGTTCCAACGCATCGGTTAAAAATGGTATGATTCCTCCTCCAAATTCATTATCCATATAGATTGGAACAACTTGTCTCCAGCCAAAGGCTTGAATTATTGCACTTATGGGATGGGTTTGGGAGGAGTCATTCAGCGTGGCGCGGACGAAATATGGGGTTGGGATTGATGATAGAGAAGGACTCGAGGCTGAGAATGTGATGATGGGAACTTGAGCTTTGTCTCCAAGATTGATCATGAAGTTTGCTTGAACTGAGGTCAGGGGGCCTAAGATGGCTTGCACTTGAACATTCTTCAGAAAGTCTAGAGCTGCAATTCATCAAACACACACACACCCCCCAAAAAATGCTAATCATTAGACAAATCTACACAAGAACTGTCAAACGAGTACAGGTTTCGAACCCACTGAGTGTAAGCTGAAGTTATGCCTAAACAACTATCCAAAAGGGATATCAATTTGTTCCACTCGAACTCTTTGACTTATGTACAAACTTTATTTTCCTTTTCAATCTTCTCCCCCTTCTTCATATATACCACTTCTTCCTACCCATATTTATTTAAAACAAGATAAAAAAAAGTAGATCATTTAAACATAATAAGAGTACCTGCAGCAGCAGCCCCAACAACATCTCTATTGGAGTCTCTGATGGTGATTTCCAGTCTGGTCTTGAAATGAGGATTTGCAGCATAGAAATCAGATATCGCCATTGAAATGCAGTTTATGGCCATCTCTCCAATATAGTGATCCATGTCTACCACCACCCCAACTCGTATGGGGATCATAGCACCCATTTTCAACCTGAAAACATTTGTGAATACGATACTGAAAAACAAGACATGAAAATTTTTCATAGGGCTGGAATGATATTTCTCCTCCATGTATGCATGTAATAATTATGAACTTTCTTGATTTCGGACACGAAGAAGGTCGTTCTTGGAAATAAAACTATCCGGGTTTTATAATGAATGACAAATTTGATTTTTTGACCTGTCATACGTGTTTCCGAATAAGACACCAATGGCAATAGATCAGTAGATGGTTATAATAATTAATAAGTAGGGGTGATTTGAATGAAGTCTGATGGATAATTTTGCTTAGACCAACTTGACTTAGAATATGCATGCAAGGGAAAGGGAAATTTCAAAGAAATTATTTATAGCATGAGGTTAATGCTCTTCGGGTCTTCCAGATTTCAACTTATTTGTTCATTACCATCGTAGTTTAGCAAGAGTTTTTTTAAAAAATATCTTACATCTTAATGGTTGGTCCCAATTTAAATTAATAATGACTCTGACTAATCTAAGAAAAAAGAAGTGGTGGTTAGAATATGAAACATTACTTGACTATATTGAAAATTGTAATTCATTTTACTTTTCTAAGCAAGCATTAATTACACTATTTTAATTCAAAGACTATGATAAAATTATCGTATAATTTATGTAACAATCACTAATAATACATACTGGCAACTTTTGCTATGTGCAAATAAAAAAAAAATTATTATATAAATATATTAAAATTATTTTTTGTATTATCTATATATTCTATAATTATTTTTAATACAATCACTAGTAAATAAATGAATAAGTAGTATAAGATAATGTTATATTAATAATTATGAAATTTTAAAATATAAGTGAAAAGTAACAAAAATTATATAAAAAAGAAAATAAAAAGAATGCAAGCGATGAGAAAGAAAAGAGAAATAATAAGATAGAAAAGAGAAGTTAAGAAAACGTGTAAGAGATAAAAAGTCGGATGAAAAAAAAAAGTTAATAAATAAATAAATAAATAAATATTTTTAGAGTCAATGATACCAAATGGATCTCTCGTTTAATATAATAGTATAGATGTAACTATGTAAGAAGCGGGAAAAACCCAAAATGGGGGAAGATAATTGAATATAGGGAATTTAAGAGAGATTTGAATTTTGAATACCCAAACTTAAAGTCTATAATCTATTGGTTTTACTTGAAATTGGAGTCAATGATTCTGCCTATAATATAGCCTATAGGGCGGTTGATACAAAATTGTCACAGTCAGGCCACTGGATCTTTAACTTCAGTTTATTTCGAGCATGCCACTAAAAGTTAAGAAATACTAGCAACTCTGCACACTATAATACGTGTGCAGATAAAAAATTAATATTATAAACAAATAAAAATTAAAATTTAGTATTTTGCACATTTGAAATGAGTTAGTTTTGTATTTGGGTATTTTGTTAAAAAATAATTAAAACAAAATTAAGAAGAAATAAAGAGTCCAAGAAAATAGTTTGAGAACGGTTGATGTTATATGTGTGGTGGATTAAAATTAAGATTTAGTATTTTACACATTTGAAATGAGTTAGTTTTGTACTTGAGTATTTTGTTAAAAAATAATTAAAACAAAATTAAGAAGAAATAAAGAGGCCAAGAAAATAGTTTGAGAACGGTTGATGTTGTACGTGAGTTGGGTTTCTTTTCTAAAATCAAAGAAGAATAAAAAATAAAAAGAAATGGAGAGTCCAAAAGACCAAACTTGGCTCTCTCGCTTAATATAATAGTATAGATATATATTGATTAATGCCCGTATAACATTATAAATAAATAAATAAAAGAAAGAATTACATCTGACTACCTTATATTTAGGCCTAATTACAACGTAATCTATTATTATTGAAAAATTACATTTTAGTCCCTATAAATCTTGTTTGGTTTGAGATCCCTTAACGCCTGACAATTTTATGAGTGTTATCATTGAATATATGACCAAAATTACAAAATCATCACTAAAATTTACAAAAATAATAAAACGATCCCTACAGAATATGACTTTAACAACAAATCAGGGATATTTTTGGAATGACATAACGGAACCCTAGGGACCACAAACGATTCTCCAAATTTAGAAACTAATTTATAATTTTCTGAAAATCGTGGACTAGATTGTAATTAGGTCTAAATATAGGATAATCAGATGTAATTCTCCCTAAATAAAAATCAGTTGAATCGCATTGTATTGATTTACTGTAATCAGTGATAGTGATAAAATATTAGCTTATAAACAAAAGTCGTTGTAGTATAGTGGTAAGTATTCCCGCCTGTCACGCGGGTGACCCGGGTTCGATCCCCGGCAACGGCGCATATATTATTTTTGACTGAAATTTTTTGTTTTTAATCCAATGCAAACCAGAAAAGGTGGCTCCAAATTATCACCCTTTTTTCCTATCTTTGTCTGAAACATTTGTGCTCTAGTCCAGCAATGTCAACCAGTACAGGGAACTTCAAAGTTACATAACATCATTGAAATAACGAAAAGGATATTACAGAGAGAACCTAATGACTTCAATTCCAAAGACACTATACCATGTAGAACTACATCAACAAATTACACTACCACACCCACATTTCCACAGCACAAGACATCCCATCACAATAAAGTCATCTGCGGTTATTATTTCTATCAGCAAGCTCAATCTGCTGGTTTACAGCATTCTGGGCTGGAGTTGAAAAGGTCGGACTAGGTGGAGCATTCGGGGCTGGAGTCGAAAAGGTCGGACTAGGTGGGCCCGGGGATGCCATCGAGAAAACTGATGGACTTTGAGGATAATTTCTGTGGGGTGAATTCATTGGGCTCCCATTCCAATCACTTCCCTCACCCGGTCTAGGATTCTTGAAAGTATGAGACCGCAGATCTTTGTCATCAAACTTTTCTAGTAGCTCCTGTATCTTGTTCCACATTTTGGATTCAGTATCAGATATTATGCTCCAATTTTCACGTACGAACCTAACAGCATAGATTGTGAAGGCGGTGACTCCGGCAATTGCCACGATCATAAAGAGGCCCCAGAAGCTGGCAAGGCCGAGATTCTTGGTTGAAAGTAAGTTGTTAGAATTTGGACATTTGGTCTTGTCTCCTAACCACTTACTCTCAATATCTGCCATCTTTTGATCCTCTGTCACGTTCAAAATTGCTCGTGAAACATCGGTTACTAGAGGAGAACCTATAGGAAACACCTGTCAAGTAGAAAAGAGAGTTTAGAACAAGAATGGAGGATAAACTGAAGGAGCTAATTGCACTCGATTCCCTTTGTTATAGTTAATGAGCAAAATGAACCCTGTGATGAAAAGAAACTTATAAGAACCCTTTGAAGTTTAAAAGTTGTGTAGAAATTCCCTGTGTGTCTCACCTAATTGCAGCTCGACCCCTGCATTTCACATGGTTTTTTATAATATTCTTTTTATCACAAGGATTTTCCAGGGTTGAATGCATTAACTAATTTGTAGATAGAGAGAGAAAGGACATACAAAGCCAAAACCATCAGCCTTATGTAAAGGTCCGACCATCATGTACTTTGAACAGTATTGTCCTAGGAACAGATTAATGTACGGGATTTCGTGGAAAGCAGCAGATATGCCGCCATGTCCGCTCCCTTTGGACAGAAGCTCATCTAACTGCTCCAAGGAATTGAACTCAACAAGTCGGGAAGGATCAAATTTCATTTTGTTAATCAAAACACCATAAACAAATGATCCTTCACTGTACCCAACATATTCTTTGTTTCTTACAAGCTCGTTAACATCCGTAAACTTTGGCTGCAGTTTCTGAATAGTTAACATGGATGCAAGACTGGCAGTATAGCTTTGGGTTAATATAAGAACCACCAAGAACCATATGATGAGCACAAACCTAGATAAGTTGCTTATCACCCTCTCCTCTTCAGAAACAGAAAACAATCAGAACTATTAACTTTACACATCACTCTCCCCACCTATAATAAATTTTGGTTAAAAAAGATTATAGTAGACTTACTGTGAGCAAAGACCATGGTAGAGAAGGCAAACCAGAATATCATGCCTACTTGATACCAAAAGGGTCCCCTGAAATCTTCATTAATTCGATGTTCAAGAATCCAAATCAAGAACCCCAAGAACACAAACGAGCAAAAGCTCGTCAACCATAGTTCCCAAGTCAATGGCTTCAAAAATACCCAAGCATTTTTGCTCTTATCATCTTTGATCTGTACAACCATCGCAACACCAGACTCTGTATAAGGTAGCGTGAAATCGACGTACTGTGACCTATTCGCGACAATCGTTACATCGCCAGCAATAGCATCAAAGTTCTGTTCATTTATCCCAAAATAAAAAATAAAAAATGATTAGATAAACATTATTTAGCTTCTCAACATTCAGAGTATATAGGAATTAGGAACCAAATGGAAATATATATATAATGTAAACGTACTTACCCCAAGATATACTTCATGAACCAAATCATTATAAGTTCCAGCGATGGTGTGGTCAGGTTTTGCAAATGGAATGTATTCATATGGGACACCATATGGCAACTCTGCCATCACTGCATCAAAAACATCTATACAATATCCTTCAACTTTTGTGGTATTATCAGAATTCCAAGTGACTCGCACAAACTCCGCGAAACCAACTTTTATGGGTACTCCTACTCTTAATTTCTTCGCATTTGTTGGAATCACCCAACCTTTTGGTGGAGATGATGGATCGCCAGGCCATATAATGGATCCAAGATTGGATCTTGAAGTGGAAAATGAGTTGTTTGATTTTTCACTTGTGAAGTTGAGTTCTTTGACAAGTCCATTCTGTTTCGTCCAGTATCCTACGACTCGAGCTCCAGGGCCCACCATATTGACTATCTCAAAAGGAGGTGCTTGGAGTTCACCATCAACTAATTGGAAATTCCCAGCAAGGCCTTCGAATGTTGTAGTCGATAAAGCCTGAATGAGCTTTGGTCCGGCATCTGATACGCCAATGGCTTCAAGATCTGTAGAATTTCTAGCAATATTTGTCTTTTGAAATGTAACATTTGTTAGTTTTGCTTTCTCTGCGGCCATTGCTAGTGCAATTACCGAATCATAAGCCCATATCCTGAAAATGTCGAAATCTTGAAAGTTTGATCTTGGATTGTTCTTCTGAACCATTGTCTTGAATCGGGTTGAAACATCATCTAGATTTTTTGTCTTTGGAATATATGGCTTTACTCCAATTACACCTAACATGGATTCTATGACAGATCGATCCATATGATTTAATTCATCTGTGATACCATCTGTTACTATCCATGCGTACTCTTTAGTCATCATTCCTAGTTCTTTTGCTTTCATGAAGAGGCGAGAAGCTAGACGGCTCATCATGTGCAACACAAAAACTCTAGTTTGCATGGTCATGAGCTTGTAAAGCTCTGCAACAATTTGATCATCTGTTGCTAGTGGTGATATAACACTTCTGTAAGGGACGTGGGCCTGTACATGTTCCATAGCATCAGTTAAAAATGGTATAATCCCTTCTCCAAATTCGTTATCCTCATAGATCAGCACAACTTCTTGCCATCCAAAGGCTTTGATGATAGCGCCTATGGAATCTACTTGCGAAGAGTCGTTAAGAGTAGCACGAATGAAGTATGGACTCCGAATAGAGGTAAGAGATGGGCTTGTGGCTGAGAAACTGATTATGGGAACTTGTGCTTTGTGGCCTAGAGAGATAAGGAAGCTAGCCTGTGTGGAAAAAACAGGACCTATGATGGCTTGCACTTCAACATTCTTCAATAGGTCCAGAGCTGCATTTTATGTGCAAGAAGAAATTTGTCTTAGTGCTCTTACAAAATGTTTCCAGTGTAAGTTATATATGATTGAGGAAAACTAAATATTGAACAATAGTTGAGATATCCATCTTGAAAGCAAGTATTCTCAAAATTTAAGTATCTGTTATGCTAAAAGAATTTCTTTAGAAAAGATCACTTAATATGTACAGAACTAAATAATCGTTTTTTTGTCAGATTGCGTAAAATCAATTGCAAAGAGACGGTTTAGCTATATACAGTAGCCCAAGCAAACTGTCCTGTGAGGAAAAGATGACACCTTTTTGCTCTGTGATATTCGAGCTACAAGCATATTTTTCTGCCCCTTTACTAATCACAAATTGTCATAACAAGGACAACAAAGAGAGTGGATATACAGATTCTCACGACTTCAGCATGAAGAAAATCATGACACACAAAGCAATTTGCAGTTCAGTCCCTACTAGCATGCACTCGCGCACGCACACACACACATATGCAGATATACGTGCGAAGAGAGAGAGAGGGTCTGGTTACCTGCTGCAGCTGCACCAACAACGCCTTCTTTGGAGTCACGACTGATGAGGACAAGCCTTGTCGTGTATTGATTATGGGTGGCATAGAAATCTGTGAGTGCCATTGACATAAAGTTGAAAGACGTCTGCCCATAATCATTCATGTCTAGCACCACCCCAACTCTTATGGGTATAATCTGAGCGCCTACCATCTTCGTGGTGGTGAGTAAGCAAAAGACGAGATATAAAATGGGATGCCCGAAAGAAGTTTTCATCTCCGAACAATTTGCTAAGTTTCCAGCTTTGAAACTTGAGACAAATTTTGGCCACAAAACATAGTTCATATACAGGGCAGTATGTCAATATTTGAACTGTCACATCCACTACTAAACATATAGTCTAAAGACCCAAAATGCTACGTATTGCCTATATATTAATATATGTACTTAGAGTCATGGAGTGTTTTAATCATTATTGGGGTTTACTTTGCGAAGTCAATGGAATATTTACATGCAAGATGGAAGAGGGAAACAGAGAGGCAGGTTGTACTGTCATTTTCTACATTAAAAATTTAACTCTAAACATAATATTGGGGTCATTGATTTCGCTAAAAGCAACTTTGCTTTGTATGGTAAGATTGACTTTGAAATATTCATTAGGAGAATTAAACTTGGTCGAGATTAAGCAGAATATAGAAAGACCTAGAGTCCTTGATCAACTATACGTATGCCATGACCACAAATATCTTCATTTGCTACTCTTCCTAGTCATTTCCTATTCACTTAGATTCCTTCAAGATCAAGTAGCTCATTGAATTTAAGAAACTATCATACATATCAAGTTAACTTTCTTTTCTTAGCACGAATAAGACTAAAGTAAATAAACTATAATATCTTTCTCCCAAACTAAATGAATTTTTTTCTTTAATGTCCGGAAATGACAATTCACGTTCCGAATATCCAGAATAAAGTATTTATTCAACTCTCCTACAGAAATTCAAGTCAATTCAAAATGACAGATTTACAATTTTAATGGAGGGGGATATTTGTTAAACTAAAGAAGTCATACCTGCACTGTTGCAGATTCATCAGAGATTGTAACTCTTTTATACAACAGCAAGTGATTTTGGACCACAAAATAAAATACTCAGACTGGGAATAATTTAATTGACTGTTAGAATAAGAAAATCAAGGCATATTTCATATTTGCTCTTTTGCTTACATTTATGAACAGAGAGAAAGTTTGAAACTGTCAAAGTAATTTGTCCAAAAAAAGATGTATATAAAACAGGAATATTCTCCCAACTTTCTATGGCATTCAACATATTTGCAAATCTTACTTGAGGAAAGAGACTGGAGAATTACAAGAAGTCTTGTCAGAACTCAGAACTAGTTTCAGTAAGAGCTCATACTTAGGAGCTTTCCAGGAAAAAACTGGTGAAATTAAATATAACAATAATAAAGAGCCTAAATATATATTTTCCAAACCTCATGCCAAAACTCAGAGGGTCTACGATTACCCATTTTGGTGATATCTTGTTCAAATAAGTGTCACCGCAATTGTGGACGCGTATGTCATACCATTTCCGTACCCCCAAAGTATCAACCTTCGTATCTGAGTGAGCATAACAGAAGACAAACAGTGAAGAAATGCAACCTATAAAACATTATCGAATGAAAGTGAAACACCATCCGACAAAACCTTGGTAAAAATTAAGCAATCCTTCCGAAGAAAACCAAAAAGAAGAAAAGGAAACACCCTTACAACACGAACTAGGGTTTTAAACAACAAATTGGGTTTCTTTTTTCACACAATCAGACAACACGGACTAGGGATAGCTACCTTTATACATGCTCATCAGAAGCTTAAGTTTCTCCAATTAAAAATGGCGGATCAACTTCAAAGTCAGGGCGATCCCTTCCATTGGTGATCTTCGCGTGGATTTTCAGGACATGCAATGGCAAATTTTTTGCGGCGAAGCTCAGACCACCTTCACAAAGGCGCCAAACGAATGCCGTGTAAGGGGTAACTTTGTCTTTTCATTTTAGCATGATATTTCCTTTTTCCAACTAAATGAGGAAATAAAGGACAATTCACAATTTCCTTTTGAGTATCTAACCGGCGGGAAATATATTCTCCATAAAATTCGAACCTATGATCAATTTATTTAAAGATGTAGAAAATTATAGTATCATTCGTTCATATGGAGGTACAAGACAATAAATATGGAAACGAACTTCGGGTAATGTGGGATAAATCCCCAAATGTGCATCACATTTTTTATTAACTTCTCATTCTGGAAAAATGTCGTACTTAAAAAAACTCTCAAAATATGTTGTATATTTTTCACAAAATGTAGTACTAAAATTGTTAATTACTTTGTTTATAGTTTTGACTTTTGATGATTAACAAATTGTGATCTTCCTTAAATTCCCCATTGTCCAAATGCGGATTTGAGAAGACCATAAATAGCCTCTAGTGAAGTTCAAATAAGCCCAAGCCAAATCCAAAGAAGGAGTCACAAAAGGATTTGCTGAAAGCTTGAAAGTAAGGCTGATCAAAGAAAGCAGCTCATCTGGTACCTTCTGGTACTAAAAACAGTTGTGTAAACTTTCAACCTCTTTAAGAACCAAAAGAAAGCATGGCAAAAAGCATCTGAAGAATGAAGAAAAGAAAGAAGCTGTCAAAATTGTCAGAAGCTAGGATTGTTCACAGTCGAGACAAGCTAAAAGAAAAGATGATCAAAATGAGCAAATCTGTCTGGTATCAAACCAATGTGTGTTACATACAACTCTATCTCTCAAAAAAGGAAGCTCAACAAGTCAGAGTCGAGACTCTCAAAGCAAAGGAAGAAAGAGTTAAGGAAAGGAACCACTCAGATTGTCAGGAGCAAAAATGATCAAGATCAGGAGGGAAATCGATTAAGGAGGAAAGTGCTCAAAAAGATATAGTTCATCTGGTACCAAAAAATCTGTTGGTACAAATCTCTCCTAAGTCAACCAAAGCATAAAAGAATGATCCTACATGGCGGTTGAAGAGTCAAGAGCGTGAGTCAGCACTTGACTCAGCACAAAATCTCTCAGAAGCAAATATACAACGGTTCTTTCATCCACTTGCTGAGAACAAAGGGAATGGAAGAAAAATTCAGCACCTGTACTTCTCTGGTACATGTTCATTGGGTTTCGTGCTGTTTTCAAATTCAAAACTGAGTCTAACGGCTCTTTGGAGTTCTAGCTTTAAAAGGAGTTCAGATACAACTACAAGGGATATTCAAGATCTTTCATTGGCTGCTACACATAGAGATCATAGAATTCTCATAGTGTTTACTAAGCCTGTCAGATAGCTTGAGTCCTGGAATGTTTGGTTCCACAGTTATATGTGGCGTTTGGTTTGGTTCCCGTAGAATCGTGGAAGGATAGATTCCATAGTCTTTGTTACATAGGAATCATCCTTCTTCTTGTATCTTGTACTCATCAGTTTATACAACTCCTCTTGAAAATCCTAAGCTTACAAACCTTAGGTAGTGAACTAAGTTATCCAACTTGTGTTTTCACAGTTGTGGTAGGCCAACCACTATAAATCTCTTGTGTTCCTTTACTCTTGCTCAAGTTGTTCTAGACTGGTATCAAACTCATTTTGTTCCAGTTGTGCTAGTTCTTTGTAACAGGTTTTGGAGGACACAAATCTGGGTGGATTGCGCAAGAAATTTTCAATTCACCCCCCTCTTGTCTAGCAAAAATGTTATAATGTAATATTTATATCCTATTATGTTGTATAATTTTATGGGGGAGTAAAGTAAAAATATTACAAATTAATGAGGAGGTTTTTGAAATTATCCAACGAACTTTAATTTTGTGTTTTATTTTTTCCTTTTATTTATAAATATAAATGTATTAGTACATGATTTAAATCAAAAAAGTTTCTCATTAATCGCAATTATTATCAATATACTCGAAGTTTGGTATGAGATAAAATATGTAGTCATCGAACGAATGAAATAGACGATAAATCACCAATTATTCAAACACTTGACGTTTATAAATAAATGAAATAAGAGATAAAATACACGATCGTAAAACAACATAAACACAAAATTAAAAGAGAAAATACAACGGTATAAGTACCATAATGACAAAAATTTCAGATTTACTAAATCAGCCCCATCATTCCCTGTTTGAAGTAAACAACAACCTGCCAATCTCAGTGAACGCCGTGTGCCAATCTTCCCGTCTTCCTCCGTTGTTCTCGTTGTCACCGCCGATTTCCTGAATCTCCTCGTTCCGATCAACTTCGCCGCCGTCTTCTGCATTTCTCGCGGCGGCGTTCCCCGCACGGAGCCTGTTTAAAACCCTACCGAAGCTTACACCCACAACGTACCCGAACAGCCAGTGGCGGAGCCAATGTAGGCCAAGGGGGGGCTTGAGCCCCCCCTCCAAGCCCACACCAGCCCATACCACATATAAAAAAAAAATAAAAAAATTTCCTTTTCCAGCCCAGCCCACCCTCTCCCCAGGCCCAAATACCCCAGCCCCAATCCCAATTCCAATTCCAAAATCCAACTATTCCCCCTCCCAGCCCACCCCCTCAACACTCAAATTAATTTATATTCTCACCAGTCACCAATGCCTACCCATGACCCATCCCATAATTCAAAATTTAAGAAATCAAACCCTTGTCTTCTTCCCCTCTGCCACGCAACGCAACACGGACAGAGTGACGTCTCACTTTGGGGTAAGTTTTTATTTTGTCTCAAATTTTAATTTATCTCAAATCTCAATTATAAATTCATCCATTTCTCTCAATAAATTGTGTAAGCTTTCTTTTAATTTTTTTAGTTTTATGTTGTTTAAAATTTGAGGATTTTTGTGAAGTGGGTTATCTTTTTGAATAGGTATTGCAATTTGTAATCATGCATCGATATTTTAGCAAAAGATCGAACAGTTCTGTTGAATCATCAAATTCGATTGCCAACCAAGAAAGAATCAATGTTGGTAGCATAGAATTCAATCTTGAATATATAATTAGTGATCCGGGGCTACGAAAACCTATCGAAAGTTATGATGTCCATCTTAGAGATCGCATTCGAAGAGAATATATATCTAAGGGACCTTGCCAACCAAAAGGTCATATTTTTCCAAAAACTGCATTTGAAAAAGAGAATCGGAGTTTTCAAGTTAGATGGTTTGAAAAACATACGTGGTTAGAATATAGCGTAGAGAATGATGCAGCATTTTGTTTTTGGTGTTATCTTTTTAAACCCCTTAATGTCATCATTTTTAATATGTTGAGTACCAAAAATTTTCAGCCCCGGCTCCCGATAATTTCTGGATCCGCCCCTGCGAACAGCATTGCCTTCCTCGCACGAGTAGCGCAGAAGACATCTCTGTCTCTGTTGGAATTCAGCTCTTCTTTTCTAAATTTCTCTAGCAGCTGTCCCATCTTGTTCCTCATTGTAAGATTCTTATCTGTGATTATGTCCTTATGTTTACGCAGAAAGGTGAACGCGTAGAATACGAAGGCGACGACTGCAGCTAGTACTATGAATACGAAGAGTTCCCAAAAACTTTCGAGGCCGAGACTCTGTGGCGTTTGCAAAGTGTCGGAGTCTGGACATTTGGTCTCCGCTTCCAGCCATTTGTTTTCAATCTCCACCATCTGCTGACCCTCTGTTACTTTCAGAATTGCCCGAGAAACATCAGATACTAGAGGAGAACCTTTAGGGAACACCTGCATACATGTATTGATTGAAACAGGTATGCTCATCAGTAAATATTCTGGAAGTTCAGTTTGTATCATTTTGATCACATTTGGAATACAGTAAGGAAGTTTCACTTACGAAACCGAATCCATCGGCCTTGTATATAGGTCCGACCATCATGTATTTTGAGCAATATGCACCTAAGAAAAGCTTTATGTATGGGATCTCATGGAAAGCGGCGGATATGCCGCCTTTTGCACTCCCTTTTGAGAGAAGGTCGTCTAGTTGCTCGGGTGAGTTGTATTCGATGAGTTGCGACTCGCTAAAGTTCATCTTCTTCAGAAATCCGAAGACGAAAGAGCCTTCCATATAGCCTACGTTTTCCTTGTTTTTAATAAGCACATTGACATCTCTAACTGTTGGCTGCAGCTTCTGTACAGTTAGCATCGATGCAAGATTGGCAGTGTAGCCTTGGGTTAGCAGAAGAAGCACCAAGAGCCAAGATATCAGCACAAACCTGGACAAATTGTTTGCCACCCTATCCCCTGAAGAAAGAAGAAATGGTTAGACACTTATTTTTCCTTGAATGTTGTGATATTTCATTTGCTATCTTTGTGCGTCTAAATTAACTTTTTCAAAAGCTATAGAAAGATGCAAACAATCCCTATAGTTGGCTTACTGTCACCGAAGACCATGGTTGAGAAGGCGAAGCCGAATATCATGACCATTTGATGCCGGGAAGATCCCCTGAAATCTTCATTTACTGGATGTTCAAGAATCCAAATACATAACCCGACAAAGACGAATGAGACCAAGATTGTCACCCAAAGTTCCCAAGTCAGTGGCTTTATAAATATGGATGAATTCTTTATCTTTTCATCCTTGATCGGTACAATCATTGACACACCAGACTCTGTGTAAGGCAGAGTGAAGTCTACACGCTCGGACCGATCTGCAACAATCGTTACATCTCCAGCGACAGAGTCAAAGTTCTGTTCGTTACTCAGCAAATAACATTAGCCCATTAGGTTGATAGAAATGCTTTTGTTTTTGTTTTTTTCTTTTTCTAGATTGCAGGGGTGAAGAGCCTACATTTCTGTATTTGAATAGATGTGGGATGGTTAACAGTACATACCGCAAGTTTTACTTGATTGACCAAATCATCGTAATTTCCAGCCATGTCGTGGTCGGCTTTTGCAAAAGGAATGAACTCATATGGGACACCATATGGTAGTGCTGCGATCACTGCTCGGAAAACATCTATACAGAACCCGTCAACTTTTTTTGAATTATCCGAATTCCAAGTTACGCGCACGAACTCTGTGAAACCAACCTTTACCGGTACTCCCACTCTCAATTTCTTCCCATTTGTTGGTATCACCCAACCTTTTGGTGGAGATGGCGCATTGCCAGGCCATATGATGGATCCAAGTTCATTTTCACTTGTGGAGTTAAGTTCTTTCACTATTCCTTTCTCTTTAGTCCAGTATCCGATGCCCTGTGCATGGGAGCCCACCATATTGACTATCTGAAAAGGAGGTGCACGGAGTTGACCATCAACCAATATAAAGTCTCCAGAAAAGCCTTCGAATGTGGTGCTTGATAAAGCCTGAATAAGCTTCGGACCGGTGCTTGATACTCCAATGGCTTCAAGATCTGTAGAATTTACAGAAGTATTTGCCTGAAGATAGTTGGGGTCTGTTACAACTGCTTTCTCTGCTGCCACGGCGAGTGCAACTGCTGAGTCATAAGCCCAGAAGCCAAAGACGTCCAAATCTCCCGCTTTTATGTTCTTTGCCACGACCCTTTTCTTGTACCGGGTAGAGAAGTCATCGAGCTCTTTTGTTTTTGGAATGTACGGTTTTAATCCAATTACACCTTCCATGGATTCAAGGACAGATGGATCCATCGAATTCAATTCATTCGTGATGCCATCTGTCATTATCCATGCGTAGTCCTCGCTCATCATTCCTATTTCTTTTGCTACCCTGAAGACACGAGAAGCAAGAGGGTTGATCAAGTGGACAATGAACACTCTAGTTTGCTTGGTCATGAGCTTGTAAAGCTCTTTCTTGATTTGATCATCTGTTGCTAGTGGGGATATAATGCTCGTGTAAGGCACACGAGCATTTACCTTTTCCAATGCAACTGATAAAAAGGGTATGATCCCTTCTCCAAATTCGTCATCCTGATAGATTGGCACAACTTCTTGCCATCCAAAGGCCTTGATGATGGCGGCTATTGCGTCTACTTGAAGAGAATCGTCTACAGTAATGCGGAAGAAATATGGACTCCGAATTGATTTGAGTGAAGGACTTGTTGCTGAGAATGTGATGATGGGAACTTGAGCTCTGTTACCAAGAGAAATGACAAAGCTAGCTTGTACTGAGAAAGTTGGACCTATAATGGCTTGCACTTCAACATTCTTCAGCAGATCCAATGCTTCATTTTCATTTTCATGTTCAAGAAGAGAAATTTGAGTTAGTTATTTGCTACTGTCCGTGCTGGAAGTATTGAATAATTTAAAGTTTTAGACGAGACAATAATTCAATGTGGTATAAGAATTTGACCAAATGGCCGGCGGTTGAAGCAGAATAATGCGAACCTAAGCATATATAACTCAAATCCCGGAAACTACAGCTTATGAGATGAGAATAATCCGAATATTCGTACTTAATCAATGTTGGATAGTTAACACAGAACAAAGTAATACCTTCAGCAGCAGCCCCAATGGCATCTTCTTTGCCATCACGGTTGATTAGAACAAGCCTCGTCTTATACTGACTATGCGTGGCATAGAAGTCCGAAAGTGCCATCGATATGCAGGTGGATGTCATTCTTCCGTAATCATCCATGTCTAGAACCACCCCAACTCGTACGGGGATGGTTTGAGCCCCTCCCATTTTCGTGGCTGTGAAAGTCATTAAGGAGAATAAGTGAAAGAGGAGATACAAATTGGGAAGCCTGAAACAATATTTCTTCCCCATAATATACTCTTAAGGTTGCTAAATGGAATGTCTGGGGCTTTGAGGCTTGAGAGGGTGATGTGTTTTTTTGGGCAAAAGAATATGGTTTATATAGGGCAGAATTGGAGTTTTTTAAGCTTGTTTGAACTGTCAAACTCATAACTAAATATATGGTGTAGGACCCAAAAATGGGCTTTTTGAATGATTAAATCATCATTAGAGTTTATAATTACTAGTTTGATCAGTGGATTATTTTACATGCAACTTGATTTTAGATTTAGGGTGGTCACGGTTTGAGTTACCTTATTGGTTATGGTATACATTGTTTAATTTGGAATAAAGTCTTCCGATAAGTTGATGGTGCCAAAACTTACTAATGTACTAGGGAGAGCTAGATTGTTCACACACCCAAAAGGAGAATGTTTGCACGTACACGGATGTTCTTGCACATCAAGTGCATAAGGTTCGTGAGACTGTCATTCTAAGATGATTAGAATGGGTTCTTGCCCATTCTTTGCACGTACACGGATGTTCTTGCCTCTTTGATTTATGTTTGATCCATGGTTGTACTTTCGTTTTGTATGGGTGGCTTGCTGCCTACGTTTATTTCCTTTATCTTGTACATTTTTTGTGATTAATAAAAAATTTTACCTTTTCAACAAAAATCAAAAAAAAAAAAAGAAAGATGATTAGAAGGCTGTTGAGCTCCTGACTAAGGACATATAGTTTGATATTTTGTATCCAAAAGAATTAAGAAAATTACAATTAAGTATATAATATCCTAAGTTCCTCAAAAATTTGGACCCGACAAGCTAAATTTTGAAGCATGAATACATATATATAAAGTTAAAATGGATGATTTACATCATTATATTACATTTAATCTTAATTACAACACGATCCATTTAAATTGAAAAAATTACATTTTAGTCTTTGTAAATCTTTTTTGGTCTAAGCCTCTAAGATTCCTAATGGATTTTATAGGAGTAAACTTATATATGTCCCTGACGGTCTGTATGAGTATTGCATTAAAGTATGACTAAAATTATAAAATCATCCATAGTTTACAAATATGAACAAAACGATCCACACGAATTATGAATTTAATAACACAGTCCCCAGATTCACAAATCAAATTGAAAAAATCGAGGACATTTTTGATATGACATAACGGAACCTTAACCTATATTAAGGTCCACAAACGATTCTAAAAAATTAGGGACTAAAACGTAATTCCTTAATTTAAATAAATTGCATTCTAATTAGACCTAAATGGAGGATAATTCCGCATATTTATTTCTATTACAAAAGGTGTGATAATTATTACTCTTACCGCAATCTTTATCTCCGATTAATATGTTGAAATTTTTATATTTATTATTTGCAATGATTGAAAGTAGATAACGTATCACTTTACTTACTATATATACACATAAATATTTTAATACTTTGCTTACGTCGTGGGATTTAGCCTTGTTTGATTGATTATATTTCGACAAAGCATAGCCGGAGCCCGTCGTGCTATGTCACGCGTTTGCGTTGACGTCGACATTGTCCACCTAGCTATATATAACATTATGCAGCTAAAACTTGCTTTGTATAGATAAAATTGACTTTGTGTACGGCTGTACGCCAAGTCCATCGGCAATCACGACGTGAAGTCGTGAAGACAAGCCCAGCCCCCATTAATGTTACAAGTTTTCAACCTTGCTTCTTAGTCTCTACTAATTTCTTAATCTCTTGGAAACATTCTCTAGAGAATGGCGATTAAGTCTAAAACAAGTGGGATTAAATCTAACCACGTTCAGGAGCAAGTGATGATTTAATCCAGGCCACTGTTCATATCGTAGAAGAAGATTGGATATTTACGATGCAGTACGGGTACGGACACGATGACACAGACACGATATGACATAAATATAACGATATAATTTTTTTTTTAAAATTTATCACGTGAAAAGTATCGGACACGATGTCCAAAACGACAAGACACTATGAAATAATAATTTTAATAGTATTCGTGCATTAGAGTTAGAAATAGATTTACTCATTGAGAAAAGAAAAAAAAATAAAACGGAAAAGGTATATATTGTTTCTTTAATCGTTGGGGCAGACTATAATGCACGGACATGGAGGTTTTATATCTTATTTATTCGATTTTCAGTTGAGTCGTAACAATAAAGGGTAAAATTTTCTCTACGTCCCTACCTTACCAACAATAATTATGTTTCGAGATATTCAAACATAGAATTCGTCGAGTGGTTGAAGTACACCATTACTCCGGTGCTCATCATGATTTCATATCTAGTAGCTAAATTTTTCCTCCTCACTTCGTGATCCCTCGGAAATTTTTAAGATCAAGTGGTGATTAAATCTAACATGCATTCTAACAACATAAATTACTGATTAAATAGGATAGAGTCCACGGATATTCTATATGGATCTAGCCAGCTTGAAGGGGTGCAATGAGACATTCTCTGAGAGTGGGGATATTTTTATAATTTAAGCAAACTTAGAGGACCTGGCTGCAAATTATCTGCAATTAACCTGCAAATATGGCAAAAGGATGGCACTTGACTAATGACAATAAATTGAGTAGGCAGTAAATCAAGTATATCCACAATATCTTGTCGAATAAAGCATGAATTATGTGAAAGTTTGTGCTAGGCCTAACTCACCTCAAAAGTTAGCTAATGAGGTGAGGATTGTCTTGCATTTATTAACTAGCAAATGATTTTATTTTTTTCCAATGCAGGATGTTAACAAGTTATGTCAAAGTTTCGATTTAAAGATTATGGGCTACTATATTGATGTAACACCCGTATGGCCATATGCGTGCAATTCTTTTCGTTTTCTTTTGCAATTTTAGAAGTTCAAATTTGATGGTTATCATAATTTTCTTCCGACTAGTTCTTACTCCTTCACGAAATCTGATTCAAACTTTAGTAATCCGGAATTTGCGAACATGTCCTACGCTGTATGTGGTTGCTTGCTATATTTTGTTGTCCCATGCTATATTTTGGAATTTTTAATTGAGTTTTACATCAATAGAAGCCTCATCGAATTATGAGCACAATTTGATTATGTGAGTAGAGGAAAAAAGACAATTGTTTCACTTATTTCCTTCGATATAAATGTGAAAAGTAGGGAATATACATCATTTCTAATTTATATTTATATTCACGTACAATTGCACAATAAATTTTACTTGTATAATGCGATTATATATTGTGATCAGTTTTATCTACTTTGGTATCCAATTTTATTGTGTATAATGCAATTTCAAGTTTTTTATACTTTCTAGTTTTTGAGGTGAAACAAAAAGCCGCTAGTCTTGGTGAATTTTACATGGCAAGACTACTGATATTGAGGTTTATTGCTTGTTTTGATTTGCATTAGAAAGCTCAACGTCCTGTTTTATCACTTGAAAAGGCCAACATATGGATAAGGCCAGGAACCCAAATCACTAAACTTAGGCGGGCAGATAAGTTTGCAAGAGAAGAGCGAACAGAATATAAGATACAAAGAATCTAGGAATATCGTAACAACTCCAATAGAAGATCACTAATCATGAAGAGATAACGTTAAACGTGTCCCCATATTCTATAAAAGAAACCGTTGAGCGTCCACATATTCTATAAAAGAAACCCTTGAGATATGACGAACCAGCATTTGGTCTGATCTCTTGATTAATCTCTCCGAAACGCTGGCTTACTTCATAAGATACTTGAGGAAAGAGGGAATAATGTTAGGGTTTAGGGCTAAACGCATCACTTATATAATATCAGTTCAACATAAAAATATATATTATATATACATATAATATATATAATATATGTAACAATTGTATTGTGTATCATGTATTTATATAACTACAATTTGTATCAATATATATATATATATATATATATATATATATATATATATATGTGTGTGTGTGTGTGTATATATATCACTACAATTACGAATAAAATATAAATATTTATATATAGCGGTCGGGTTGCGGTTAGACGGATTTGAATTATTAGACCCACCACCTGCCTCGAAAATAGCGCGTTGTAATATTTTCTAGCCGTGATTATTTTTTTTTAAAATTTCAATTGACGGTTTTTGGTCAGTTTGATGTGATTCGGACGAATTTGGCGAGTTGTGCGGGTTTATATACACCCCGTATTTATTGATAGATGATTTAGATTAAAAGAGTTTTTATTCTAATCTCAATTATTATTAATATACTTTTTTTTTTATTTAAGAAAGGGGATTTTATAAAGGATCCCATCTAAAAGAAAAACAACGAAAACAAAGATAAAAAATACTTGACGTTTGTTAATAAATATTACAGGAAATAAAATACATATTATCGATACACTTTGTTAATGAATAAAAGAGGAAATTGTTATTTTATTCCCGTAATGTACCCACTTTTTAATTTTGGTCCCAACCATTACCATTTTCGCAATTTTAGTCCCATATTGTTTCAATTTTTGTAAATTTAGTCCCAAGCCCCAATTTCCGTCAACAATTAACGGTGAATGCACGTGATTATCACGTGCACGTTACTTGCACGTTACTTTATGCCTCCTGCACGAATTCTTACCCCCAATCCATTTCCGTTAACAATTAAGTGGATTCATTTTCCATTGGAGAGTAGAAAGCACCAAAAGCTCCATTCTCTGAATGGTCTTTGCTTCAAACAAATACTTGGATTCTTCCACCTGAGAACACATCCAAGAAAAAACACAAATCACTAAAACAAGAATAACCCCATGGATTTCTCACAACAACCATCACAGAGGCATTTAAACAAACACCTACATTGCACTTTCAGGAAAAAGTTAAAAAACACACACAAACACAATTGCGATGGATTGATACATTCTTGTAGGTCTAACAAAAGAGGCACTTGAGTTTCCTCCACCTTGGCAACTATAGAAAGACATGCCACAGCTGCCAATTGACTCATCCATGGCTTATCCTTCTGAAAGCAAACACTCCTAATGAATCTATCATAGTAGTTCACAGCTAAGAGAGCAGTCATAGCATTGAACCCGTAATGGCCAATCACCTTCAACATCCACTTAATGGCCTCATTTCTCACAATCTTTAAGGACCCATCTGAGTTTATTTCATCATAGGACAAACGGGCCTGCTTTTTCTCCTTAGATAAGAGGCAAGCAAGCTCGCCATCCTCCCAGAACAGGTCATGCTCAAACAGAAAAGTAAAAGGGTTTTCCCGAATCTCATCAAACTCCTCAATCTGCGGCTCCCTCAAACACACATACTTCTCAAAACGCTCCTCCTCACAGTAAAGGGTGACAGGTGTCGAATCCGTAAAAAATAATTAAAATACCTATTTAACGACTAAACACAGAGTATAGTGCAAACAAGGTCGATCCACAGAGACTGGTTGATTTATTTCTAACAATTCCAAGAAATTTACGAAAAGCAACAATTAAAAGGGGGGTTTTGGATTATTATAACTAAAGTATGCGATTAAAATAAAATAACAAGAATTAAAAACTAATTAAAACTATCAAGCAAGTCACGTAGGATTAAATCAATCAGACGAAATATTATCTAGCCAGGGATATTCGATTCGAATTGTTATATTGATCATTGACTCAAAGATAAATTCAAGTTATTCAGACAGATTGGCTATAGTTGATAGAGACACTCGACTCAACCTTGTTTTTACTTAATTAATCGAATAACCTAGAGACACTCGACAGTTATCTTCCCTAACAAATTCACAACCCCTAGAGACACTCGACAAGATTTAATGAATTCGCAGCATTAAGAACCATAAAAACACCAATCCTAATTAACCAAGTCGTGACACACGCAAGATTTAAATTAGATTATCAAATCCCTTAGTGAACGAGGAATTTTATCGCTAAAACCCTGCCACTAATTTACCACAAATTATCAATCAACTTTACTACACTTCAAGCATCATGAATGGCTATATGCAAATTAAAACAACCTAGAGATCGTGCACTATCCCGAAATTGCCTAATCACAATAAACACGAAACACGGAGATAAGATAAATACCTGAATAAACATGAATTAATAAAAACGTTTAGGTCTCACAATATCCCAAAAACGAATCTTAATCCCTAGCTAGATAATTAAGAACTTAGCTACTAAAATTTATCAAAACAATAAAAGAATTCTTTAATATAAACCAACTCAAAACAAAAGAAGTAATCAAAAACAAGGTAAAAGAATGTTCGATGAAGACTGTCGAAGCCTCCCTCCGGGACCTTCTCGAGTTGCTGCGTCTCCGCTCCCCAAAGCTGCGTCCAAATTTGTTACGTGATTATTCTCCCTTCCATGCTAACCAAAGTATAAATATATAAGTCCAACTCTCCTGACGCCACACGGATTCCTAAATCTCAAAATAATAGGAATTGGATTTGTAGCTTGCCCTCCAAGCTCTACACACAACTGGGCCTTTTCAATTAATTCCCATCTTCAAAGCAAATCACCCTCCTCAATCACGTTACAAAGCAACCTCCAAATAAAACAAAAGATGGGCTTCTCGTTTAATTTAATTCAATGGCCAAAGCATATGCCCATTAATCATGATGTCCGGCCCACTAGAAAAACTAATCACCAGCTAGCTTCTAGTTCTTCACGTTCACGCATGCATTGTACAATCCGAAATTCCCATGCTCATATAAGTTGCTTTCGCCTTTTTGCATTGATTTCTTCTTAAAACGACCTAATATGCTTCGATTTCACCTTCATGCCCCGATTCTACAATATAAATAACAAAGTATCAATTCCTTTTAAAATAATATTAATTCAAGTACAATTCGGGATAAAACTCAATTATAAAGATAACGAATTATCGAGTTATCAAATCCCCCCACACTAACCCATTACTCGTCCTCGAGGAATCATGAAAATTAATAGAAATAGCATCACCCATCAAACACAATCACAAAGGCAATCATCAAATTCTCGCCTAAACAAGTCTAACTCATCAACACACTACTCAATTGCACAAAATCCAACGAATAAGTATAAATATCATACCCTCGTGTAATGTAGTGTGAATCGAACGAAAGAATGTATAAAGATTAGATTGATTAATCTATAATTTTCTCCTAAGTGCTAATTATCAATTTCGAATGCACCCTTCACTCCCATCTCCACTAATGTAGTTAACTCGTGACTCAAGATCGTTAGGTCTTTCGAACTTGTAATGTAAGGCTTGGGTTAAAGGTTAGGAAAATTTGGAATTTAGTGGCTTAACACACCAAGCTTACACACTTTACAATAAAAACCCGTGGTATTTCTCTTTTCATCTACCGGACTCCCCTTGTTTTGCCTTATACAACTAAATTCCCCCCTTTACTCATCGAACTTTTAGTAACTCAAACACACTCTCATTTTTTTCTTATTTTCTTTTATGCATTTTTTCTATTCTTTTCTCTTTCTTTTTTTTTTCTGCTCATTTTTTCCTTTCTTGACTTCTTTTTCTCTCATCATTTTTTTTCTCATTTCATCTTCAACAATATACAATATTTTCTCAAAGTTCAAACACAATGGAGAATACAAAGGAGCCCAAGACATCTAAAAATACATACCCAAAATGAGCAAGCAAGGTGTGATTCAAAGAAGGGTAGGAAAATAATGTTGTGCATAGGCTTGTAATGTGGCTAAGAAGGAATTTTGCACAACATTCAGGCTCAGCGGGGTCAACCGGGATAATTTTATTTGTGATAAGATCAAGAAAAGGCTTACCACCGACAACGATCGCCTAAGTCACTTCCCAAATCAATCATTAACTAAAAATTTCGTCTCGAAGGGAGCTAAGATGCATTCTAATCAACTTTTAGACTTAATTGAAAATCAAAGACTTTTCTATCTAAGCAAAACACATTAATTCATTCAATGGTGCACGAAAAATAAGGGTATAAGATTATACTAATTCGTCAAATTTCACACAAATTTCATGCATTTAACAAGCCTAACTCGTTCTAGCAAAATTCAACAATCAAACCTAATAGAAAGCATTCAAAATGGGGGCAAAATATCCACAATTATCAGCATCTCAAGTTCGAAGTAAAATCACAATTTCAGCCACAAAAACAAAAATTTCAAAAAATTTTCAGTTCTAGCACTAGTGGACCTGATCCCCCCACACTTAAATCATGCATTGTCCTCAAGGCATTAAAAATCAAGATCTAGAGTAAAGAGGACTTCCCTGAAGTTCAGGTTGGGGAGGTAGGGCGTCTGGGTTTGTAAATTTCCCATTTAATTTGAAATTCTGGAAGTGGCGTGGGTGTTAGGCGTGGTCACGCTTAAGGGTCATGTTAGCAGAAAATTGACAGCAGCATATCTGCACTATCTGGGCCAAGTTACGCGCTCATGCAAGATAGAAAAGGGCAAAAAATCAACACAAACACCACGAGAACCGAAAAAAACAAAAGAAAAAGAAACTGAGGGAAGAAAAAGGCGCCTAAACCACCAAAACTTGGGTTGCCTCCCAATAGCGCCCTTATTTAATGTCTTAGGCTCGACAAGACTTGTTAAAGTGCTACTCAAATGGAGGTACACCCTCCATACAAATCCCCTCGACTGTGTGGAGATGAACCTTCTAGTCCATTGCGGCCTCTGGTTTGGGGATGGTAAGTCGTAGAGGTTCGCAACATGACTTGATACTTTCTCATCAAATACTCCATCAACCATTTGTAAAAATATTTACCCCGATCACTAAGATTCCTAAACTCGAAAAAGACATGAGATCTGAGGAAGGTAGTAGTTAAATAATCAATAATATTAGCATACCAGTGCGTGACCATTGAGCGTGGCCACGTCTTATGGTCACTTGGCTCGAAAAACTGCTCATCCAGAAATTCAGCTCGTGTAGGCTTTGAATCTGCAAATTTTCCTCCTCCCTTGAAGGTATATCTCAGATTATCCAAAAAATTCTTGAGTTCCTCAATAGGTGCCTGCAAAATGAAAGAATTTAAATTAGCCAAGTCATCAAGTAGTTTCAAATTCGGAGCCTTTTTATTCAAAGGTCTAACATGCTCTAATGGAATAACCATATCATAGATAGCATCATGCAAACCAACCTGTTTCGGCTTACTCTCAAAATTTTCAACTACTAAATTTTGAAGGGATTCAAAACTTAGCTTTTCCACATTATTAGGCTCAAAAATTTCATTACTTGGGTTTTCAATCACATCAACACTTAAAGCATTAGATGATTCATTAGGATATTTTTTTGACTCATAAATATTAAATTTTGCAATATCACCATCAAATTCTAGAGTCAATAAGTCTTCTTGAACATCTAATTTAGCATTAGCAGTACTGAGAAAAGGTCGCCCAAGTAAAATATCAGAAGTACTCAAAGAACTTTTATCCTCCATATAAATCACATAAAAATCAACAGGAAAGATTAATCCATCAACTTGCACAAGTACGTCCTCTAATACTCCATCTGGATACACAATAGATTGATCAACCATCTGAATTATGATACCTGTATCTTTCAAAGGACCAAGATTCAGTGATGAATAAACAGATAGAGGCATAATATTAATGGGCGCATCCAAATCACAAATTGCTTTCTTAATCTCAGTCTTGCCAATTTTACATGGAATTGAAAACATACCTTGGTCTCCACACTTAGGAGGTAATTTCTTTTGTAAAACAGCAGAGACATTCTCTCCAACACTTAGGATTTCATTACCTTTTAGTTTCCGTTTGTTGGTGCAGAGTTCCTTAAGATATTTCTCATGTCGTGGGAGTCGTTGGATTGCATCTAACAAAGGAATGTTGGCTTCAACCTTCCGAAAGGTCTCAAATATACTTTGCTCCTCCTTCTCTTTTTTTGCTCGGATCAGGCGCTCTGGAAACGGAGGTGGTTCCACCCATGGCTTAGGCTGGACTTTAATTTCTGGCTCTCTGTCGCGACTGGAGCTTAAGGCGTGGTCACGCTTAACGGTCAAGTCATCGTTCTGATCAGTTTCAGCCCTGTTCTGGCGAGTTTTGGTCTTCTCCACAGCTGGAGGCAGTTCCTTACCACTTATGACCGTGATTGCACTCACGTTGTGCCTCGGATCCTCGGTTTGAGAAGGCAACTTGCCTTGATTCTCAATCCTGCTCAAAACCGTTGCAATCTGTCCCAATTGAGTTTCCAAATTCTTGACTTGATTTTCCAAGCTACTGAGTCGGATGTCTTGGGGATCGAGGGTCTGATTGGGTTGATTCGGTGGTTGGTTGTATTGTTGGGATTGCAGAGGTAATTGGCAAACTGTCGCTACTTGTGGGATTCCTACACTCATGTTAGATGCTAAAACAGCTATCATATTCTTGAGTTCCTCAAATTGGGAAGAATTTACCTCTTCTACCTGTCTCGTCATGTCGGACTTAGCATAGTATTTTTGCGAGGCTCTAGAGATTCTGCTAATTAATTCCGTCAATTCCACAGGTGTTTTGATCATAATGGAACCCCCACTCGAAGCATCCAACTGCCTTTTATCAGCAGACATCAGACCCCTATAAAAGTTATGAATAACTGAATTTTCCGGCAGGTTGTGATGCGGGCACATTGCAAGCAAATTCTGGTATCGTTCCCAATACTCATGCAGGCCTTCATGTTCCTTCTGCTTAATGGTGATTATCTCCTGAAGGAGATCCAGATATCGATCAGCAGGGAAAAATCTGTCCAAGAATTTATCGTGCATCTGCTGCCAAGTAGTAATGGTTGCTGATGGTAGAGAGTACAACCATTTTTCTGCTGCATCTTGCAAAGAGAACGGAAAAGCACGGAGCTTGATTTGGTCCTCAGTAACACCGTGAGGCTTGGTAGAGCAGCAAACCGTGTGGAACTTACTTAGATGTTGGTGTGGGTTTTCGTTTTCCAAACCGCGAAAGATGGGAAGTAGGTGAATTGTGCCCGTCTTCAGCTCGAAACCAGCACCCACCTCTGGAAAAGTGATACAAAGGGGCTGCTGTGTGGCGGCGGGGCGCGCCAGATCTTCCATGGTTCTGCGTTGGTCCGCCATGGTTAAGGCGTGGTCACGCTCAACGGTCAAGTCAGGCTTTCCTTCGCTCGAACTGTCCGATTCAGTCCCCGATTCAATCTCCTTGACCAAACCTGATATATCAGCTTGTTTCTTGCGTGATTGAGTTTGTTGCCTTAATTTTCGAGCAGTTTTCTCGATTTCTGGATCGTAGATTGTTTCGTCCTTCCCGCGAATACTCCTGTTCATGAAAAGAAATAAAATCGATTAGAAACACAGTCCCCGGCAACGGCGCCAAAATTTGACAGGTGTCGAATCCGTCAAAAATAATTAAAATACCTATTTAACGACTAAACACAGAGTATAGTGCAAACAGGGTCGATCCACAGAGACTGGTTGATTTATTTCTAACAATTCCAAGAAATTTACGAAAAGCAACAATTAAAAGGGGGGTTTTGGATTATTATAACTAAAGTATGCGATTAAAATAAAATAACAAGAATTAAAAACTAATTAAAACTATCAAGCAAGTCACGTAGGATTAAATCAATCAGACGAAACATTATCTAGCCAGGGATATTCGATTCGAATTGTTATATTGATCATTGACTCAAAGATAAATTCAAGTTATTCAGACAGATTGACTATAGTTGATAGAGACACTCGACTCAACCTTGTTTTTACTTAATTAATCGAATAACCTAGAGACACTCGACAGTTATCTTCCCTAACAAATTCACAACCCCTAGAGACACTCGACAGGATTTAATGAATTCGCAGCATTAAGAACCATAAAAACACCAATCCTAATTAACCAAGTCGTGACACACGCAAGATTTAAATTAGATTATCAAATCCCTTAGTGAACGAGGAATTTTATCGCTAAAACCCTGCCACTAATTTACCACAAATTATCAATCAACTTTACTACACTTCAAGCATCATGAATGGCTATATGCAAATTAAAACAACCTAGAGATCGTGCACTATCCCGAAATTGCCTAATCACAATAAACACGAAACACGGAGATAAGATAAATACCTGAATAAACATGAATTAATAAAAACGTTTAGGTCTCACAATATCCCAAAAACGAATCTTAATCCCTAGCTAGATAATTAAGAACTTAGCTACTAAAATTTATCAAAACAATAAAAGAATTCTTTAATATAAACCAACTCAAAACAAAAGAAGTAATCAAAAACAAGGTAAAAGAATGTTCGATGAAGACTGTCGAAGCCTCCCTCCGGGAACTTCTCGAGTTGCTGCGTCTCCGCTCCCCAAAGCTGCGTCCAAATTTGTTACGTGATAATTCTCCCTTCCATGCTAACCAAAGTATAAATATATAAGTCCAACTCTCCTGACGCCACACGGATTCCTAAATCTCAAAATAATAGGAATTGGATTTGTAGCTTGCCCTCCAAGCTCTACACACAACTGGGCCTTTTCAATTAATTCCCATCTTCAAAGCAAATCACCCTCCTCAATCACGTTACAAAGCAACCTCCAAATAACACAAAAGATGGGCTTCTCGTTTAATTTAATTCAATGGCCAAAGCATATGCCCATTAATCATGATGTCCGGCCCACTAGAAAAACTAATCACCAGCTAGCTTCTAGTTCTTCACGTTCACGCATGCATTGTACAATCCGAAATTCCCATGCTCATATAAGTTGCTTTCGCCTTTTTGCATTGATTTCTTCTTAAAACGACCTAATATGCTTCGATTTCACCTTCATGCCCCGATTCTACAATATAAATAACAAAGTATCAATTCCTTTTAAAATAATATTAATTCAAGTACAATTCGGGATAAAACTCAATTATAAAGATAACGAATTATCGAGTTATCAAAGGGCATCAAAGATTGGATTTTGGAGAAGGTTTTCCTACTGTTTCTGAAAATGGGCAACCATCTTCTTCTTCTTCCGAGAAGAAGACACCGAGGCCTTTGCTCATTATCTTTTAAGAAAAGAATGTCCAATCATAATCATTTTCAATATGCAAATCATGCTTCAGAAGTTGTAAAAACCATATGCAAGTGTCTTTTGTTTCACTGCCAACAACTGCATAACAAATGGGAAATGTATTGGGGGTAAGAATTCGTGCAGAGGCATAAAGTAACGTGCACGTGATAATCACGTGCATTCACCGTTAATTGTTGACGGAAATTGGGGCTTGGGACTAATTTTGCAAAAATTGAAACAATATGGGACTAAAATTACGAAAATGGTAATGGTTGGGATCAAAATTAAAAAGTGGGTACATTACGGGACTAAAGTAGCAATTTCCTCTGAATAAAATAAAAGATAAAACACATAATTATTAAAATTATGTGAATAAATGAAATAATAGATAAAATGCAAGACTATCCATCCTTCTAATCTCTGTAAAATAAGAAATAGACACCGTTAAACATCCAAAATTTTGAATTGATCAACAAAAAGTATTGTATGGTCCTTACTTCTGGGAATCTCACTGGAACAAATCATTCCCTTAGCACTTTTGAAAGCACTCAGTTAAAATAGCTACACAGGTTTCGAGGAATTGAATATTATTATCCTTAAATTGAAAATTGACTTGAAAAGCTTTCTTTTTGACAAAAGCCCATTACACCTCCGCTTTTGACCAAAAGAAAGAGTCGATCGTTCAGCACATGCTCTAAAAAGTGCCTTGGGAGGATAACCTATTTGGATTTCAAAATAAGGCAACGGTCATCTCCTTGCAAGCTATTTAAAGAGATCTACTTCAACACATAAACTGATTCTTTTACAAGCTTTGTTTGCTGCTATTTTGTGTGTATACCATATAGAGTATTGTGTGTTCTCTAGTGGGTAGTATTTGCAAGAAGCTTGGGATCCTGGAGTTTTGGTCTGTTTTGTATCAGTCGTAGTTACTGTTGTACCAGGCGAGCTTCATTTGTGTTGTATCTTGTAATCTCTCATATATTATAGTGACCTGTTCAAAATCCTAAGTCTAACAACTTAGGGAGAGGATTAATCCTTTTTGTTCTTGCTTTTCACGACCATCAAGGTCAAAGCTCTCTAAATCTCTTTGTCTCATATTCCCTCATTTCTTTACCTTTGGTTGAGACTTGTTTAGGCCTTGTTGTTTGGAGAATAACAGTGCATCATCTGATCTATATCTGTCAAGTTTGTTAGCTCTTAGCTGAGCTACCGGATCATATCAATATTGTGTGGATGAAATATTTTGGTTAAAGTATTGTGAGTAGGGATGTTCAAGAACTGAGTCGGTTCGCGAGTTGACCGAGGCGAGCTGGTTAAGGTTCGAATTCGATGAGTTCAAAGTCTAAATCACCAAATGATCTAGATTGTGAAACTGTTCTGTTCAAAATCTATGCACTAATTGAATATCAAGATTTTTGTCTTGAATACAAAAATATTCATTCAAGTTAGAATCATTGAAGGCTGATCTAGCCATTACATTGTCACTCTGATAATTCTGCATGAGCTTGTTAGCTCTGTGCCTTGGTTATTGATCTAATTAAACATTGTGCGAAAAATATGATAAAGATCCATTCAACCCCCTTGATCCACAGACACAAAATTAAAAGAGAAAATACAAGGGTATAAATATGACGATGACCAAAAATTTTTAGATTTACTAAATCAGTCTCATCATTGCCTGTTTGAAGTGAACAACAGCCTGCCAATATCAGTGAATGCCGTCTGCCAATCTTCCCGTCTTCCTCCGTTGTTCTCGTTGTCACCCCCGATTTCCTGAATCTCCTCGTTCCGATCAACTTCGCCGGCGTCTTCTGCATTTCCCGCGGCGGCGTTCTCCGCACGGGCCTGTTTAAAACCCTACCGAAGCTTATACCCACAACGTACCCGAACAGCATCGCCTTTCTTGCACGGGCAGCGCAACAGCCATCTCTGTCTCTGTTGGAATTCAGCTCTTCTTCTCTAAATTTGTCTAGCAGCTGTCCCATTTTTTTCCTCATTGTAAGTTTTTTATCTGTGATTATGTCCCTATGTTTACGCAGAAACATGAACGCGCAGATTACGAAGGCGACGACAGCAACTAGTACTACGAATGCGAAGAGTTCCCAAAAACTTTCGAGGCCGAGACTCTGTGGCGTTTGCAAAGTGTCAGAATCTGGACATTTGGTCTTCGCTTCCAGCCACTTGTTCTCAATCTTCACCATCTGCTGACCCTCTGTTACTTTCAGAATTGCCCGAGAAACATCAGATACTAGAGGAGAACCTTTCGGGAACACCTGCATACATGTATTGATTGAAACAGGTATGCTCATCAGTAAATATTCTGGAAGTTCAGTTTGTATCATTTTGATCACATTTGGAATACAGTAAGGAAGTGTCACTTACGAAACCGAATCCATCGGCCTTGTATATAGGTCCGACCATCATGTATTTTGAGCAATATTTGCCTAAGAAAAGCTTGATGTATGGGATCTCATGGAAAGCGGCGGATATGCCACCATTTGCACTCCCTTTCGAGAGAAGGTCGTCTACTTGCTCCAGTGAGTTGTATTCGATGAGCCCCAACTCACTAAAGTTCATCTTCTTCAAAAATCCGAAGACAAATGAGCCTTTCATATAGCCTACGTTTTCCTTGTTTTTAATAAGCACATTGATGTCTCTAACTGTTGGCTGCAGCTTCTGGATGGTTAGCATAGATGCAAGAGTGGCAATGTAGCCTTGGGTTAGCAGAAGAACCACCAATAACCAAGCTATCAGCACAAACCTGGACAAGTTGTTTGCCACCCTATCCCCTGAAGAAAGAAGAAATGGTTAGAAACTTCTATGTATTTTTCCTTGGAAGGTGTTCTCTTTTAGCTTTCAGGTTCATTTTTCTGTTATTTAGAATATGATTTGCTCTGTCTTTTCTTCTAACAGTTTCAGTATATACAACGTTTGCTTCTAATTTAACTTTTTCGAAAGCTGTAAAATTTTGCTGACAATCCCTATAATAGTTGGCTTACTGTCACCGAAGACCATGGTTGAGAAGGCGAAGCCGAATACCCTGACCATTTGATGCTGGGAAGATCCCCTGAAATCTTTATTTACTGGACGTTCAAGAATCCAGATACATAACCCAACAAAGACGAATGAGGCCAAGACTGTCAGCCAAAGTTCCCAAGTGAGTGGCTTAATAAATATGGATGAATTCTTTATCTTTTCATCTTTGATCGGTACAATCATTGACACACCAGACTCTGAATAAGGCAGAGTGAAGTCTACATCCTCGGACCGATTTGCAACAATTGTTACATCTCCAGCAACAGCGTCAAAGTTCTGTTCGTTAATCAGCAAAAAACATTAACCCAATAAGTTGATAGAAATGCTTTTGTTATTGTTTTTTTCTTTTATCTAGATTGCATGCGGGAAGAGCCTACATTTCTGCATTTTAATTGATGTGGGATAGTTAACAACACTTACAGAGAGTTTTACTTGATAGGCCAAATCATTGTAACTTCCAGCCATGTTGTGGTCGGCTTTTGCGAAAGGAATGAACTCATATGGAAGACCATATGGTAATGCTTCAATCACTGCTTTGAAAACATCTATACAGAATCCTTCAACTTTTGTTGAATTATCTGAATTCCAAGTCACACGCACGAACTCTGTGAAGCCAACTTTCACCGGTACCCCCACTCTCAATTTCTTTCCATTTGTTGGTATCACCCAACCTTTTGGTGGAGATGGCGCATTTCCAGGCCATATAACGGATCCTAGTTTGTTTTCACTTGTGGATTCAAGTTCTTTCACTATTCCTTTCTCTTTAGTCCAGTACCCGATGCCCGGTGCACACGAGCCCACCATATTGACTATCTGAAAAGGAGGTGCATGGAGTTGACCATCAACCAGTGCAAAGTTTCCAGAAAGGCCTTTGGATTCGGTGCTTGATAAAGCCTGAATGAGCTTCAGACCAGTGCTTGATACTCCGATGCCTTCAAGTTCCGTAGAATTTGGACAAGTATTTCCTTGAATATAGTTGGGGTCTGTTACAACTGCTTTCTCTGCTGCCACAGCGAGTGCAACTGCCGAGTCATAAGCCTAGAAGCCGAAGATGTCCAAATCTTCAGCTTTTAGATTGTTGGCAGTGGCCCTTTTCTTGTACCGGGTGGAGAAGTCATCAAGCTCTTTTGTTCTTGGAATGTACGGTTTTAATCCAATTACACCTACCATGGATTCGAGGACAGATGGATCCATTGAATTCAATTCATTCGTGATGCCATCTGTCATTATCCATGCGTAGTCTTTACTCATCATTCCTACTTCTTTTACTTTCGTGAAGAAGCGAGAAGCAAGAGGGTCCATCAAGTGGACAATGAAAACTCTAGTTTGCTTGGTCATGAGCTTGTATAGCTCTTTACTGATTTGATCATCTTTGCTTGTGGGGATATAATGCTCGTGTAAGGTACGAGAGCATTTACCTTTGCCAATGCAACAGATAAAAAGGGTATGATACCTTCTCCAAATTCGTCATCCTGATAGATTGGGACGACTTCTTCCCATCCAAAAGCCTTAATGACTGCAGCGATCGTGTCTACTTGAAGAGAATCATCCACAGTAGCACGAAAGAAATATGGACTCCGAATTGATTTGAGGGAAGGACTTGTTGCTGAGAATGTGATGATGGGAAATGATGAATCTAGCTTGTACCGAGTAAGTCGAACCTATAATGGCTTGCACTTCAACATTCTTCAGTAGATCCAATGCTTCAATTTCATTTTAATGTTCAAAAAAAGAAATTTGAGTTAGTTATTTGCTGCAGTCGTTCTTGCTGGAAGTATTGAATAGCTCAAAGTTTTTAGATGAGACGATCATTCAATATGGTGTAAGAATTTGACCAAATAAGGACAGTTAAAGCAAATTTTAGTGCAATAACCCAAATCTTTGTACTTAGTCAATAGTGCAATACCTGCTGCGGCTGCCCCAATGGCATCGCCTTTGCCATCACGGTTGATGAGAACTACCCTCGTCTTATAATGACTATGCATTGCGTAGAAGTCTGAAAGTGCCATTGATATGCACGTGGATGTCATCCTTCCAAAGTCATTCATGTTAAGAACCACCCCAACTCGTATGGGGTTGGTTTGAGCCCCTCCCATTTTTGTGGCTGTGAAGGTTATTAAGGACTAAGGAGAATAAGTAAAAGATGAGATACAAACTTGGAAGCTGTTGGAATTTAAGAAAGGTGTTATTTGGGAGAAGCAAACTTTATTTAAAGAAAAACGTAATGATGGGCTAGTATTTTTAAGAAGGAATGGCTTTGTTTTGGGAAAGAAAAAATTATTGAAGATGGTTGATTGGCCGAGAATGGAGGAGAAAGAATTAATGGGAACTTTGGGAAAATGATTTTTCACTACTTACATTGCAAATGGGGTGTACATATTTATAGGTGTTGATTACCGACTTTGCTATGTCGGTTCATCAACCTTTAACAATATTTTATTCTTGATTTTTGTTGCTAATTAGGCATGTGCTATATTCTAGATTATTCTATCTTTCAATTACCTAAATGCTAAAATCTAGATTATTCTTACAAAATCTATTGCAAGATTTTTCAAAAGATAATTCTAGAAACCACATATTTATAATTTTGAGCACCAATATTTTAATACTCCCCCTTGGTGCTCATTTCAATAATTCCGATCTTTTCTCGTAGTGTGGTGAACTTATCTCGTGCTAGTGCCTTCGTAAAGATGTCTGCTAGTTGATCATTTGTATTGCAAAATTGTAACCCGATCTCTTGCTTCTCGACCAATTCTCGAATAAAGTGGTGTCGTATCTCGATATGTTTTGTTCGACTGTGAAATACTGGATTCTTCGTCATGGCGATTGTTGACATGTTGTCACAATATAGTGGCGTCGGTATCTCTTCCCCGTTTTGAAGATCCAGTAAAATTCTTCTGAGCCAAACCGTTTCGCATGCTGCACTTGTTGCGGCGATATATTCTGCTTCTGCTGATGATAGTGCAACTGTTGCTTGTTTCTTAGATGACCAGGAGATTGGTTTAGTGCCTAGACAGAAAAGATATCCACTTGTGCTTTTTCGATCATCAACACTTCCTGCCCAGTCACTGTCTGTGTATCCTCATAGGCTATTGTGCTCTTCTGATTGATATAAAATGCCTAGTTTCTTCGTTCCCTTGACGTACCTTAAAATTCTTTTTGCTGCTGCAAGGTGGTTCTTGTTTGGCTCGCTCATAAATCTTGATACTACACCAACTGCGTGAACGATGTCCGGCCTTGTATGAGTAAGGTAAATTAATGATCCCACAAAACTCCGGTAGATGGTCTCGTCCACCTTTTCAGCTTCATCATTTTTTGAAAGCTTCTCATTAGTCATCATTGGTGTCGGCATCGGCTTGCAATCTTTCATTTGAAATTTCTCCAGAAGATCATCAATATACTTCTCCTGTGATATAAATATCCGTCCTGGCTCTTATTTGATTTGTATGCCAAGAAAATACTTCATAAGACCGAGATCGGTCATTTCATATTCCCGCATCATAGCTTCCTTGAACTCCTTGATCATTTCTTTGCTCGTGCTTGTATAAATCAGGTCATCAACATAGAGACATAAAATGAGAAAGTCATGCGTACCTTGCTTCTTGACATAGAGTGATGGCTCGTTTAGACTCTTGAGAAATCCATGCTCTTGTAGATAGTCATCTATCTTATTGTTCCATGCTCGTGGAGCTTGTTTGAGGCCATAAAGAACTTTGCGTAGCCTGTAGACCTTATCTTCATGCCCCTTGATCACATATCCTTTGGGTTGCTCCACGTATATTTCTTCCTTGAGATCTCCATTTAGGAATGCTGACTTGACATCCAGCTGGTAGACTGGAAGCTTTAGTTGAGCTGCAAGAGCGAGGACTGTCCTGATTGTCTCCATCCGAACAACCGGTGCGAATGTTTCATTGAAATCAACTCCGGGTTGTTGGGAATGTCCCTTGGCGACTAGTCGGGCTTTATACTTTTGGATGCTTCCATCATCATTGTGTTTGATCTTGTACACCCATTTGAGCCCGATAATCTCCTTGTTTGGAGGTTTGTCTGCAAGCTCCCATGTTTGATTCTTCTCGATCATGTGAATTTCATCATCCATGGCCTTGACCCATGCTTCTTCCTTAGCTGCTTCTTCATACTTTGTTGGTTCTCCAGCAAATAGAGCATATGCAGCGACATTAGTAAGATAATCCTCATAGTATGCTGGAGGTCGTCTATCTCTTTGAGATCGCCTTAGTGTTGGTTCCGAACTTGATTCTTGAATTTCTGTCTGATTTGGCCCTGGAGTTGGTGATGATGGGGTCTGATCTAGATCAGGACTTGGTTCTTGTCTTTCCATTATAATGGCTGGGACTGGTGATGTGTCTGAGCTCCATTGCCATTCTGACATTTCATCAAATATCACGGCCCTTGATATGATCAGCTTCTTCGTATCTGGGTTGTAGAGTCTGTAGCCCTTAGTTTCGTCACTGTAGCCAATGAAGATGCATTTTTCTCCTCTTTCATCGAGCTTTGAACGTGTTTGTCTAGGAATGTGGGCATAAGCAATACATCCGAATATTCTAAAATGCTCCACAGTCGGCTTTCTCTTACTCCACGCCTCGTAGGGTGTCTTATTGAGCACAGCTTTTGTGGGGGACCTGTTGAGGATGTAGACTGCGGTGTTGACAGCTTCCGCCCAGAACTTCTTTGGAAGGTTTTTGCCCTGCAACATGCTCAAGGCCATTTCTACGATCGTGCGATTCTTCCGTTCTGCTACTCCGTTCTGTTGAGGTGTATATCTGGCTGTCAACTCCCTTTTGATCCCGTGCTGTTTGCAATACTGGAAGAATTCATTGCTTGTGAATTCTCCCCCTCGATCTGTTCTCAGAATTTTTAGAGAGTGCCCACATTGATTTTCTGCGAGGGCCTTGAATTGCTTGAAAAAGGAGAATGCTTCCGATTTTTGCTCCAGAAAATAAACCCATATCATTCGGGTAAAATCATCGACAAATAATAAAAAATATCTTTTTCCTCCCAAAGATGGATTTTGAGAAGGACCCCAAATGTCTGCATGCACCAACTCTAATGGGTTCTTTGCCCTCCAAGATGTTTTAGGAAATGGCAATCTATGCATTTTTCCATAAATACATCCCTCACAAATTTTCTTTTCATCATTTATTGAGGGAAGTCCCTTCACCATATCCTTTAATACTTTGAGGCTATTAAAATTTAAATGCCCATATCTTAAATGCCATAATGTGGATTCATCAACTTCTCCACATTTTAAAGAATATTTCTTATCTATGGGCATTTTTAGAGGAAATATTTTATTAGGGGCCATTTTTATCATGGTAATTGACTGACCCTTTTCCTTATCAATAATGAGGCATTTATCATTATCAAAATTTACCTTATAGCCTCTTTGGATTAATTGACCAACACTTAGCAAATTTTGGGTCAGACCGGGGACATAAAAAACATCATGAATTTTTCTAGTGGAGCCATCTTTAGTTCTAACACCAATAGTACCCATTCCTTCAACATTTTGACTTCTCCCATCACCAAGAGTAATTTGACTCTTAATGTTTTCATCGAGTGTAATAAAAGATTCACGGTTGCCTGTCATATGATTAGAGCAACCGCTATCTACATACCAGATATCATGTAACTCTTGGTGTCCATTTAAGCATGAAAGAAAAACATGATCTTTAGAATTATCTTCCGTAGTAAATCTGGCTTCATCCTTTTGCCGATAAAAACAATCCTTTTCAAAATGAGTATGATTTCTTGTCTTCAATTGTATCTCCATAACTTCTTATTTGATTAATTATATTTGAGACCCGATTAAAAAATATTTCAATCGACTCATCTTCCTTCATCAATAACGTATCAAAATCTCTCCATAAGGATTGAAGTTTAATGGAGATTACCTTGTCTGAGCCCTTATATGCGTTCTTCAAGATCTCCCAAGCCTCTTTTGCTGTTGTAGCAACCATTATCCTTGGAAATATGGGTTTCGTAACCCCTTGTTGCATGTATGACAATGCCTTTGCATCCTTCCTCCGATTCTCATTGTACTCCTTTTTTCTATTGTTGTCCCAAGACTCCAATTCGGCAGCATCTCGGGGTTGCTCGTAGCCATTTTCTATCAAATCCCAAAGACCCTGTGATATGTATAGGGTCTTCATTTGGATACTCCAAAATTCATAGGACTCCCCCTCAAATATTGGGACCATGGAAGGAGTATAATTAAAGGTTGTAAGGTTTTGGGCCATTTGATAGGTTTGGATTGAATTGGCTCTGATACCAAATGTTGGAATTTAAGAAAGGTGTTATTTGGGAGAAGCAAACTTTATTTAAAGAAAAACGTAATGATGGGCTAGTATTTTTAAGAAGGAATGGCTTTGTTTTGGGAAAGAAAAAATTATTGAAGATGGTTGATTGGCCGAGAATGGAGGAGAAAGAATTAATGGGAACTTTGGGAAAATGATTTTTCACTACTTACATTGCAAATGGGGTGTACATATTTATAGGTGTTGATTACCGACTTTGCTATGTCGGTTCATCAACCTTTAACAATATTTTATTCTTGATTTTTGTTGCTAATTAGGCATGTGCTATATTCTAGATTATTCTATCTTTCAATTACCTAAATGCTAAAATCTAGATTATTCTTACAAAATCTATTGCAAGATTTTTCAAAAGATAATTCTAGAAACCACATATTTATAATTTTGAGCACCAATATTTTAATAGAAGCCAGCCACAGTATTTCTTCCCCATAATATCATTTATTTTTGCTAAAATGAAGGTCTGGCTTTGAGGCTTGAGAGTTAAGAGGATGATTTTTTTTTTCCTGGTATGGTTTGTATGGGGCAGACTTGCGAGTTGTTTAACTTGTTTGAACCGTCACTCATAACTAAATATATGGTACAGTAGGACCCAAAAATGGGCATCATTTGAATGATTAAACCATCAATAGAGGTTACTATTTTGATGTCAATGTATTATTTTACATTCAATTTGATATTAGATTTAGGGTGGCATGATTTAAGCTATCGAGTTGGTCATGGCATACAATTTTAATTTGCACTAAAGTTTCCAGTAAGTTGATTGTGCCAAAATTTACAAATACTCTGGGGAGAGCCAGATTGTTTACACGTTGAGAAGTGGAAATATTTGTGCAAATATCCTTGCACATTAAGTGCGCGTTTACTTTGTAAGTTTGCAGACCATCCAATTTGGGCTAGGCATGGTAATTTTATGGCTGTATTACCCAATCTCCAATTTACTGTAAGTTTGCAGGATTTCCATGAAGTAAAAGCATGGATATGGGGTTGTAGTGTCAATCTTTTATAAAAGAAATTCGAAAAATTTAAAATAAATATGTAATTTTCTAAGTTGGACTGAAATTTGAACCCGAGAAGTTAAAATTTAAGCCACGTATCAATAAAAATAGGCTATAAAACAAATATATATATACATATTTCTAGACTCGATCGTGCTATGTCCCTTGTTGGCGTTGACGTCGACGTCGACATTATCCAGCTAGCTATGTGACATGCAATATGCTAAAATTTGTTTTGTATTTGGTAAAATTGACTTTGTGTACGGCTGTACACCAAGTCTATCGACACTCGTGTCGTGAAGACAAGCCAACTCACAATATTACATCCTTGCGGTTCAGTTTCAACTTTCAATTAATTTCTGAATCCCATGGAAACATTATCTAGAAAATCGTGATCAAGTCTATAACACTTCAACAAGTGGGATTAAATCTAACCACGTTCAAGGGCAATTGGTGATTTAATCCACTATTCATATCATACAAAAAGATCAGGAGTAAATTTACATGTCCATAAAGGAAAATAGAAAAGGCGTATAATAATAAGGACATGACAAGAACACGACATCACTTTTTTTTTTTTAAAACTTTGCGAATGATGAGTATCCAGCACGATGTCGAATAAGACTTGACACGTCAATATAATTAATTACATATACACTATGATACACGGATACGGATACGGTGACACGGACACGACACGATACGGATACGGTGAAACGGATTTTTTAAAGAATTTTTTACGTGAGGAGTGTCCGATACCGGTGTCTGACACGATACGACAAAATGATATTTTTAAAAGTGTCCATGCATCATAGCATGTACATCATGAACCTAATTAATGTCTAAGCTATTGTAGAGGTACTTCAACAAACTATATTTTCCAAATCAGATATCATCATGGTAAAAGGGAAAGGCTGTTACACTTACACCAGGCAATTAAATAAATGCCTGGAAGTAGATAGGTGGGGAGAAGTTGAAACAATGTAGAATTAGATTAACAAATTACAAATAACACCCATGTCATCATCTCATGTTTTCTCATTGGTGTCAGCAGGCTGAATTTCGCCTTCTTGACTCGTCGTCATCGCATTCTCTGTCGGCCTTGTTTGAGCTTCTTGATGATTTATATCCTGCTCTTCGTGCTGGTCCCTGTTCTGATCAATGGAAACATTACACGGTGCGTCGCCTTGTGCCCTCGGTCTCACACAATCGCAACAGGGACGTTCATGGTTCTCATCAGGTGCCAATGTGTTGTGAAACTTTCCCCACAGCTCCTTCATTTTGTCCCACCAAGCTGAGCTAGAATCATAGATTGTAGTCCTATTTTCATATAAGAACTGAGACAAATTGGCCACAAAAGAGAAAGCTCCAACCGCTCCTATGATCACAAAGAGCCCCCCAAACTCGCCATTCCAAGACTCTTTGGTGAAGTCAATGCGTCAGAGTCTGGACAGTGGATCTTATCCCCCAACCACTTCTACTTGATCTCCACCATCTTAGCCCCCTCCGTGACATTGAAAATCGCTCTCAAAACGTCGGTCACTAGAGGAGAACCTATGGGGAACACCTGCAGAAACATGAAAGGAAGGTCACTATTAGAAAACATGGTTTAGCAACCGAAATGACAGATGAAATGAAGGGTTGTGAATGCATCGAACACGTACGAAGCCAAAGCCGTCGGCCTTATACACGTGCTCGACCATCGTGTACTTGGAGCAGTATATCCCCAAGAAGACTTTGATGTAAGGGGTCTCATGAAAAGCTGCGGCTATACCGTCGTTGCCGCTCCCTTTGGAGAGAAGTTCATAGAGATTCTCGGGTGAATCGAACTGCACGAGGTGGGACTCATCGAATTTCATCTTTTTGAGAACTCCGAGAACGAATGATCCCTTCATGTAGCCTACGTATTCCTTGTTCCTGATAAGTTCATTAACATCTGCAAACTTGGGCTGCAGCTTCTGAACAGTTAACATAGATGCAAAACTGGCGGTGTAGCCTTGGGTTAGTATGAGAACCACCAAGAACCACACAATCAACACGAATTTTGATAGGTTTCTTACCACGTTCTCCTCTACAAGATAGTGAAAGCAATGTCAAATGCTTAGAGACAAAAGCAATGCGTAAGCAAACTCTAAATATAAGTGATTTTTTCTGCCTTTTTAGTTTGCTTACTTTGAGAAAATACAATGGTGGAGAAGGAGAACCAGAGTATCATTGCAACTTGACGCCAAAAAGATCCCCTGAAATTGTTGTTCATTGGATGCTCAAGAATCCAAATCAAAATCCCTAAGGAAACGATAGAGAAGAAACTCGTTAGCCAAATTCCCAAGTCACTGGTTTCACAAATACCTAACTATTCTTGATGTTATCATGTTTGATTTCCACGACCATGGCCACACCGGACCCTGTGTAAGGCGGAGTGAAGTCGACTACTGATAGACAAATCTTGAACCCAAGTGTAAGTTCTAAATTCGATTGCAACACTTGAGGTATCGTATCCACAGGGAAGGGAACTCAACAACCACTTCTATGACTATTTCTAATCTAGAGACCGAACAAGATTGACAGCGTTGTACTATACTACTATGACGAAATTAAACTTAAGCAATAAGTAATCAATCACACGAGCTAACAAATAAAAATCAAGATTAAACCACTTAATTAAAACAGGTCGGGGAGTAAATCATATGTCCTTCAGTGATCAAATCAATACTCAAGTACGGATGTATGATTCTTCAACCTAATCACAATTTTATACCTAGCTTCTCTCAAAGACTAGATGTCTAATTAATTAAGCCAAGTGTTGTTCTCACCATCACTTAGTAACCAAATTAATCGAATAAAGCAAGATTAGTGTATTTAAAACTTAGCGGCTTGGCATGGAATTCTAAATACGTGTTGCAGAAATTAGGGTTAAATTTCTTTAAGCCCAAAAGTCTAAGTTTTGGAAAACAATCTCAATTATCCTCAATCTCTCGATTATCGGATAATTTACACTATGTTCATGGATGGCCAATCCATTCCCAATCTACTCAATCCCGTTTTCCTAACAAAGAATCACACAAATTAACTCAAGCATTAACTCAAACACCTTAGATGCATAATCCTTACCCCCTAACCCTAGGAGATTAGTTCCTCATAATAGACTCAAAACTCATTAAAATCAAAGGAATTGCATTCAAAACATTCATGTCTAACATAAACATCAAACCGGAATTAGTACTTCTGAAATTCTAACCTAATTATCAAAAACGAATCTAAAGCAATAGAACTAACTATACTAGAATTGAAAACCAAAACTTGAGGAATTAGTTTGATCGAAAAGCAGTAAATAAAACCAAATTGATAAAGTCTTGTGATTGGAATGAATCTTCAACTCTATGTCTTCGTGTTTCTTCCTTCTCCGATTATTCTTGAACTTCTGGGAAGCTATCCGTCCAAAAAGCTCCCAAATTCCTCCTCAAAACCGTGTTTAAATAGAAGTCCATAATCCAGTACCGCCCCGTGACACGGGCGTGCAGAGCTCACGCACAAAAATGTGACACGCCCATGTCACATATAAAAAATGTACTCGCGCTTTTCTTCTTGACACGGGGGTGTCAAGAGTTGTTCTTCTGAATGACACGGGGGTGCAAAAGCTTCCAGGGCTCTCCGTACCGAGGCACGGGGGTGTCGAAACTTGCTCTATGTTGGTGACACGGGCTTGTCACCATCTGGAATCCGAGGGTCACTTCTGTACTGAGACACGGGGGTGTCTCAGTTTACTCTTCCACGGGGACACGGGCGTGTCCCCTAGAATTTCTCGTTTTTCGCCCTTTATTGCATGGTTTTGCTTCTAATTCGTGTTTTCAACTCCAAGGTGAAAGGTACCTAAAAGGGAGCATAAATCGCGTTAAGTTCTTAAAACTACTTGAATTTAACCAAATTGCCCTACAAATCCATGCAATAAACCGATACATCAAACTCCCCCAAACTTGAATATTGCTCGTCCTCGAGCAATCGAGAAAATTACATCAAACCAACCTCAAAATCAATCTCTCAATAGGGCAATTCTTAGAATTTCACTCAAGCAGTCTAGCCTATCAAACACATTACAATCAAGCACAAGAATCAACACAATCGTATAAATGGAATATCCTCGTGTAGTGTGTGAATTCGAACAAAATAATGTACAACGGTTAGAATACCAACCTAATGATTCCTTCCTAAATACCAATGATAGACTTCGGAAAACATTCTTCGCACCTATCTCCACTAATGGAATTAACCCAGAATTAAGGATCGGAAGGTCTTTCGAGGCTTGTAATGTGGGCTCGGGGTTAAGGTTATGGAATGTTTAGTATAGTAGTGACTCAACACACCTCGCTCACCCATTCAAATCCCCTCGGTCGCCATCTTTATCTTTCCCCGTCAAACTCCCCCAAACTTAGACCTTGTCTAAGTTTGTTACATGCAGACAGTCTAAGAGTTTCTTCTGTTTCAAATCTACTCAAATCACTTTTTTTTTTTTCCTTCTTTTGTCTACTTATAGCTTTACACAACTCGTTCTTTTACTATTTCCTTTTGAATTCTTCTTTTCTTTCAGCATCTAAGATTATCTCTTATTTCTTCTCTTGGCTCCTCATCAAGAATTTAGTAACATCTTCAATCGATTCAAAGGAGTGAGCAAAGTGTGACTCTAGGGTAGGTTTATGGTGCTGTGCCTGCGGCTTATAATGTGGCTACAAAAATTTAATGGCACAACACTTAGGCTCAGCGGGGTCAACAGGATTTCGTTCTTTAGTTAAAATGGCTCAATAGCGAGGCTACCTCCGACAAGAATGCCTAAGTCATCTCCCTAATTCTTTGTTAATTCAAAATTTCGCCTCAATAGGACTAAAATGCATCCTAATCCATTTCTCAGTATTATTCAAGAATTACTAACTCAACATCCTAACCTAAGTACATGACCTTGTTCAATTGTGCACAAAAATAAGGATATCCCACCATTCCAAAGTATCAATACTCACACCTAACTTCATGCATTCGACTAGCCTAACTCACTTTGGCAAAAGTTCCAACAATCAAACCTCATCGAAAAATTTAAAATTTTGGCTTATTTTCAGCAATCATCTTTTCATTCTCAAAGATATCACAATATCAAGTAAATAAATCCCCCAATGCATCTTCCTATGCAAAATATTAGCAATACAATCCAAAACCTTTTACCCCTCTCCCCCAAACTTAAACCATGCAATGTCCTCATGCATAAAAGAAAAAGAAAGAAGGCAAAAAGAAAAACTCCCTCAGTACAGCGAAGAACCCGGCAACAAGTTATTCATCAAGCCTAACCTGCACTTAAACGACTAAAACACGGATCATAAGCTAAGCAAAGCAAATGATAATCAACATGCAATTAACAAGAAATCCCTGTCGTCAAGTAACTACTATAACCATAAGAATAGTTAGCATAGTGCGAATAGTTAGGTTAGAGTGGTGAATTATAGCATCATACAGACTAAAGCAAGAAAGACAGAAAGCTAGAAAAGAACCCAATCAAGGATAAGGTGGCGGGTAATGTGGGGGCTGGCTTGAGCTACTCGTTCCAGCACCTCCAAATTGCTTGGCAAGGTATGCATGGAGATTCTCGAACTGTCCATCAATGTGGAGCTGCAAGGCATCAAGCCGGGAGTACACATGCTCTACAAAACTATCCATCCGCGCATTCTTAGATGCCATATAATCCCGCATGTAAGCGGGGATCTCCTCATCGTCATCTTGGACCATTGGCATCGGTGCTCCTCGCCCGGCTTCCTCTCGATCCGGTATCTGTGCAAGCCTTCTCTGCTGATCAAGGGTGAGGTCATCATACTTTGCCACACCCCACCTGTACATCCGCTCAAACCGGTTCCTTTCCCTCTCCGGATACCAGGGTAAAACCCTATCCTTTAAGCTCCCGGCAGGCCATCGGATGAATAGATCCATCTTGATGAACGTCTGCTCTTCAACATAGGGAAAGTTGGATAAAGGCTCCGTTTCCTCCGCAAGCTACCCTACCTCCTTGGCTAGCTTCGTCACATAGGCTCCATGGCCTATAGTTCCCGACGCCCTGCCTGCCACCTCCTTCAGCTTGTACATGAACTCGGTCGTGGCATCAAACTGCACCCCCTCCTTCATAAAATACATAATGGCCAACTCAAACCCGTTGATATTTCCATCGCTCTCATGCCTAGCACATATTCCCACAGCCAGGAATCTATGCACCAATCGCCAGACTAAACTATCAATCCAGGTGGCCTTAGTATTTCGTGGGTTGTAAGCCGGGGCACCAACTTTTAGAGGGAATGATCGCCACACCGCCTCTCTGTCCTCCGTAGACCAATTGGGCAACGTTGACATCTCGCAACAAGGAAACCCTAAGGCGTCACGAATCTCGTCTTTATTTAATGATTCGGCTTCCTCCCCATCTAACGTGAAATTGAGCTTGGTGTTGACCTGGTCCCAAGTCATAGTGGTGAAGAATGCTGTTGTCAAATCCAGATATGTGTTAGCCGGAACCATCATAAATGTCTTCCACCCTATGTTGTTAAATAAAGCCTCGATCTCCTCCCAGACTCCTAACCTCCGAAGTGTAGCGAGATGCGGGAACTTGGTGGGCATAATATTCCGCGTGGTATTCCTGTTATAAGGGTTCCCAAGCCCTTCCAAAGTTACATTCACGGAATCCCGTGGTTGGTGGCCGGTTGGACCGGAGGATAAGGTGAGTTGCAGAGGGGCGGGTCTCTTGTTGCGTCCCATACTTCCTGCACAGAAATTTCCCCAAATCAACAACAAAAAGTAATATAATTTCAAAGGGGCATTTTATCGAACACCTTGGGAGCACAAGTAAAAAGTCTAGAATTCCATCAAATAAAACATACCATTTCATCACCCAAAACCTAGACTCAGCCCTCTATATTACCAAACTCGTTGAACTATCATAGGGCCTCAATTTCTCCCACAAACATGTAAATAACCGCCCATAACAAACCTCCACAATTTGCACAATTCTAAACAATGTGTAAGAGCAAGGGCCTAATTTCCACTCCATTATGAACACCCAACTCTAGCATGCACAAAACTCGACTAAGGAGCAAGAATTCATAGAATTGATATCCAACATGCTTCAAGGAAAAATTAGGGTTCATAGTCTAAAAAGGCCAAAAATTTGCAAATTATGCCAATTCCTAATTCTAAACATGCCAACACTTGAAATAGAATCAAGAATTTTAAAGAATATACATCATAAGCATGGGTTATAGAATTAGGGTCTAACCCTTCTCAAATAATTCCATGAAAATTAAGCACCCAAGAGAAGAGAAGAGAAGACTTACCCGATGAATATAGAATACAAAGTGTAATGTGTGTGGTGTCTTGCCGGAATATGACTGAAAATGGTGGTGGAGATGTTTGTGCCGTGAGTGAAAGGGGGAGGAAAAGGTGAGAGAAGAGAAGAGAAGGGGTTCTTGTGTTTTAGAATACAAGACAAAGTGAGGAATCCCTTTCTTATTTCAAACCCGCGGATGTGACACGCCCGTGTCGATAAGTATACTATATGGATGACACGGGGGTGCCATCCTTTACCTGGTGAACTCTGTACTCTGACACGGGGGTGTCGATTTTTACTTAGGTAACTTGACAAGCCCGTGTCTCCTCTCGGCTGACAACACTGTACCGTGACACGGGGGTGTCACGGATTTCTCCTTGTGGAAGACACGCCCGTGTCTCCCCCAAACTTAGGAATTTGGCACGACACTCCGCGCAAAACGTTCCTTGGTGTTTGCATCCGCTAAATTCATACCTATTAGCTCAAATTCTGCAAAGTAAGACCTTAGTACACCAAGTTAAGCACCATATCACTTCATTTTAAATAAAAACACACACAATACTCATGCACCCATTCGAAATTAAAACCACAAAAGAACCTCATTATGATTACCATCCAAGACCTTCATACTCCATCCACTCGATTCGAACCTATTTACCTGAAACACAAGACAGAAGATACCTATCAATCACAAACTTAACTAACTAACGAAAGGGAAGAGAAGAGAAGAAAAGGGAAAGAAGAATAGTTCTAAGTTATAGTCGTTAGCTTGACTTCATGACTCAGGTCGAAGGCGCTGGAGCCGTTAACACGCACGAGACGTGTTCGCCAATTCGATCTCCGGCAAGATATGGCTTGAGTCTTTGTCCATTCACCACAAAGGATGGTGATCCTTCATTGCCTATCTCCACCGCTCCATTCGCCAAAACTTTTACCACTCTGAATGGACCGGACCACCTTGACTTAAGTTTCCCGGGAAAGAGCTTCAATCTAGAATTGTACAACAACACCAATTGACCCTCGACAAACTCCTTAACCCGAATATGCTTATCATGCCACTTCTTCGTTCTCTCCTTATAAATCCGAGCATTTTCGTAAGCTTCTAACGTTAATTCCTCCAACTCTTGCAAGTCAAGTATCCTTTTCTCTCCGGCTCTCGTGAGATCGAAATTTATAGCCTTAATGGCCCAGTACGACTTATACTCAATCTCGACTGGGAGGTGACATGCTTTACCATAAACCAACTGATACGGAGAAGTTCCTATAGGTGTCTTAAACGCGGTCCTATAAGCCCATAACGCGTCACCCGCTTGAGTGTCCTCCATATAAGCTCACATGACATCTCTCAAGCACTTCATCAGCTTCAACCTCCAGAACACACCTCCGCACTAACCCATCCGAGCAGTGTTTATATACATATGGCTCTTCCCAATAATAACGCTTCGCTTCTGACAAGAACTTCTATTTCTGATGGAAATTCATACCTGGTGGTAAAGCTTTGCAAACCATGTGATTCACAATATCTGCGTACCAAGGAACTATCACATCGGCTGCAAACAACTCCTCATCAGGGAAATTCTCAGTAATCTCCTCCTCATACTCATCCTCCTTTTCCCCAACTTCTAACCTTGACAAGTGATCTGCAACTAAGTTCTCCGTCCCCTTCTTGTCACGAATTTCAAGATCGAACTCCTGAAGCAATAGAATCCATCTAATCAAACGGGGCTTTGAATCCTTCTTCGAAAGGAGATACTTGATTGTTGCGTGGTCCTTGTAGACGATTATCTTCGAACCTATCAAGTAAGACCGAAACTTGTCAAAAGCATGCACAATAGCTAATAATTCTTTCTCAGTAGTAGCATAATTTAATTGTGCGTCAGTTAAAGTTTTGCTAGAATATGCGATAACGTGTAAATTTTTCTTCCTTCGTTGGCCAAGAACAGCTCCAATGGCCAAATCGCTCGCATCGCACATTAGCTCAAACGGTAGAGTCCAATCCGGTGCAACCATAATTGGTGCCGAGGTAAGCTCCTTCTTCAACCTATCAAATGCAAGTAAACAATCATTATTAAACACGAATTCAGTATCTTTTTGTAGTAACTTGCATAAAGGTAAGGTAATTTTTGAAAAGTCCTTGATAAACCGGCGATAGAAACCGGCATGACCAAGGAAACTTCTCACTCCCTTGATATTAGTAGGTGGAGGCAGTTTTGCGATAACGTCAATCTTGGCCCTATCCACCTCAATGCCTTTCTCTGAAACCTTGTGACCCAACACTATCCCTTCCTTTACCATGAAGTGGCACTTCTCCCAATTTAGCACAAGGTTAGTTTCTTCACATCGCTGTAAAACTTGAGCAAGATTATGCAAGCATGAATCGAAAGAAGAACCAAACACAGAAAAGTCATCCATAAAGATTTCCATTGTGCGTTCTATGAAGTCAGAGAAAATGGCCATCATGCATCGTTGAAAAGTAGCCGGGGCATTACACAACCCAAAAGGCATACGCCTATACGTAAATGTGCCATAAGGGCAAGTAAACGTACATTTTTCCTGATCCTCTGGAGCTATAGCAATTTGTTTATACCCTGAATACCCATCTAGAAAGCAGTAATAAGAATGTCCGGCTAACCTCTCTAACATCTGATCAATAAAGGGAAGTGGAAAGTGATCTTTACGAGTGGCAGTGTTCAACTTCCTATAATCTATGCAAACTCTCCACCCCGTGACTGTCCTAGTTGGTATTAACTCATTCTTCTCATTTTTAATTACAGTCATCCCCCCTTTCTTGGGCACTACCTGCACAGGGCTAACCCACTTGCTATCCGAGATAGGGTAAATTATCCCGGCATCTAACAGTTTTAGTACCTCAACCCTAACTACCTCTTTCATGTTTGGGTTCAATCTACGCTGATGTTCTACGGAGGGTTTATGGTTATCTTCCATAAGAATCTTATGCATGCAAATAGATGGGCTAATCCCCTTGATGTCAGAAATAGTCCATCCTATCGCTCGTTTGTGTTCTCTCAAAACCCTCAACAAAGCATCATGATGTGAATCAGTTAAATCAGAGGCAACTATAACAGGCAATGTTTCAGATTCAGCCAAATAAGCATATCTTAAATGAGCGGGGAGGGGTTTCAGTTCTAACTTAGGAGCTTTCTCAACAGAAGGATGAAGAGTGGGCTTACTTGTACCCAACTCTTCATATACAAACCTCTTTCAGAATGGTACGTATGGGGTGGCCTCGAGTGCCTTTGCGTAGGCGGCCAATTCTTCTAGTATGTCTTTCCCATCAATATGGTCCGTGAGTCCTCTTAGACAGAGTTCGAGAGGGTCCTCGTTGCTTATGGACATCGGTGTCTGTGCTCTGATTTCCACCATGTTGCATTGTTCTTCGATCACCGGTCCTTTCATTGCCTTGAACAGATTAAACTCCACCTGTTCGTCCCCCACACGAAGAGTTAGAATGCCACTCTTCACATCAATTAAGGCTCCTGCTGTGGCTAGGAAAGGCCTCCCTAAGATGAGCGGCATGTTTTGATCTTTCTCCATCTCCAACACTATGAAGTCTACCGGTAGGTAGAACTTCCCAACTCTGACCAAAACATTTTCTAGGATTCCCGTGGGGTACTTGACTGATTGATCTGCTAGCTGCAGGAAAACGGTAGTCGGTTTCAATGAATTCAGTCCAAGTTTCCTGCAAACAGATAATGGCATTAGACTCACACTAGCACCAAGATCACATAAAGCTTTATTAAAGGACAAATTGCCAATTGTGCAAGGAATTAAAAAACTCCCTGGATCCTTAAGCTTCGGAGGAAGCTTATGTTGTAGAATGGCGCTGCACTCTTCAGTAAGTGCTATCGTGGCGTAGTCCTCCAATTTTCTCTTGTTGGAGAGGATCTCCTTCAAGAATTTGACGTATGTGGGCATCTGGGCTAGGGCCTTGGCAAAGGGGATGTTTATATGTAGTTCCTTGAAGATATTCAAGAACTTCTCGAATTGTTTCTCCAACCTTTGCTTTTGAAACCTCTGCGGGAAGGGAAGTGGTGGCACATATGGCTTGGGTGCCACAGATGTCTTTGGCTTGGAAGGGAGCTCAGGCGTCTGTGCTTCCTTTTCCTCTTTCGCTGGCTCGACTACTTTCTCAGATTCTACTACGGCTTCCTTTTCTCTTCTCATTTCTATCTCCACCGGCATTACAGGCCCCTTGTAAGTTGTGCCACTCCGTAGTGTAATGGCCTTGCAATGCTCTTTCGGATTCTCCTCAGGTTTGCTTGGAAACATGCCTTGGGCTCTAACATTTATCGTATTTGCAAGCTGGCCCACCTGTACCTCCAAATTTTTGTTCTGAACCATCACCTGTTCTACCTGAGATTCGAGTTTCTGATACCTGTCATTCGAGACATTTATGAACTTCTCGAGGGCCACCTCCCATCCCGGTTTCTGTTCTTGCGGTGGTTGTGGAGGGGGTGCGAATCTCTGCTGATTTTGATGTGGTGGATGTGGTCCCTGTTGTCTCGGTTGGAAGTGTGGTCTCGGGTTTGGGTTTGGGTTTTGAACATTCTGATTGTTTGACCACGAGAAGTGCGGATGATTCTTCCAACCTGGGTTGTAGGTGTTCGAGTATGGGTCATTTGTTGGCTTTGATTTTGCACGTAATTCGCTTGCTCTTGACCAACAACAACCTGTGCACCTGCATTGGTAGAAGGACAAACATCAAACGAATGGGGACCACCACCAATTTCACATAATACCTGTAAGGCGTTTGACTGTGCCACTGTGTTTCGTGCTGTAGAAATTGCAAGTCGGTCTAGCTTCTGGTTCAGTGCCTCGAACTTGGCATTGAAAGCTGTCACAGTGTCAGTGGTGAGTATGCTTGCCTCAGGTTTCGGTGGAGGAGGATTGCTCCTCTCCTTTGTCCAACTGCTATTTGGTGCCATCTTATTCAGGAGTTGCATTCCTACTTCTTCGGTCAGCGCCATAAATGCTCCTCCCGCTGCTGCATCGACCATGATTTTCATGTTTTCAATCATTCCGTTGTAAAAGATTTGTACCAGTTGCCATCCTGGAACACGATGATGTGGGCATTTCCTTTGCAAATCCTTATATCTTTCCCATCCTTCGTACAACGTTTCCCCATCATAGAGCCTGAAGCTCGTTATTTCGTCTTTGTACCTCATGGTCTTGCTAGGAGGGTAGAACTTGGCTAAAAAGGCCTTAGAGAGGTCTGCCCATGTCTGAAGTGTCTCATTTGACGAAGTCGAAATCCATGTCCTGGCTTTGTCCCTTAAGGAGAAGGGAAAAAGCCTAACTCTGATCGCGTCATCTGAAGCATTATGGATCTTAAAAGTTGAGCACACATCCAAAAAGTAGGACAAATGTGATGCGGGATCTTCATGTGGTAAACCCCCAAACGGATTCTGTTGTAAGAGGTTGATGAACCCAGTTTTGATCTCAAAGTTGTTCGCCTCCACCGTGGGGCGAACCAAGTTGTTCTGGATTAGGCCAATGTTAGGAATGGCATAATCCTGAAGTGTGGTTGGTTGCTCGTTATTGGGTTGTGCCATTGGAATTGGGTTTACTTCCTGCTTCTTTTCCTTTCTTCGCCTCGTTCGATTCGCCCGATAAGTCCTCTCAATTTCAGGATCGTAAGGCAAAGGTTCCGAGCCTTCGATCGTAGCATGCACTAGGTACCTGTAATTGGGAAACCCGTGGTCAAATTCAACGCACTTCAAAAAGAAATCAAGCAGAAAGGGTGGTCTAAAGCACCAGAAACAGTCAATAAAGTAATATTGAATTGAACGCCTTCCCCGGCAACGGCGCCAAAAACTTGATAGACAAATCTTGAACCCAAGTGTAAGTTCTAAATTCGATTGCAACACTTAAGGTATCGTATCCACAGGGAAGGGAACTCAACAACCACTTCTATGACTATTTCTAATCTAGAGACCGAACAAGATTGACAGTGTTGTACTATAATACTATGACGAAATTAAACTTAAGCAATAAGTAATCAATCACACGAGCTAACAAATAAAAATCAAGATTAAACCACTTAATTAAAACAGGTCTGGGAGTAAATCATATGCCCTTCAGTGATCAAATCAATACTCAAGTACGGATGTATGATTCTTCAACCTAATCACAATTTTACACCTAACTTCTCTCAAAGACTAGATGTCTAATTAATTAAGCCAAGTGTTGTTCTCACAATCACTTAATAACCAAATTAATCGAATAAAGCAAGATTAGTGTATTTAAAACCTAACGGCTTGGCATGGAATTCTAAATACGTGTTGCAGAAATTAGGGTTAAATTTCTTTAAGCCCAAAAGTCTAAGTTTTGGAAAACAATCTCAATTATCCTCAATCTCTCGATTATCGGATAATTTACACTATGTTCATGGATGGCCAATCCATTCCCAATCTACTCAATCCCGTTTTCCTAACAAAGAATCACACAAATTAACTCAAGCATTAACTCAAACACCTTAGATGCATAATCCTTACCCCCTAACCCTAGGAGATTAGTTCCTCATAATAGACTCAAAACTCATTAAAATCAAAGGAATTGCATTCAAAACATTCATGTCTAACATAAACATCAAACCGGAATTAGTACTTCTGAAATTCTAACCTAATTATCAAAAACGAATCTAAAGCAATAGAACTAACTATACTAGAATTGAAAACCAAAACTTGAGGAATTAGTTTGATCGAAAAGCAGTAAATAAAACCAAATTGATAAAGTCTTGTGATTGGAATGAATCTTCAACTCTATGTCTTCGTGTTTCTTCCTTATCCGATTATTCTTGAACTTCTGGGAAGCTATCCGTCCAAAAAGCTCCCAAATTCCGCCTCAAAACCGTGTTTAAATAGAAGTCCATAATCCAGTACCGCCCCGTGACACGGGCGTGCAGAGCTCATGCACAAAAATGTGACACGCCCGTGTCACATATAAAAAACATACTCGCGCTTTTCTTCTTGACACGGGGGTGTCAAGAGTTGTTCTTCTGAATGACACGGGGGTGCAAAAGCTTCCAGGCCTCTCTGTACCGAGACACGGGGGTGTCGAAACTTGCTCTATGTTGGTGACACGGGCGTGTCACCATCTGGAATCCGAGGGTCACTTCTGTACTGAGACACGGGGGTGTCTCAGTTTACTCTTCCATGGGGACACGGGCGTGTCCCCTAGAATTTCTCGTTTTTCGCCCTTTATTGCATGGTTTTGCTTCTACTTCGTCTTTTCAACTCCAAGGTGAAAGGTACCTAAAAGGGAGCATAAACCGCGTTATAAGTTCTTAAAACTACTTGAATTTAACCAAATTGCCCTACAAATCCATGCAATAAACCAATACATCAACTACTGCGATCTGTTGGCGACGATCGTGATATCGGCAGTTATTAATATTACATTTCCCCCCTTATAGTTTGATAAAACATACTGCTTTTATGTTCAAATAAGTACTTACCCCCAAGGAATACTTGATAGGCCAGATCGTTGTAACTTCCAGCCATATCACGGTCGGATTTGGCAAAGGGAATGCACTCGTGCGACACGCCATATGGCAGCGACACCATCACTTCCTCAAAAACATCTATGCAGAATCCATCCACTTGTGTAGAATTGTCAGAATTCCAAGTGACCCCAACGAACTCTTTGAAACCGGATTTTACCGGTAATCCGATTCTTAACTTCTTCCCATTCGTTGGAATCACCCAACCCTTTGGTGGAGATGATGTATCACCAGGCCATATAATGGAACCGAGGCTTAGCTCAGAATTGCCTGTGGAGTTAAGTTCTTTGATGATGCCATTCTCCTTCGTCCAGTATCCTATGCCTCGTGCACCGGGGCCCACCATGTTGACAATCTCGAAAGGAAGTGGGCGAAGTTGGCCATTAACTAATACAAAGTCTCCAGAAAGGCCTTTGAATGTGGTGTTTGATAAAGCTTGGCCCGGTGATAAATTGAACGTATGAACAAGGTAAAGAGTATTGAATTCATTCTGTTGTAGGTTTCTTTGATAAAAAAAAAAGATTACAGAAAAGATCAAATATATATGGAGTAGAAGACCTATACAATACGGCTAATGAGCTAACTAAATCCCTGATTTATGGGGATTTCAATAACTTCCATTTCTATCTTAGTCAACACTCCCCCTCAAGTTAGGTCAGGGGGACATCCAACACCTAACTTGTGTAGAACACAATGAAAGACCCGACTTGTAGCTGCTTTCGTAAGAATATAATGCCGATCAACTTCCACATGCTTCGTTCTATCATGCTGCATCGGATTTTCAGATAACTGCACTGCTGCCTTATTATCACATTTCAACGGACATGCTTCAACTGGTGGAAACCCAAGCTCCGTCATCAGCTTCCTTAGCCACAAAACCTCCGACACTCCTTTTACAATCCCTCTAAACTCTGCCTCAGCACTCGAGAGGGCTACCACCTTTTGTTTTTTGCTTTTCCAGGTGACCAGATTACCTCCAACAAATGTAAAATACCCCGAGGTAGACCTCCGATCTACAGGGTTGCCTGCCCAATCTGCATCTGTATAGGCCTCTATTTTCATATGATCATTCTTTCTGTAGAGGATCCCTGTACTTGGTGACCCCTTCAAGTACTTCAATATCCTTAAGGCACCCTCCATATGCTCTTTTTGTGGTCTGTGCATGAATTGGCTAACCACTCCTACTGCATACGCAATATCAGGCCGTGTATGTGATAAATAGATGAGTTTTCCCACCAAGTGTTGGTATCTCCCTTTATCTGCTGCTTCGGCTCCCTCAATCATCTTTAACCCATGGTTGATTACCATCGGTGTATCAACCGGCTTACACTCTAACATGCCAGTCTCTGTCAGGAGGTCTAGAACATACTTTCTTTGTGAGATATAGATTCCTTGATTTGACCTCATGACTTCAATTCCAAGAAAGTATTTCAACTGTCCCAAATCTTTCATCTCAAATTCCTTACATAAGCTCGTTCGGAGGTTCTCTATTTCCTCGTTATCATCTCCAGTGATGTCCATATCATCAACATAAATAATGAGGCACGTGATTTTCCCGCCTCTCTTCTTTAGGAATAGAGTATGATCTGAATTACTCTGGTTATATCCGCACCGTTTCATTGCAGCAGTAAACCTCCAAAACCATGCCCTAGGTGATTGTTTTAGCCCGTACAACGCCTTATTCAACCTGCACACTTCTTGGGATCCAAACTCATGGGAGAAACTTGGCGGACATTCCATATATACTTCCTCTGTCAGATCACCATGAAGAAAGGCATTCTTGACGTTAAACTGATGGAGAGTCCAATCCAGATTTGTGGCAATAGAGAACAAAACCCGGATTGTGTCAATTTTTGCTACTGGTGAAAAGGTTTCTCCATAGTCCACTCCATAGGTTTGAGTATATCCCTTCGCCACCAAACGAGCCTTGTATCGTTCAATTGACCCATCGGCTTTTCTTTTGATTGTGTATACCCACCGACATCCAACAGGTCTCTTGTCCTGAGGTAACACGCACTTTTCCCAAGTCTCATTCTTCCTTAGAGCTTTTATCTCATCATTCTTTGCCTCCACCCATTCTGGGATTCCCATCGCTTCTTTCACATTTCGTGGTATATCATCCGTGTAATTAGCTGCTACAAATGCTTTAGCAGAGTTTGACAGGCTCCCCCTGACCAAATTTGCTACTGGATACCTTTTTAACCTAGGTTCCCGCTTCGGAGAATACCTCTTCGGAGGAACTCCTCGAGTACTCAGAGGTAGAAGTATGTACCTGTCTTCCCTAGCAGCATCTGCACTATTTGTACTTTCAGTTTCATCTGCAGTTTCATTATTAGCAGGAGTAGTAGTGGAACTCATATGAGATAGATTATTAGCACTAACCTTGGGGATATCAACTGAGGGAGATGTGGGGACCACGTGCACAGTCTGATTTTCCTGTACTCTGTCTTCGAGGTGACTCTCGGACGGACTCGCTCCATTTAAGGGGTGTGCACCTAACCATTCTAGTGAGTCCTTCTTTGGTTCTCTCTCTCTCTGAACACTAGACTGGGTAGGGGCAAGGTAATAGTACTCAGATTCAACAAAGTCACAATCAACTGTGACAAACATCCATCGGGTTTTAGGATTATAGCAGCGTTATACTTTCTAATGGACCTCATACCCCACAAACACATATTTTTCAGCACACGGCTCAAGTTTAGTACCGGTGGCTTTTGGAATGTGAACAAACGCTGAACACCCAAATATCCAAGGTGTTAGTGCCAAGGCAGGCGGTACCCGGGTGTAATCACTCAGACTTTGAATAGGTGTACGAAAGTTGAGGATTTTAGTGGGCAGACGGTTAGCCAAATAAGTAGCTGTAGCAACTGCTTTGGGCCAGAAGGATGAAGACACATGGGACTCAAGCATCAATGCCCGGGTAATCTCTAAGAGAAAACGATTTTTACGTTCGGCAACCTCATTTTGTTGTGGTGTATGAGAACAAGTAGTTCGGTTGATAAGGCCGTTTTCAGAGAAGAATGTATGCAATTTCTGATTAACAAATTCCCCCCCACTGTCGGATCGGAGTACCTTTATTTGGGCATTGAATTGGGTCTTAATAATGCTATAAAAGTGGAGGAATTTGTCAAAAACTTCAGACTTGTGTTTTAGAAAATAAATCCAACACATGCGCGTGCAATCATCAATAAAAAGCACAAAATACTGAAAACCTCCACCCCCAGTAATCGGGGCTGGTCCCCAAACATCAGAGTGTATTAAGGCAAACGGAATATCAACACAAGTATTATTCAAAGAAAAAGGTTGTCTATGGCTTTTGGCTAAAACACAAGTATCACAGTAAAGATGTTTACTAGAAAAATGAGGGAAAAGCCTTTTTAGATAACCCTCAGAGGGATATCCCAAATGTCGATGCCACAACTAGCTTTGTTTGTCAATCGACCCCTGTGCCATTAGAGTCCGTCCCTCAGAAGTCACCTCATCAACGTAATATAGGCCATCCCTTTCAGTGCCACACCCAATTATCTCCCTCGAAAATGGATATCCTGCAATACACAGAAAGTAGGATACATTACAACCGTGCAATTGAGCTCCTTAGGCACATGACTGATAGATAACAATTTATTCGACAATGAGGGAACATAAAGACAATTAGACAATTTCAGTGTGGGACTTAGTTCAATAACACCCCCACCCATAACAGTAACATGTTCACCATTAGCCGTCTTCAAAGATTATTTTTGTGGAACTTGAGGAGAGATAATATCAGACTGATCATACGTTACTATATCCGTAGCACCACAATCAAAAATCCATGCAGAGTTTTTCAAATTAGCCTCCAAATTAACTGACTTTTCTAAAGTATGTACAGAGGGTCCACAGAGTTTATACGCATCATTTTTTTGAGAGGAAGGGTGAGTCAAGGGACAAGAGGGTAATTTCCACCTCTCTTGCCCTATACCTGAATTGAAGCGTGAGGCATCAGCAGCAGCCGGGTCATTTGAGACCCGTTTCGGGTCACGGAAACGGATCTTCTCTGTTCCTCCTCCTCTCTTCTGCCCGATACCTACAGTCGCCATGCCTACTTTTCGGTCATCTTCCCCGGCACTGTTCCCATTAGCAATGGCGGCGAAACTTCTGTTCTTCCCCTTCGCCAGATCTGTTTTTCGCCCCTTAAGATCCCACCACTCCGGATATCACACAATCTCGAAACAATCTTTCTGAAGATGACCCTATTTCCCGCAATGATCACACTCGAGATCAGACTTTTTCCGCGATGATGATTCCGGCGTATTTTTCGCCAGATCTGACCGGCGGGGTGTTCTCCGGTTCTGTCCGAGGGATCTCGTTCTTTGCCCATGTACCACCATCCCGGATCTGATACCCGATGATGGGTTCGTGTCGTCGGAGGCTGCCGTGGTCCCAAGATGACTTTCCAGGAGGTTTCCCGGTGAACCATGGCGTAAACAGCGTCAACTGAGGGTAATTTTGTTTCCCTAAGGATTTCTCTCATAATTGCATCGTATTCGGAATTCAAACCTGACAAAAATTTGAAGAGGCGATGCTCATCTTGGATCTGATTGTATCTGGTGATGTCGGTCGGAGTTTCCATAGGATTGGGTCTCCGCCGATCTATTTCTACCCATATGTTCCGGCTAGTACTGTAATATTCCTCCAAAGTGGTCTGTTCTTGTTTGGTTCTGTCTGCTTTAGTCATGAGGTCGAATATTTGCAGGCTGTCTTCCCCCGATTGGTATGTAATTGACAATCCCTTTCACAGATCTTTTTCAGTGGGATATTAAATGAATTGGGTTACGAGGGATGGCTCGATGCCCTGTGTAATCCATCCGATGACCTGGAGATCTCGTTGTTTCCATGACTGATACGTTTCATCTGATTCAGTCGGTGGCGGGGGATGTCCGGTTAGATGGCTGAGGCGTCGATGAGCACCAATGGCAATTTCAAGCATCCAGGCCCATACGACATAGTTGTTGTTGTTTAGTTTCAGATCGATAGTCACCTGACTATCAGAATTTGATTGGGGTTGTGCTTTGTGTTGTTGCAGGAGTTTGGCGATTTGTTGGGATAGGACGGTTGCCGCTTCAGATAGTGCCGGTGAGGAAACCTCCTCGTCGCTCATTGCCGAACACTTGTACGGCAGGTGATGATGCCAATCAACGATCTTCAAAATCGTGTGGCTCTGATGCCATGATAAATTGAACGTATGAACAAGGTAAAGAGTATTGAATTCATTCTGTTGTAGGTTTCTTTGATAAAAAAAAGATTACAGAAAATATAAAATATATAGGGAGTAGAAGCCCTATACAATACGGCTAATGAGCTAACTAAATCCCTGATTTATGAGGATTTCAATAACTTCCATTTTTATCTTAGTCAACACCCGGTGCTTGACACTCCAACTGCTTCAAGATCTGTCAAATTTGTGGAGATGTTTGCTTCAGAATAATTGGGATTTCCTTTTATGGCTTTCTCTGCAGATATGGCTAGTGCAGAGGCCGAAAATGTCCAAGTCTTCAGTTTTTATGTTGTTCTTCCGAACCTGTTTTTTGAATTTAATTGAGAAGTCATCAAGCTCTTTCGTCTTTGGAATGTAAGGTCTTACCCCAATTACACCTAGCATGAACTCTGTGACGAATCGATCCATTGAGCTTAATTCATTTGTAATGCCGTCTATTGCTATCCAGACATACTCTTTACTCATCATTCCTAATTCTTTTGCTTTGGTAAACAGGTGAGAAGTGAGAGGATTCATCGTGTGTACAACGAAAACGCGAGTCAGTTTCCTGTGCTTCTACTGGGGAGAATTCCGCAAGTTCTTAGAAGAGAAGAAGAGATTTCGAGTTTTTTTGTTGATCAGGCTCCACCCGGATTTGAACTGGGGAAAAAGGATTTGTAGTCCCCCGTCTTACCACTCGGCCATGCCGCCAAAATGATACAAAATAGATGTAAATTTTCCCGGATTACTAAATTTTTATTGTACTTGCATTTTGACTCCTGTTTTCCTTAATCCTTTTCTTTCCTAAAAAAAGGACCCCCTTTTGGTTGGATTTGATCCATCCCTTTCATTGATTGTATAGTATCTGAAAATACACAATGCTAGAAACAATCTCTCGCTGAGAAATCAAATGTGTACTTTCAGCCGACAAATTGGAACCATTAACTGTTGACCGCTTACTTCGAATTTATGAACGATTAGGAATTTAAATCTTAAATTATGTTTTCCTAATGACATAAGAAAATAGAAATTGAGACAGAACTCATCGGTATTGATTTTTCCAATCAAAAAAACCTTTTCAATTTCAATTATAACAAAACATATGAGTATATGTAAACCCCATACAATAAATTCTTCTACAAAGATCTATTATTTAGATATCTTGTTGATAGAGAATTCTCATAAAATTATCCTACCTCACTCCAATCCAATTTTGCATTGAATCGAAATGCTCTTTCGATCGAGCACGGCCGGGGCTATCCTGAATAGGACCGACAAGAAAAGAGGAATCAGATATTATAGCTATCTGTACACATGTTTAATAAATGCAATTCTTCTTATCCACCTCAAATGGTATTCGACAAAAAAATCAGTTAAAGTACAAATATCTCTCTTCTCTGTGAATCGTTTTTTGAACAAGTAAATACCTAACATCAAGGCGGGTTAAGTGTTAAAAAATGGATTCGATCTGATTTTTTTGTCTTTGTCTTCCAAATGCCGAATCTTTTTATTTTTCTCAAATTCGAATATGTAAATATGTAATATCATAATAATGGTCTAATTTGAATGATTTTATCTTTGTTTTGCTATTCTGTACAAAACCCCATGACCTTAATAAGTCTAAGTGAGAGAATTCTGTTTCTAGGCTTGTTTTATCAATGTTGGATCTGTTAAAACTTCCAATTTAAGTAGAAAATTCTCTTTATTCCTCCGTTCATACATAGTTGATCCATTTCATTGCAACTATGGGGTTGGGTAAAATTTCATGTGATTCAGTTACAGAATAGAAATTCCATCAGTGTTAGATCGTCGATCTAATTCGATAAAGAATGTACTTAAAAATAGAAAGGGATTTTTTGATAAATGGGAAATTCAAAATGCTCGGGGATGCAAATGAGGCAATGTCTACAATACCTGGATTTAATCAGATCCAATTTGAAGGATTTTGTAGGTTCATCGATTAGGGTGACAGAAGAACTTTGTAATTTTCCAAAAATTGAAGATACAGATCATGAAATCAAATTTCAATTATTTGTGGAAAGATATCAATTGGTCGAACCGCTGATAAAGGAAAGAAGTGTTGTGTATGAATCACTTACATATTCTTCTGAATTATATGTATCCGCAGGATTAATTTGGAAAACCCGTAGGATATGCAAGAACAAACTATTTTGATTGGAAACATTCCTCTGATGAATTCCCTAGGAATTTTTATAGTAAATGGAATCTATCGAATTGTGATCAATCAAATACTGCAATGCCCCGGTATTTATTACCGATCAGAATTGGACCATAAGGGAATTTCGGTCTATACTGGTACCATAATATCAGATTGGGAAGGAAGATCAGAATTAGAGATTAATAGAAAAGCAAGGATATTACCGATCAGAATTGGACCATAAGGGAATTTCGGTCTATACTGGTACCATAATATCAGATTGGGAAGGAAGATCAGAATTAGAGATTAATAGAAAAGCAAGGATATGGGCTCGCGTGAGTAGGAAACAAAAAATCTCTATTCTAGTTTTATCATCAGCTATGGGTTCGAATCTAAGAGAAATTCTAGACAATGTTTATTATCCTGAAATTTATTTGTCTTTTCTAAATGATAAGGAAAGAAAAAAAAATGGGATTAAAAGAAAATGCTATTTTGGAGTTTTATCAACAATTTGCTTGCGTAGGTGGGGATCTGGTATTTTCTGAATCCTTATGTCAGGAATTACAAAAGAAGTTCTTTCAACAAAGATGTGAATTAGGAAGGATTGGTCGCCTAAATCTGAACCAAAGACTGAACCTTGATATACCCCAGAACAATCCATTTTTGTTACCACAAGACATATTGTCGGCCAACGATCATTTGATTGGACTGAAATTTGGAATGGGTACATTTGACGACATGGATCATTTGAAAAATAAGCGCATTCGTTCTGTAGCGGATCTTTTACAAGATCAATTCGGATTATCTCTGGTTCGTTTAGAAAATGTGGTTCGAGGAACTCTATGTGGAGTAATTCGGCATAAATTGAGACCGACTCCTCAGAATTTGGTAACTTCAACTCCATTAACAAGTACCTACGAATTTTTTTTTGGTTTACACCCCTTATCTCAAGTTTTAGATCGAACTAATCCATTGACACAAATAGTTCATGGGAGAAAATTGAGTTATTTAGGTCCTGGAGGACTAACAGGACGAACTGCTAGTTTTCAGATACGAGATATCCATCCTAGTCACTATGGTTGTATTTGCCTGATTGACACATCTGAGGGAATCAATGCTGGACTTATTGGATCCTTAGCAATTCATGCGAGGATGGGTCATTGGGGATCTCTAGAAAGCCCGTTTTATGAAATTTCGGAGAGATCAACAGGGCTACGGCTGCTTTATTTATCATCGGGTAGAGACGAATACTATATGTTAGCAGTAAGAAATTCTTTGGCATTGAATCAGGATATTCAGG